>LPNX010175246.1:200934-239197 GCA_001517045.1 Pseudotsuga menziesii
CGTGATGTGCATTTAAGTAAACGACATTGTCTTGTGGATCTACATACAATTGATTCAGCCAATACACGACGAGCCACATTACAATATTTTGAACGAGTTTTTTTACCAATCGATGTGAATGCAGCAGCAAGAGATTTAACAATGTGATTACTTGATTCCATATTCTTCATTGTTGTTATGCCTAAATTTGTTCTAACAGTTTCCATATTTCTAGATTTAAGCAAAGCTAAAAATAGTTGGCATTTACCGGCTTCGTATTTGTTATCAAAATATTGCTTCATTATTTGAGAAGAATGACGAAGGATAGTGCGTTTAGCCACCTTACCTTCCATGGAAGTCAATCCGCTCTCGTCCACTTGTATTCGTTTAGGAGTCCTCTTTCGTTTTGATGCAAAATTTCTTGCCGTTTGAAATGCTGGAGCGACGTTTACATCCACTACAGGCCCACAACTTCAATTAGGAGATTGAACCACCGAACATGGTTGTTGCTGAGTCACATTTACATCGGGAGTAACATAATTATTGAACTCTTCACAAGATTGTCCATCTACTAATGGATGAATAATATCAACTTCCGTATAACCAACTTCTTTTAATGTTGCATTATCTTCCTTAGCCTCTACGTCAGGTATCTCTTGAGGGGGAATGGGAACTATTTGCTCATGTAATGAATGCCGACGATTTCTTGAATCTTCCCCTTTTTTTTGTTTTTTATTTTCTGCTTCTTCCGGTGTAAGCACCTTCCTTGCTGACTTTCTTCCTCTATTACATACATTCCCCATTGAAATCCACCCAAACCTGTACAAAACTATGGAATTATGTAAGTAATGATAAAAAATTGCATGTCGAACAGTTCTCTGTGTGCGGGTTCAGACGAATTATGTCTTTTGATACGTTAAAGGTGGCCAACACGATGCCACCCTAAATTTTCTATAAAACATATATCGCATATGCGATATAACGCACCTCCGATATATCGCATATATGATATTGAATTCCATCTTTTTAATGAACGGACAGGGTTTTACATGTTTTCCATAACGCATTCCTGATACATCGCATATGCGATTTATTGCATATGAGATATATCGCATATGTGATTTAGTGCTCAATGAAAATGTGTAATTTACATTTATCTAGATATGATGAGGATGAGGGTGATGAACATTGAGGGTGTCCATGAGCATGATGATGATGAGTATGAGGGTGAGGGTGTCGATGAGGATGAGGGTGAGGGTGTCAATGATGATGAGGATGAAGGTGTAAATGAGGATGAGGGTGTTGATGATGGTGAGGATGAGGATGATGATAAGGATGATGACAATGATGATGATGACCATGATGATGATGATGAGGATGAGGGTGATGGTGATGATGAGGATGAGGGATGATGATGACGACGACGATGATGAGGATGAGCGTGACGATGAAGATGATGGTGAACAATGATGGTGATGATGAGGAGGATGATGACTATGATGATGATGATGAGGATGAGGGTGATGATGAAGATGATGGTGAACAATGATGGTGATGATGAGAAGGATGATGACTATGATGAAGATGATGAGGATGAGGGTGATGGTGATGATGAGGATGAGGGATGATGATGATGATGTGCTATCCACCCATATGGCACTTCTCCGTCCGAGTGCCGACATTTCCTATGTTGGTGCACAAAAGGACATTTATGGATTGAAGGTTGCCTAAAACACTATAGATGGGCATGTTATGAAATACATTCATTATCCATCTATCTTGTCATTTTTACCTTTGAATATGTCAATTGTTGTACGCACCTTTGTTTATATGCAACTCGCGTACATACGCGACTTTTCCTACAGCATGTCGCATACTGTACGCGAGTATTTGTAATTGCAACCTGCGTATAGATCTGTACGCGGGCTTCCCTTAGAGAAACTCGCATGTCATACGTGGGTTTCCTGTATCAATACCCGCGTACGCCCTCCTTTGACATTAAAAACAATAAATCATGATTATTTGAGATTTGTTAAGCCCTTAACTGTAACCATCTTAACTATCTCAATCTCCTCGACCCTCGAAACTGCCTTATTTCACTAAGTATAAATAAAGGCCTTGGGGAGGGTATTAATGAATCATACTTGGAGAGCAAGGTTATGCTAGTGGTGTCTATTCAGAAGTCTTTGGAGCAGCAGAACTCACAATCCTTTGGTTGTAGAGGAGTCCTTGTCTTAGGCGTTGGGTTGTAATCTTAACTCATTCACTATTGTTAATAAAGAGAATCCTTCTTCCAAATGTGTCTTGAATGTCTTTCATGTATTATGGTTTGATGAATATTTATGATTAAGCACTCTATATCTTGTTTATCTAACCTGCACTATATACATGTATAAGCTTACACTTGGAGGATTTTCTCTTTACAGGTGAAGGAGAAGCATCCCTGAAAGCTTTGGAGGAGAAGTAGAGCGGAAGAGGACAAAGCTAGGATCAACCGTCGTGAATCAGGGGAGTCTATCATATCTTCTTGCTTCCTTTCTGTACTCTAAAGTTGATTGCCTACAAGTTTCAGGAGTATGTTGGTAACCCCAGACCTTCGGTTATAAGGTGTTTATTCCTGTACAACAGAAATGGTGACTCCGCTGGGGAGCCCAGAATGTTGTAGGTTATTTCTGTCACCCTTGACCAGTCTTTGCTTTGAGTTTGTGTGTGGTATTTTATCCTGGTTCATGCTTACCATAGTGTTTGAAGGCCTTGTGGATTTTCCTTTTTTTTGAGAAAAATTTTGTACCTGTACATGGGTTTCTCTCATACACAGTCGCGTACAGAGGCCTGCATACGCGGGTTGCTCTCTTGGACAGTTGCGTACAGTACGCGAGTTTCCCTTATACACAGTCGTGTACAAGCCTGGAAATAGGGATTTTTGGGTTAGGGTTTGCTTGTCCCTGTCCTGTTATGATTCTTATTTGTTAGTTGGCCCTCTTTATAAACACTGTGCAGTCATTCTGATGACCTTGGTGGACACACCTTGTGCTTTCTTGTAAAGCCCTTGGGTTTCTTTTGTTTGGATTGTCTTCTGTTTGCATTTTGAAGTAGGTTAGCCTGTTTGGGTTATAGGTTGAAGTGTTTTGTCTGAATCAGTGATAAGGGTTTTGGGTAGTGTTTTTCCAGTCTATCTTTTGATAGTGGTTGGTTTGTCACTTACCTTCATGAGTTTGCAGTGATTTCTAGTCATTGTACCCACCCAAGCTAAGGTTCCCGGTCTTCCCTTGTTGGTTGATTCTTGGTTTTACTGACCTGTTTACTTGAATTTGCTTATTGTATACATTTGATTTGATCCAAGTATACTCAAGTTTTAGTGCATTTTAGGTGCATAGTAGGGTTTGAGCATTTTAAAAAGTGAAAAGAAAAACATTTTCAAGCTTTTGCATTTGATTTTGCATAAGTAGTTTTCATTTCAGTTTTAAAATATAATCTCAAAAACTACAAAAACATAGTCTTAGTTTCTCTTTATCATTTGCATTTGTTCATCAATTTATATTTACGAAAAGAAAAAGAAGTTTGCTTTAGTAGTGGCAATTTGCTTTGAAAAAAAATACACCTTTACTTTTTAATTTCTTATTGAGTCAAAAACACCATAGTTCATCACTCCATTTCCTTCTAAGTAAGAAATAGCCCTTTAAAATGAATGCAATAATTAAAATTTACTAGTAATTTTTATTTTTAGGGGCCTTTCACCTACTAGCTTAGGCTAGACTTGTGGGATAGGAAGTGTAAAATTCCCAAAAGTTTTAAAATTCAGACGTAGTGAACCATTCATTAAGTAAATCCTTGTCTTTATCAATTGTATTTGGGAAGCTCCTCTCAAAAGGGAGTCAAGCACGAGGCCGCGTGGAGGCATTGGACTGAGGTGGTAACCCTTTGATTCCTTGTCAAAATGCAAATCAGGACTTTTAAGCATCTAGGGATTCTGTCCTTGATAGAGTTTCGGGCTCAGCTACCCTGCCCATGCGTACGAGTCAGGCTTGCGACTGTCCCACCAAACTGTTGGTATAGCTAAGGTAGCCTTTAGTCTCTTGAAATTTAGGGTTTATACCTAGGTAAACCGAAAGGCTATTTCTGGTTCACCTTGGATGGGATTGGAAGGTAACCCTTGTTGTAGGTGTGGGAGGGCAGTGGGTGATTCCTCCACTTGTACCTAAGAACCACTTCAAGGATGCAAGTAATCGTTCTTCAGCTTTCTTCGGGAAAGCATATATTTCACCCTTGTTGACTATATGAGGCTTTAGGAACTTTTTATAGTGTGTGCTCTTTGGTTTTGCCTGTGTTTAGTTAGCCTTAGGGTTTGATTTGATAAATTTTCAATTGTGGAGGACCAACCTATAAGAAGGTCAAGAAGGTTGCAAAACCTTCCTCCTCTCATCACATTGGAACCTCCACCTCCACCCCAAAGGTGGAGATTGGACACGGACGGTTCATTTGGATCGGTAGGAGTAAGTGAAGTTCCAGGTGAACCATCACTTATAGCTAACCGTCTTAATCTTGATACAGTTGAGATAGAAGACTTGTAGACTGACGAGTTTGCAAGGAATTTTAACACACCCTTGACTGATGTAAACGATCATGTGATCATTCAGGTTAGACCTTTTGATTCACCTATTTTAGGTGTCCCTATGGGTAGGATTATGTCTTCTGCAGGAAAAAGTTCTTTTGTGTTCACCTCAGCCGTTCCGGCTGAAGGGGTACTACCTCCTCCGGTAAGTGCCCCTAGATCTAGCATACCTTCTACGCCTTTGACTCCAGTGAACCGGGTGGTCCAACCACTGGTTCACTCAAACTTAGCAAGTACTTCTGGTGATATGGTTACTGGGATTCCTAGTATACCTATTGTTCCTTCCTCCTTCACATACACTACCCAAAGTGGTCCGGTATGATCCTTGGATTTCATCCAAGGATTTCCTTGGAATGGGGGGCACATTCCCCCATCCACTCCATACATAGGCCCCTCACCTTATTATGTAGGAGTACAGTTTGGAAACAATACCTCTTACGGGCAAAGTTTTCAAACTTTGATTTCAGCCCCATTTACGAGCTCTCCCTTTTCGTTATTTAGCAGAGGGATACAGGCTCCTATTTTTCAGACCCCAGTTTCGATTGGGATGGCCCAAACTTCTTATACTGCACCTCCCACTCACAACCCCGTGGCTTACGGATGGAACCCGTTTCAGAGTAATCTACCCACTTCGCAACCGGTGGCAGGAGGCAACCCACCTTTACTTATGGGCATTCGGGGGCAGGTCTCTCTAATCCCTAAGCTGGCACTTTTAGTGCCCCGGTTCGACCCAAGCTTCCATTCCTGGAAACGTTAAACTTGCCATATTTGTGTAAGTTGATGAATGACCCAGTGAGGCATGACCCCTCGTGGCCACCTGTTCCCACCAAATTGTCGTCAGACATCCCTAAATTTGAGGGCAAAGTTGGTGAAGATCCTGGGGCTCATGCCACCACATTCCATTTATGGTGTTCTTCGAATTCACTGAATGAAGATTCAGTCAGGTTGAGGCTATTCCAAAGAACCTTAACAAATACCGCGGCAAAATGGTATATTGAGTTACCTTCTGATGCTTTTAGTAGTTTCTAGGACTTGGCTAGTGCATTCCTTAGCTACTTTCAGCTTCCGGTTTGATATGATTTTGGAACGGACTTGTTATCTACCTTTAGGCAGAACAAGGATACCCACATCTCGGATCATATCCAAGAGTGGAGGAGGCGAAAGAGCCTTATAAAAGCCACCATCCCTCCTGATTTCTTACTAGAGTGGTTCCTTAAATCCCTGTTGCCCAACATATCTAAGGACGTATCCACCTCAGGAGTGACAAATGAAGAAGAAGCCATTCTCAGGGGCTAACAGTTAGATTTTATTTATTCACAATCTGGTATCTTATATGAGATCATCCCTGAGGCACCGAGGCCTACCCATGATGCGGAGAAGCCTAAGCCTGGACCTCATGCCGATGGTGTGGTCGGGTCCGTAAACTTTCCCACCGTAGAGTCTTTGGCTAAGCAACTTCATCAGTTGTCCGTCAAGAAATCTACGGCGAAGGCAGCAAAGGCTTCCCCCTCCCCCCATAGTGAAAATGTGTTTGCACAGACCTCTCAGAAGGGAAATCAGCAACTCGGTGGGAAGAAAAAAAGAGGAAAGAAAGGAGAGGGAAACCAAAACAAGCAGAAACCCATGAATAGTGCTGATGGGGGAAAGAAAGAAAAGAAGAAGGGTAAGTTCCCTTGTAAGTTGTGCCATGAGGATCACCTTACTCACCTTTGTCCCCTTATGGAACAAACCCAGAAGTTGCTTAAAGCTCAACAACTGGCTGTCCTGAAGGATCCTTTTCCCCAAGGGCAGAACTCTGCTTTAGCTTCTAATGTAGCAGGGGCCACTCAAAATTCCCCTGACCCAAACTATATCAACATGGTTCGATCTTCAACTTTGTTACAGACGAGCAATAAAAATGATGAGAAAGAGACTTCTGAGAAGGTTAAAGCTGTAGGTGAAACTTCTAACCCTCTCACGATAGAGAAGCCTGCTGAAACTATGTCGAAGATACCGAAAGGTGTCTTCAAGAAGACCTTGCATAACCCTAACATTAGGGCTGCTTCAAACTACTATGTGGTTGAATATCTAGCCCAAACCCCATGTGCAATGTCAGCTTTAGAGGTGTTACAGAGTTGTCCCACCCAGCGGGATGCCCTCTTAACAGCTTTAGGCAGCATGGACTCATCGAGTCTCATGGCGAAATTTCATTTGTCTAATGTTAAAATTCGTCTACCTTACCATGTAGCCTTATCAATAGATGTCATCCATGGTGGAAAGACCATTGGAAGGGCAGTTGTTGATGAGGGTGCTTCTACATGTGTTATGTCCTTGTCCTGTTGGAAAGCTCTCGGATCGCCAGAGCTGGTCCCATCAAACACTCTATTTACTGCTTTCGATGGAAGGTCCTTCCATCCACATGTTATCCTACCGGCCTTTGAAATTAAGCTGGCAGGGAAAGCAGTGTCTGTTGAGGTGGAAGTGATTGATGCACCTTTGGACTATAATTTGCTTCTGGGAAGAAACTGGACTTATGCTATGTCCACTATTGCGTCGGCCGTCTTTCGTGTAGTGCTTTTTCCACATGAAGGAAAGTTGGTTACTATTGACCAACTTGATTTTACTCGAAAAGGCCGTTTAGAGTCTAATGAGTCCGCTGTGCCATTGGTTGATCAGGTTAAACCTGCTGCACAGAGCTTGGGGCTGGAATGTACACATCACAGATGGGAACATTTGATATTCTAGCCCCGTTTAACTATATTGGTTCTACTAGTGTGGGGAAGTCCATAGCCACGGTTGTTGATAGGACTGATCCTTGGGTTCTCCCTTCCCCCCACGAACTAGAGGTGACCTTATCAGCAATGGGAGTAGCTTATCAAGCTATCACTCAAGCGACTGTCGACCCCATTTCGGATCCTCTCATAGTCTCGGAGGACCTGGAAGAAGTTTATTTGCCTGCATGGGAGAAAAACTCTTTGCACTCTAGGGACTGTTTAGATATGGTTTTACCTTCTGATGAAGCTATTTTGGAATCCATGAGTGGACGTGGTAAGATCTATGAGGATCTTCACCATCGATCCTATTTTCTTCTAGAACTAAGCAAAATAGAAAATCAAGAGTTTCGTATGAGACTGTCAGAAGATGTTGATACACCCATTAATCCCTTACCTAGGGAAGGAATGTTTGCCGAGGGGAATATGGAAAATATTTTCGCTACTATACCTATTAACATCTCTGTAAATCCTGATGTCGTGGAAAACATATACATAGGTGCAAACTGCTCTCCTGAAGAGATTTTTATCTATACTGCCTTGTTTAAGGAATTCCGTGATGTCTTTTCCTGGTCATATGAGGAGATGCTGGGCATTGATCCATCGATTGTTGAACATTAAATCCGAACATATTCTGATGCCAAACTTGTTTGACAAAAGTTAAGACCTGTTAACCCACGCAAAGCGGCGGCTATGAAGGTTGAAGTTGAAAAACTGTTGAAGGCTGGTTTTATTTATCCCATAGCTTTGACAGAATGGGTATCCAACCTTGTTCCTGTTGCTAAAAAGCAAGGGACTATCCGCATCTGTACTGACTTCAGAGATTTGAATAAAGTATGTCCTAAGGACAACTATCCCACGCCATTTATAAACCAGATTATAGATGCTTGTGTGGGAAGTGAAGTGTTTTCGTTTATAGACGGTTTTTCCGTATAGAATCAAATTCAAATAAAACCGGAAGACCAACATAAAACTGCTTTCATTTGTCCTTGGGGTACCTTCGTGTACAAGAAAATTCCCTTTGGATTGAAAAATGCTAGGGCAACCTTTCAACGGGCTATGAAATTTTCCTTCCATGATATTAAAGCCATTGTCGAACCTTACCTTGATGATCTGCCTACACATTCTCGTAAGAGGATTCAACATCCAGATCACTTACGGTTGATATTTGAGAGATGCAGATATTATAAAATATGCTTGAATCCCCACAAGTGTGTATTTTGTGTCGAGTCAGGAAGATTTCTCGGGTTCATTGTCTCTAATAGAGGCATCCAAGTGGATCCATTAAAAGTAGAGGCCATTGTAAATCTGCCTCCTCCTCGTTCTATCAGGAAACTTCAAAGCCTGCAAGGGAAGTCTAATTTTCTTCGACGTTTTATTGTTAACTATGCCAAGATTACTAAAGTTTTCATGCGCCTACTCAAACAGGACACCCCATTTGTATGGGATGAAACTGCACAACTCGCTTTCGAGGCATTGAAAAAATCTTTGTTGTCGGCACCCTTACTGCATCCGCCATATTATTCTAGGGATTTTATATTATATCTGGCCACATTCGAGTCGACCATTGGGGTAGTTCTAGTCTAGGAGGACGATAAGCTCATAGAGCATGTCGTTTACTATCTTATCCATGCTTTGGCTGGACCTGAACTTAGGTACTGCCACGTTGAGAAATTAGCCTTAGCAGCTGTCTATGATGTTCAGAGGTTACATCACTATATTTTACTGAGGACCACAACAGTAATGGCAGATGTGAATCCATTTCAATATGTTTTGTCCCGATGGATTGTTGGGGGAAAATTCAACAAATGGATAGTCATTCTCCAAGAGTTTGACTTGGATTTTCAATCCGCTAAGTCTAAAAAGTCCTTAGTTTTTGCTGAACTTATAGCAGAGTTTCCTATTGAAGAAGATGTAGTCATTGAAGATGACTCATTCCCAGATGAGCATATCTTCTTGATATCCACCTCTGATCCTTGGTACATGGATATTCTTATTTATCTCCAGACTTTGAAGTATCATGTAGTTTCCTCACGGGAGGAACGGCATAAATTACGCCTTCATGCTAAGAACTACCTCATCATAGGAGATACATTATATAGAAGGGGGGTACATTTCATATTGCATCGATGCCTTACCCATGAGGAAGCGGAGATTGTTCTGAATGATTCCCATAGTGGAGCATGTGGGGGTCATTTATCTGGGTTAGAAACGGCCCAGAAGATATTACGTGCCGATTATTTCTGGCCCACGATCTTCAAAGATTGTGTGGAAGCAGTGAAGCGCTGTCATCCTTGTCAGATTTACACCAGGAAAATGTGGTCACATCCCGCTTCGTTGTTTCCCATTGTCTCGGTAGGCCCCTTCATGAAATGGGGGATTGATTACATGACATGTAACCTAGCCTTGGCTGGGGGGCATAAATATATTATTGTCGCTGTTTACTATTTTACAAAATGGGCAGAGGCAATTCCTACTTTTAAATTCGATGGGGAAACAACAGCTTTCTTCGTATTCAATCAGATTATAGCATGGTTTGGTATACCCAAAGTGATTGTCACTGACTATGTCAGTCATTTTCAAAATAGCATGATGACGGAACTGACCACTATGCTCGGATTTAGACAATAACATTCATCTTTATACTATCCGCAAGCAAACGGTCAGGTTGAGGCTGTAAACAAAACTTTAAATACTATCCTTAAATGTACAATTGATGCAGCCCGTTCTAACTGGCACATCATGCTATATCTCGCTCTTTGGGCCTACTGAACTAATGTAAAAACTGCTATGGGTTTCTCCCCCTTCCAACTCGTCCATGGAGTGGAAGGAGTTACTCCGATTGAGTGTGAAATACCGTCTCTAAAAATATCTATTCATGTGTTACCTGATACGACAGAGCTTGAGGAACATCTAGTACATTTAGAACACCTTGATGAATAGCGTAGAGATGCGCTAACTGCTAATCAAGCTCACAAGAATAGGGTAAAAAATCAATATGATAAATCGGTCAAACCTCGGGTTTTCTCTGAGGGAGAACTTGTCTTGCTTTGGGACCAAGACAAAGAACCCCCGGGGGCAGGAAAATTCAAGGCCATGTGGTTAGGACCTTATGTCGTGTCGAAATTTTTAAAGAAGGGCTTATATGAGTTAATTGTTTTTGATGGGAACAAGCTTCCTGAGCCTAGAAATGGGCTCTACCTGAAGAAGTAATATGCTTAGGCTTAGCACTTTTTTTAATATTTTTATTGTATGTATTTTTATGTACATTAGTTTGTCGGTTTTGTTTTTATACCATCTGCTGGTTGTTGCAGATGTATTCTAAGAGGTATATAGGGTTCGCCAATGGCGCCAGCCGCCACACTTGTAATCTAGCTTCAGCAGTGTGGGTCATTTACTCTCCCTCAGGACAACTAGTTTCCGTAGGAGGCACTTGCTTAGGTCCTGCTTCTAATAATGTTGCTGAATATAGGGCTGTGATTGAGCTTCTATGGGACGCTTTGTCACATGGTATCACCCAGCTCGAAATCCGTCTGGATTCTCAACTGGTGGTTTCCCAGCTCAATCGAGCTTATCAGGTGCGAAACCCTATTCTATTACGTCAGTTCATGCAAATTAGGTTATTGGAAAGAAATTTTGAAGTTATTATATTCACTCACATTCCAAGAAATCATAATTCATTGACTGATGTATATGCTAATTACATTTTAGATTGGCATCTAACACACATTTCATAAAAATATACAGTATGCACATAAAAAACACTTGTAAATAAACCGACAACACACACACACACACAAACACACACACACACACACACACACACACACACACACACAAACACACACACACACACACACACACACACACACACACATATATATATATATATGTAAGTATATGTCCATAGATAGCTCGAGTCTGATCCTCAGATCCAGTCATAACTGTATAATATACAAAAATGTGGACTGCAGTCCATCAAAATGCCCTAGATCTAAGCAGGACCACCCTAGTCACTTGGACCACCTTGGTCCCCATGGTCTCTCTGTACTCTGTTTTCCTCAGCCTCTTCAACTTCGATAGCCTCCATAGCATCTATGTATACAAGAACTGCTCTGGCCACTCGCCTCAAAAGGCGTAACCAGATATGTATATCTATCATTTTAAAATTCATAAAAATTTTAAAAATGTTAAAAATAAAAAAAAAATTACCTAGCTCTCCCCATTCTCCTCCTAGAGGGAGGACAAGGTCTGGGTCACCTCAAAAATCCATGCTGGCATATGGAAATTGCTCTAGTGCCGGTAGTTGTCGCTCCCACCAAATATAGAAGTCATCATCGAATACACTCTGCACTGTGTCTCCTCCTCTTTGATGGAGGAAGATGTCTCCCCATCTGCTCAGCCATGGATGACGTGGAGATCGTACTGGTAGGGGTATGGCAGGGCTCAACCCTGGTACTCTCTCTCAAATAAGGAAACCAATATGCTAGAATACCCAAAGTTCTTTTGCCTTCCTCTCTTGCAATAAGAGAGTTGTCTTTTCATAATGGGGACAACTCCTGAACACCAATCATACAGGGCACCGTGCATACAATCCACCGCCAACCTCATTTGGTTCAGTGTAGCTAAATGTAATGAAGAGGATCCTGCAATCCTCACGATGGTGCTCGTCAGTACCTGTAGTGTGAAATCACGGATATGTGCAATAGGGACACAGCTCCCTCTCTTCTGGGTACCTGGTGTGCAAAACACATCAATGCAGTTCTGGACACTTAAAGGATCACCGCCCCTGTCGGTGCCCTCTAAGTTGACCGGTGCTCCTCGTCGTGACAGGCCGGTAATGAAATATATGTCCTCAGAAGTAATTTCCAAAGTCTCACCCTATAGGTCAAACATCCCTAAATGATGATCCCAGTAGTTTATCATGAACTCTAATAGACGGACATTGGTCCGCATGGGTGATGTGCAAAAGAACTTTAATAACCCACTCGTTCGTAAAGCATGTAAGGTGGGTGCACTTTGGAGCGCTTCTTGGTCCATAGTTTCATGTTCTTGTTCCCTCCATTCCAACACCATCTTCACACCTAGCAAAACAAGTATTATGATTCATCAATTTTATATAAAATTTCAAAAATTTTGCCTTAAATTAGCTTTTTATCCTTCACGCAGTACACATGACTGTATAGTTAGACATGTCACGTACTTTACGTGACTGTCTCTAAAGGCAACCCGCGTACAGAACGTATGTACGCGAGTGTTTACACTGTGAACTCGCGTACGCGCCATGACATGCTTTAGGATGCTTAAAACAATAAAATTGGGACTCAAAATTAACAATTGCTAGGATCAAATTGAAGAGGTCGGGGTGTAGGCTTACCTGTAACTTGCGGAATTGGATTTCGTCCACTAGATTGTCCACAATGATCGAATGAAGGTAGAGGTAAAAAATTGCTTCTTATGGCTAAAATTCAAAATGGTGAGTTTTGTTTTGATTTTGAACTATTTATAGAAATTTTATTTCTCAAAGTGGGTTTTTTCCTATAGTTTGAAATGTATTCAACTAATACCATATCTTTTTTGGCCTTGTAACAAGTTTTTCATCGTTATAAAGTGTTTTTTTGCTCCCATAGGGTGTTTTTGACATTTCCAATGCATTTTTTGCATCTATACTTAATCCACATTAACTTTAGCAATCAACATTTTTCCACGGACTATGGTATTTTAAACCATTAGTTCCCTATTTTTACCATTGTTCTTCCATGGATAGGACCCTTTTTTCATGAGTATCCTTCTTTAAAAACCTATGTTGTCCTTTGATACTCATGCCACAGTTGTTTCAGGTACAGGGGTATCCTTTTAGCTAATTTTTCACGCCAAATAGAGCTTCTTTTTGAATCTCTTTTTACAAGCTATCCCTTTATAGGACTCCCCGCCCTTATGGAGTTTCTTTAGGCCCAGGTCTGACTCCTTCAAAACAGACTTGAGAGCCGAGTTAACTTGTCCGTTCAAGCTCGTTAAGAATATGTGAATGGGCATCCGCATCGGTGGTAGGTTATCTCTTTCTCGGACCATGCAGAATAATACGAGAAATGATCCCTCTCTTTTCTATTTTGAATTGAGAAGAGTATTCTCAGGCATAGGTTTATCACTTTTCTGGACCTGGGGGACTAAATTTATGGAAAAGGAACTCTCGGTATGAGCTTAGTTTTCTCTTTTTCGTGCTTTGGACCTAAACATGAAAAATATTTCAAGTGTACTTTGTGTCTTTATCATGCTCGTTAAAAAATTAAGAACAAAGCAACGAGTTTATTGTTGTAAGCCCCATTTCTCGTAACCAAATGGATCTTTCTGAGTGGTCTTGCTTTCCTTCACACTCGTAAAACTCAAGCTATTCATGTTGTTATGGAAGGAGCGTTGGGTAGGTGGTAATTTAACCTTTTTCAGACCTCCCTGACTAAGTACGAAAAAGGTTCACCTTTTCTTCTACGGAAGTTAAGAGAGTTCTTCTGTAGTATGTTTTATACTTTTTCGGCCTCAGGAGACTAAATTGGACGAAAAAGGACCCCCCTGGAGTCTTCTTTGGAGTTTTCAGACTCTCTAAATGTGAAAACACCAGCTAAGCATGTACTAGTTCGGGCTCATTAAATCCACGAATCAGTGACACTATCAAGCATTATTTTCTCTTCTTTTCAAGCTTGTTAAAAAATGAAGAGGGATCTGAGTTGACTTTCCTGGACTCGTTAAAATTTAACAGGGAAGGTAAGGAATAATTTTTCTCTTGTTTTTAGTTAGTGGCAACATGTTATCCTTGAACATAGCACTCTCTGTTTTTTTCGATACCCATGTCTCAGTGTTCACTTTCCGTTCAGCTATTACTTCGAGTTTATTACTCCTCCTCTTGTCCGTTATACCTGGGGAATCTAATCATGTCTCCTACATGACAGATAATTCTAGTTGTTCTATCTATGAGTTAAAAGCTGCCTTGGGTCATCTCTGTGTTGTGATCACTGTTCAAGGATTCAACCCAATGTTTGATCTTTATCCTGATCCCATCATTGTTATATATGTTATCTCTTGTGTCTCCCTTCTTTTTCCCAGTTCCTAGTCACTCTTGTGATCCATTGGAGGATCTATTGCCTTCCTTATCGCAGCATGGTTCCATTTCAACACTTCCTGATGATGAAGACCTAGAGTTTTGACGATAGTACCTCAGGATTCACTTTTATCATTGGCGGATTCCTTTGCTTCAGTTGTCGATTATCACCTATTGATTGACAAACTGTTGAATCCTTTCCATGTTCGACTTCAGCCTACATTTATTCAGATGGCTTGGATTGTACTGGTTCTTTGGGATTGTTTATGAAGACCCTAGTTCCTCACCTATGGACTAAGTTGCGTAAGATTATGTTCCATTTATGTACACAACTTCCAGATCTTTGAAGACTCATCATTATTGTATATTGTGGCTTCGATCCACCTTTGTAATATACGTGGTTTTGTACCCGTATCATATGATGTACTCAAATATTGTAAAGGAGTTAGTGTTCCAGTATATTGAACATACCATCCTCAGATATGACTTTGTATATGACATTATTATGTATTTGTTTCAGGTACTACCTCTGCTCCATTGGATTTCTGAGTTCTTAAAAGATAAATATTATAATGTATTTCGGCCATCGCTTCCCTCTGACCTCACACATTAGGGGGCATCTGTTATCCACCCATATGGCACTTCTCCGTCCAAGTGCCGACATTTCCTATGTTGGCGCACAAAAGGACATTCATGGATTGAAGGTTGCCTAAAAAACTATAGATGGGCATGTTATGAAATACATTCATTATCCATCCAGCTTGCCATTTTTACCTTTGAATATGTCAATTGCTGTATGTGCCTTTGTTTATATGCAATTCGCGTACATACGCGACTTTTCCTACAGCATGTCGCATATTGTATGCGAGTATTTGTAATTGCAACCCGCGTACAGATCTGTACGCGGGATTCCCTTAGAGAAACTCGCGTGTCATACGCGGGATGCCTATATCAATACCCGCGTACGCGCTCCTTTGACATTAAAAACAATAAATCACGATTCTTTGAGATTTGTTAAGCCCTTAACTATAACCATCTTAACTGTCTCAACCTCCTCAACCCTCGAAACTACCTTATTTCACTAAGTATAAATAAAGGCCTTGGGGAGGGTATTAATGAATCATACTTGGAGAGCAAAGTTATACTGGTGGTGTCTCTTCAGAAGTCTTTGGAGCAGCAGAACTCAGAATCCTTTGGTTGCAGAGGAGTCCTTGTTTCAGGCATTGGGTTGTAATCTTAACTCATTCACTATTGTTAATAAAGAGAATCCTTCTTCCAAATGTGTCTTGAATGTCTTTTATGTATTATGGTTTGATGAATATTTATGATTAAGCACTATATATCTTGTTTATCTAACCTGCACTATATACATGTATAAGC
Source organism: Pseudotsuga menziesii (assembly GCA_001517045.1). Classification (NCBI taxonomy): domain Eukaryota; kingdom Viridiplantae; phylum Streptophyta; class Pinopsida; order Pinales; family Pinaceae; genus Pseudotsuga; species Pseudotsuga menziesii. The sequence goes on from LPNX010175246.1 coordinate 216,749, forward strand.
TTGCACTTGGAGGATTTGCTCTTTACAGGTGAAGGAGAAGCATCCCTGAAAGCTTTGGAGGAGAAGCAAAGCGGAAGAGGACAAAGCTAGGATCAACCGTCGTGAATCGAGTGAGTCTATCCTATCTTCTTGTTTTCTTTCTGTACTCTAAAGTTGATTGCCTGGAAGTTTCAAGAGTATGTTGGTAACCCCAAACCTTCGGTTATAAGGTGTTTATTCCTGTACAACATGATGATGATGACGAGGATGGTGATGATGATGATGATGAGGACGAGGATGGTGATGATGATGAGGATGATGGTGACGATGAAGATGATGGTGAACAATGATGGCGATGATGAGGAGGATGATGACAATGATGATGAGGAGGAGGAGGAGGGTGATGATGATGATGATGATGATGATGAGGATGAGGATGAGGGTGATGATGAGGATGAGGATTATGATGATGATGATGAGGATGATGAGGATGTTGATGATGTTGAGGATGAGGGTGTCGATGAAGACGATGAGGATGAGGATGATGATGAGGAGGAGGAGGAGGAGGAGGAGGAGGAGGATGGTGATGATGATGATGAGGATGAGGGTGATGATGATGACGACGAGGATGGTGATGATGATGATGATGAGGGTGACGATGAAGATGATGGTGAACAATGATGGTGATGATGAGGAGGATGATGACTATGATGATGATGATGAGGATGAGGGTGATGATGATGATGATGACCATGATGATGATGATGAGGATGAGGGTGATCATGATGATGAGGATGAGGAAGTTGATGATGTTGAGGATGAGGGTGTTGATGAAGACGATGAGGATGAGGATGATGATGAGGAGGAGGAGGAGGACGAGGGTGATGATGATGATGAGGATGAGGATGAGGATGAGGGTGATGATGATGATGATGATGATGATGATGATGACGAGGATGGTGATGATGATGATGATGACAACGAGGATGGTGGGTGATGATGAGGGTGTCGATGATGATGATGACCATGATGATGATGATGATGATGATGATGATGACCATGATGATGATGATGAGGATGAGGGTGATGAGCGATGATGATGAGGATCGAGGTTGATGATGATGAGGATGAGGGTGATGATGATGATGAGGATGAGGGTCACGATGATGGTGATGATGAGGAGGATGATGAATATGATGATGATGATGAGGATGAGGCTGCCGATGAAGATGATGATGATGGTGAGGATGAGGGTGATGAACAATGCTGATGAGGGTGATGATGATGATGAGGATGAGGGTGACGATGAAGATGAGGATGAGGATGATGGTGATGATGAGGAGGATGATGACTATGATGATGATGATGAGGAGGAGGAGGATGGTGATGATGACCATGATGATGATGACGACGACCACGAGGATGAGGGTGATGATGATGATGAGGATGAGGATGAGGATGATGACCATAATGAAGTTGATGCGAATGAGGGTGATGATGATGAGGAGGAGGATGAGGGTGATGATGATGATGATGATGATGAGGATGAGGGTGATGATGAGGAGGAGGAGGATGAGGGTGATGATGATGATGAGGTTGACGATGATGATGATGACCATGATGAAGCTGATGAGGATGAGGGTGATGATGATGATGAGGTTGACGATGATGATGATGACCATGATGAAGCTGATGAGGATGAGGGTGATGATGATGATGATGAGTATGAGGGTGATGGTGATGATGATGAGGATGAGGATGAGGATGATGAGGAGGAGGAGGAAGATGAGGGTGATGATGATGATGATGATGATGATGATGACCATGATGATGATGATGAGGATGAGGGTGATGATGATGATGATGAGGATGACGATGAGGTTGACGAGGATGAGGATGATGACGGTGATGATGATGATGAGGATGAGGATGACCATGATGAAGCTGATGAGGATGAGGGTGATGATGATGATGAAAATGAGGATGATGATGATGGTGATGAGGATGAGGGTGATGATGATGATGATGATGACCATGATGATGATGATTAGGATGAGGGTGATGATGATGATGAGGTTGACGATGATGAGGATGAGGATGAGGATGAGGATGGTGATTATGATGATGATGACCATGATGAACATGATGAAGTTGATGAGGATGAGGGTGATGATGATGATGTTGATGACGATGATGACCATGACAATGGTGATGAGGATGAGGGTGATGGTGATGATGATGACCATGATGACCATGATGATGCTAATGAGGATGACGGTGATGATGATGATGATGATGATGATGATGACCATGATGATGCTAATGCGGATAAGGGTGATGATGATGATGATGAGGATGAGGGTGATGATGAGGATGAGGATGAGGGTGACGATGAAGCTGATGAGGATGAGGAGGATGATGATGATGATGAAGCTGATGAGGGTGATGGTGATGACGATGATGATGAAAAATGATGATGATGAGGAGGAGGAGAAGGATGATGACTATATGATGATGATGATGAGGATGAGGATGAGGGTGATGATGATGATGATGAGGATGAGGGCGGTGATGATGATGAGGATGAGGGTGATGAACAATGATGTGTTAGGACAAAAACAAATTAGTTAAAATTTACCTATAGCACCATTAGAATTTACCTAGTTCAATTACGCTAGCAACATTAGAGAAATTCCATGAAGTAATCTACAGTGGGAACCCACCACCCATACAACTTAGAAATAGCTAGTGACATTGTGAATCTAGAAGCCATGCCACATAAATTAGCTATGAACATAATTCTATATATTGCATCTGCGTTATAGCATATTGATATCGCATATGCGATATAACGTATATGCGATATGAATAAGCTATAACACATTTGTGATATAACGCATATGTGATATAGCTTATTCATATCACATATGTGATATGAATAAGCTATATCGCATATGCGTTATATCTCATATGCATTATTTTAAAATTTAAATAATTGGCGGGATTAAGGTTTGGCATTAGGTTTGGAAGCAGCTTCGGAATACCGAACCTATTGGCTAGGACAAATCAACCAGGACTATTGTTTGTCTGTTAGAACTCTATCAATATGCTCAGTTTAGATGGCGTGTTTTGATATGACATACACAATATTTTTTTATGAAAATGTAGGATATTGTAGAGTACGAAATGATGATTATGAATATGTAATTTTTTCCTTCAAAACTATGTTTTATTTATTTATAATTATTTTTCTAAATGACACACGTTAGTTTTCAAAAATACATACATCGATTGTTTGTTATATAACTTTTGATTTTCATCACCATTTCCCCAAAAAACTATATGGTGCACTAGACAAGATCAAGCTCTACGATCTTATATTAAGAAATCAAGGATTTCATTAATTTTTTCCCCTAAAGTGTTGCACCCGCACATAAGGTTTTAATTTCAAGCTTTTCTGACTTCAATAATTAATAATAAAAAAATAATTCATGAAAAATTCTGAATAAATAGTGTTGCACTAGGCCCATATGTCCTTTATATGTCTGCAATATTTTATCCCAAATGGACACCATTTACCTCATATATTGCTGCACCTACACAAACATATATGTTAAGATGTGTTGAAAATTTGAAAACCCACTTTCACGGAAACTAATTTTATAATCATTTACACACATTTTCTCTGCATAAATGATATATATTATGAAAGCTGATTCAATTACCTATCTTTTCTCTTTTTACTTCATCTTCAAATAAGTTAGGGAAGTACCCCTAATTGTCACCTAAAGTCAGAGTTTCCCATTTATTCCAGTATCATATGGCATCTAAAGTGTCTTTAAAAGAGTCCATGATTGTGCATCAGCCCTTCCACTAAAAACTTTCACAAGTGATCAATAAAAAAACATTATTAAATTCTACACTATAAATTTTTAAATCATGATCTTAATGTGGATAACCTAGATTTAATCTAAAATCTTCCCAAAGCAACATAACTTAACAAATGAGAATTTTAAAATAAAATTGAACATTAACGATTAGATTTAAATGAGGTGTCATGTGTATGACATGGAGTCAAAACTAATTATATATAACATTCAATGATAGACTATACACCACTAAATAACAATGTGTGGTTGCCATTTGTTTAAAGCCAATATTGTAAGGTGAAACATATATAAGAAGTAAAAAATACACTTTAAAAAAATTATATATTTTTAATGAATAGATTTAAAATTGGTTTTGTGAATTGCGTGTAGATTTGATAGTTAAAAGGAATGTTGTTATATTTTTAAGTAAAAAAATTCCATTAAAATGTACCCACACTTAAAATCACTTTAAAAATAGATAACTAATATTATTATTAATAAAACATATAGGTCCCTCCTTAAATTTCTCGAGGTCCCTGATAATCAGGATATGGTTTCCCGGCTTAAATTTCTCCATTATGTGAAACCGTCCAGATAACTGACACTGAAAGCCATATCTATGGTCGGATCTGTTAGGTAAGGATGATGCAATATAATTTAGTGTAAGAAAACAATTTAAATATAGATAAATTTAAAATTAATTTAATGCAGAAAAACAATTTAAATTAACATACCTAAATAATGGTTTGCTGTTGGATATAGAAAAATGGGTGTGATAAATTTTTGATTATTTATTTATGAGCTTTATGGGTGTATCATTATTATTATTAGTTATTTAGCTATTGGTTATTATTTATATTTTTTTTTATAATTGTTTATTTCAAATTTTGAAAGATTTTTACCATAAAGATTATCGTTCATAGATAAGAAAGCATTAGTCCTAGTCTACCCAAAATTTTAAATACAATAAGCTTATCCATATAACTAGTACACCCACATAGTTTATGGATGGATTAGGTTGATAGGGAATATCAAGTATCGATTATCACATTTATCAACTATCAAGTATCAATTATCACATTTATCCCACTTTTGGTTATCTGTCATGAACTGTTACTTATCTATTCATTTTTGCACGTATTTGACACTAGTGTTTAAGATGAACACGTCAACATTGACACTTAGAAAATATTTAAAACATCTATTTGAAGTTTAGGAATTTAGGCATCGCCTCAAAAATATTAATACCTATGATTCGTACTATACCCTAGCTAGTTACCCTTGGCCATTGTGTTGGGCCCTTGTGTTGGGCCCGCTCCTGCATTGCTCATAATTACCCCTCTCCATTGTGTTGAGTCTTGACACACTCATGTGCTGCTCGTTCAAAAAAATATTGTTATAATGTGTTGTGTTTTGTATACTTATGTCATGTTGCTCTGCATTGCTCTTAATTTCTAGCTGCCAATGACATGATACAAAAAACAAAATTGACTCTCAACAAAATTGACTCTCATTGAAATTGCCTAAAACTTAAAATGATAGGCACTAAAAATTGAAACTGTCATTAAATATTAATTGACAGGCACAGAAAAATTGAAATTCCAGGCCTGGCTATGAGTTATCCATGCATTGTTACCAGTTATCCATTCATCAACTAATTACCACTTACCAGTTATTTTTTATATTCTTTTTCTTTATAATTGTTTATTTTCAATTTTAAATCAATGCATCTAATCAATTTAGACAATACACTTACCTCTTCTTCATTTGATTCGGTTCTTAAAAACAAAACTATATAAACGTAATAAACGTAATAAATAAATTCAATACAACCCAATATAATTTAACGTGAAAAAACAATTTAAATAAATGAATTCAAAACGTAAAGAATGTCCAAATAGGAAACAATCAAAATAGATGGAGGCTCAGCCATATCAGTGGCCGGCTCTGCTCTGTCAATTTGCAGTACAAAGCTGACAGCACAATTTAAATAAATAAATTCAAAACGTAAAGAATGTCCAAATAGAAAACAATCAAAATAGATGGAGGCTCAGCCATATCAATGGCCGGCTCTGTTCTGTCAATTTGCTGTCAATTTGCAGTATAAAGCTGACAACCATCAATGTCCGGCTCCTGGGCTTGGCGTAGAACCCAGCTTCCTTTTATTGCTTTTATCATCTCCATTACTGTGATGGGATTTGAGGTTGCCGACCTTCCTTGTTTGAGATATATGATGGATATTCATCTGCATGTGGCCAACACAAGGGCTACGCTTGGATTTGGAAAGCCGCTGTTCGGCCATCTGCATCGTGAGTAAATTCAATGCCTCCTCGGTTTTGTCGGGCGATGCAGGCGATTGCGGCTTCTTGGTCTTTGGAACATTCACCTTAAACCTGAAAGACAACAAGTTCTTGATGGTGGCACAGGCGCTCTTTGCCGGCGAGCTGCTCCCGGGGCTTGTTTCTTCATCACATTGCACCGCATCTTTCTCCACAGGATCTTCAGCAGTGTGTAAGCGGGAACCATCATCGATAACGGGATGAAGATTGGTATCGAAGGCCGACGGATTGTCAGGGAAGATAAACAGTTCGTTTTCCAGCAACCGAGCTCTGCCACGGCCTGCGACGAGCAAGAACGAGATCATAACCAGCAGCAACATTACACGTCTCTTCATCTCGAAGCTCAGTGTGAGCAGATGAACAATATGATATCAGTTGGGAGAAGTAGGTAAACAATACAATATCTGATCGCTGTGAGTAGATGAACAATATGATACCGTTTCGAAATTTAGTATTACTGTGATATCTAACTCATGGATTAGCAGGGAGAGAGTTTTTTAGACGAAAGCGAGAACTGGGAGAGTTTTGAAAGCTTCGATGGGGAAATATACGTAGGACTGTGAGAACTTATAGGCAGAGGGCGTGCAAACCTCGTCTTGTGTGGGCATGCTCAAAACAAACGCCGAATGGTACGTCGAATTATTCGCACAATGGAAACGGCGGAGGAAATCCCGAGTGTTTGGTCGGAGGCCATTGTAAATTTAACACGAGCACCGGCCGCGGAGCTGGGACGAGGTAGGGTACGGAACCAGACCGGGCGGAGCCTCAAAGTACAAAGTAACAGGGGAGCTGGCCAGTGAGTGCACACCATGCGGCAGGAGAGAAGTGTAAACAGGCCTGCCATTGACCTAATTCGTTTCTTTGACTGAGTAAAGTGCGTTGACTGAGTAAAGTGCGCTGGCTACACAAGAATAAGACGAGAAGCGGACTTCCCGCTTGTTCACTTTCGGTTGGGTCTGAGAGGTTTGAAATGGATTACGAACTTTATGGTGTAAGGATGATAATGTGATAAGTCAAATCCCATTGGTAAACAGTAGCAAATAATGGAGTAAACTTTCTACCCGACCATTTGCATTGATCGGACGACCAGCAATGCCGATCGGTGCAAATGGTCTGATAGAAAGTTTATTATTGTATAAGAAGCCACAATTAAAATAATAAATTTTGAATTGAATTGAGTTATTACTAGTATAGATCTAAATTTTATGTTTTATTAAGCTTGGAGAGGGATCAAATTTTTGGAGGTGCAAATCTCTTCTTAAGCATTGGCTTAATTATCAGCTTTAATGTGATTTAGACCAAAAGACACATCTTTTATTTAAGGTAGACATATAACATTTTTATTATTAATATTTAATACTATTTATGGTGGACTTATAATATTTCTTTTTATTTTATTATTTTGTTAGTAAAAAACATTACAACATCTCTCCCATACTCACAAATATTATTTTTCGATGACATAATATGGATAAACGTTACAAGATCTCCCTCATGACAAACCTTACAAGATCTCCCTCATATTGAGTTGTAAAGCGCCTCTCAGCGCAATTAGGATCAAAGATTTTTTTACGACGATCTTTTCTAGTTTAGAGGACAAGGAACGAATCCTCAAAAACGGGCCCTATTTCTTAAACTCAACTGGTGTATACATGAAATTCTAGAAGGAAAACTTCAACTCACACAAGGATGAATCGTTGGATGCACTAGTCTGGATTCATCTCCATTCACTGCCATAGGAGTATTGGAATGAAGAAACCCTAGTTGGAATTGGGAATACCCTAAGGTCTTATATGAAATCATTAGAGGTCAATGAGAGAGGCCGATATACATCTTATGTGAGAATATGTGTCTACATGAAAATATCTAAAGCGCTCCTAGAATCTACCTTAGCTACAGAGGCAATTATTGGATCCAAACAATTGACTACGAGCACATCCCTTTCAATGTCAGAAATGCCATGTGCATGGAAATCTCTTCAGAGATTTCTTTCTCAATGTGCCACCTATTGCTCCCAAAGCTAATGAAGAAATAAATTAAGAGGGTTTTACAAAACTTCCAACTTGAAGAAGACAAGGGGAAACCAAATATCGGGGTTAAGGGAAAGGGACCTCCATCTACCAACATATTTCAAATATTGGCACAACTCATAGAGTAACCATTAGGCTCAAAAGATAAAATACATAGGAAAACCAATGAAGGATAAGGTGCACACTAAGGCAAATAGACCCACTGTAGATCCTTTCAAACTAAGATGAACTAAAGGAAACCACATGGGGGAAAACCCTCTGTTAAAAATAGATATCGACACTATAGAGGAAGAATGTATGAAACCTAAGCACAATGAAGCTATGGAGCTCAAAGAACTTGACATCTCGAAATTGTAGAGGATGAATCTATCGAACCTAAGCACAATGAAGCTATGGAGCTCAAAGTACTTGACATTAAGGTATGCTGGAGGCATGGAATCAGAAAGAGGAGTAAACCATCCCATCTAGTCAGCTGCAAAAACTCAAAGAAATGCTACAAAGATATGAAGAAAAAGACGAGAAAAATGAGGTAAGCACTACAACATCCTTCTCTTCCTTGGGTATAAAAACCTACATTTATAAGGATCAAAACAAAAGTTTTAAGAAGGAACATAAAAGCGGTAGAAAGAGATATCTCAAAGTATTTGAAGTAGTTGTTTAAATATTTCAAACACTCAAACCATAGGGTATTTGAAGCAGTTCTTTGAATATTTCAAAGGCTTAGGAATTATATGGAAACTAAATGGGAATATGATTATAGGAATAGGATATCTCAAACTTAATGAGTTAAGAACAAGTTGGGTTTGTTAGACATAACACGGTTGTCGATTTGTTTATGGTTTTGAATAACCATTGCAGAATTCTAGGATATAGTGTAGGTGATGAAAGTATATATGCATTTAAACTATGTTTTTAAATGTCTCACAGAAACTAATGGAGGATTTGAGTAGTTCTATAGTTTTAAGTAAGGTTTTGAGGTGTTTCCTGCATCAAGTGGGAGAAAACGATTGAACAGTGAGCTTGGTTTCATTATCACAATACCTACAATATATTGAACTTATTTTTCACAATTTAATAACCCCCTTTATGAATGAACATTATAATATATTGGTCAATAAGGCGAATCCCTTGTAAACTTAGGGGAAAGAAACAAGTTAAACTTTGTAACAATAATTTGAAATCAAAATCTCTTTTCATTTAAATATTAACAGAGCAAAGGAAAACCCTTGACTTGACTTGAAGAGTTACAGTAATAGTTTTCGCTTAGTGAGCTTGCAAGCTTGGAGGGTATTTACAGTCAAGTATCATAGGAAGATAATTTGTCAAATCAACTAATGTAACCATGGAACCTGAGTATCTAGAGGGTGGGAAATCCTCCATAGCTATAGTCAAACCCCTTTTTGTTTCACCCTACCAATAACACAATGAAAGAATATTAGTGGCAATACAAGATCTCATTATAAATGTAAGCAAATATAAAAAATGCTAAATAGATAAATGTAACTGAATAGTTCACAAATCTTTGAAAACTAAATAGTTATGTGAGCATGGAGAGTAGGTGGTAAATATTGACTAGATGATGGAGATAAACATGATTCTGCCTCCATTAGAACCCAAATTCATTGAAGGTGGAAGGGAGAGATAACCTGATGGGTTCCTCACCATACAAACAAGGAGCCATGATTAGCATGAAGTTAAAATACTGGATCATGTGACTAAGATTAATATGAATATTTTTCCTCTAGGGTCATATGATATGATTATTGGCATGGAATGGTCAGAAAAGTATAAAGTAGTATTGAATTGGTTTGATAAAACCTTTACTTATGTGGTTGAGGATTGAATAGTTAGGAAGATAGGAGGCATTAGTAAACATGTCTCCCTAAGATAAATTTATGCCATGCAATTAAAAAAGTGTATAAGAAAGGGCTATAAGCTTTATGCTGTACGGGTCACTAACCTACTCCTAAATGAATAGAAAGTGTTGTAAGCTTTATAAGTGACCCTTACTAACTTTGTGAATTCCTTGGCATGTTTCTGAAGGGTGGGGGTTGGAATCCATTTTTCTGATGGTTGAACTTTTCCTGCTTCTTATCCTTCTAGACCTTGGAGAGGTCATTCCTTTGTTTGTACTTTTCAAAGCACAACCTTGCTTTTCTTAATACTTCATCCAAATTTTTGGGATTTTCAAACTCAATCCAGTCCTTATAAGACTGCGGAAAACAACTTAAGAATCATTGAACTTTCACCTTTTCTTCCTTAATATAAGGCACGAGCCGTAGAAGATCTAGAAATTTTATGATGAGTTCTTCCATAGTCATTTGGCCGAGTTTCAATTCATAAAATTCCATTNACTTTCCCCTTTTCTTCCTTAATATAAGGCACGAGCCGTAGAAGATCTAGAAATTTTATGATGAGTTCTTCCATAGTCATTTGGCCGAGTTTCAATTCATAAAATTCCATTGTTTTTCTCTCATAATAGATTCCTGACAAATATTGCTTCTTGAAGAATTTCTTAAACTCCACCCATTCTAGATTCTTCTCTTTTAATCCCTTGGAAATCTTTAAATATTGCCACCAAATACTGTCCTTTCCCCTGAGGTTGTAGATTGTCATCCTCACCTTCATGTTGTTGGAGTAATTGTAAATTTGGAGTACTTTTTAGTGTCTAACAGCTAAGCTTTTGCTTCTTCTTCGGTATTTGATTCCCCGTCGAAGCTAGTTGTATTTATCTTTTTAAATTTTCCTTCCAGATGGTCGATTTTCTTTTACCGACCGAATTGGCTTGATTCTCAGATTTTTGAGTTTCATTGGAGGAACTTCCTTTTCTTTCGGCACTTTCCCCAACTTCTTGGTCCCTCCTTTCCTTTGTTTGGGGTTTTTCACCATTGTTTCTCTCTTGCAAACTATGCAACAATATCTCATTGATCTCCCGCTGCTTTTCCTGATCCTTCCTCAGCTTCTCATTGTCTGCTTTAAAACTCTGTATTTCTATGATCAAATTCTCATTGTTTCTAGTACTTGACTGGCTTCAGAGTGTTCTTGTTATGGTTGCATTATGCATGGTGCTAGTGCGCTTTCTTCAGGTCCAACCACATTCTCATTTTGTGAAGCCATTGTTGTACCGTGTAACAGAATAAATTTATGGTTAGAACAAAGTTTCTATGATTCAACGGAACTAGATGTTCCCAAAAGGTGGCAAGGTTGAAACCTGTAGCTCTGATACCATATGTAAGATACCCATATAACCTAATAAAATGCATATACAAAAATTTCTTCATATAAAATACATTCCATGAGCCATTTTATTCGTTCTCTGTTATAAATATTAATCGCGGACTGTACGCTTATCACAAAACCCGCCTGATGGTTCTTCGTCTTTATAGATGATTTCTAAAACGTCACAAAACAACTGGAAGCATATCCTTGCAGATTTATCTTTTATCCCTTTAACTGTTTGGATTCCAAACTTAAGCTTAAACTGTCTTCCACCATAGGCCCTTCTGCAATGGAGTTTCCTTCCGCAATGCGGATTGCAGATTGTGGGAAACATTGAAGTTATTTTACAATCTTAACAACTGCAACTCCGCTTCTACAATGAGGATTGCAGATTGCAGAAAACTCGTAAGCGCTTATAATTTTATCCTTCTGCAATTCCCCTTCGGAAAATGTTTAAATCCCTTATACATTTCCTCTTCCGCAATTCCGCTTCCACAATGCGAAATACGAATTACAGAAAGTACTTATTCCTTTTCAATTTTACCCTTCTGCAATTCTGCTTCCATAATTCGGATTGCAGAAGGTGCATCATTCCTTCTAGGTTTTCTCCTCTGCAGTCCCTCTTCCACAATGCAGGTTGTGGGTTGTGGAAACACTTAATTTTGTTACAACTTAACTTCTACTTTCTACTTCCGCAATGCGGATTGCAAGTTACAGAAACACTCCACTTTATTACAAATTAACTTCCGCTTCCCACTTCCGCAATGCAGACTACGGGTTGTGGAAATACTTCAACTCTTTATAAATTATTAATATTCCACAAGCCTTCTGACCCAAGTTTTTCACCTATCTTCTTTGTGTTTTCTTGGTAAAACAAAAGGGTTTCCAACCTTCGATGGCCTTACTTCCTTAGGCCGAGTTCGTTACTTAAGACAAGTTCAGCCTTAGGGATTTTATGGTGGATATTTAGTGGTTAGTCCCTTAAGAATGTTTAGCAGCCACACTTTCTTTCACAGTTTCACCACTCATTTACTGATTAAAAGTATTATACAGGGACTTCACTAAGCTGGAAAGGGTTGAAACCCAGACAACACTTAGAATTTTGACATGGGTCCCTTACAACTGGGCATTAATAGTAGAGAAATATGGCATCCAAGCAGCTCATTGCAAAAACAATATTACACCATTAGAATGACCACAGGGACAAAAGAAGTCATAATCATTCAGAACAGAGCATGGGTATTATACCATTTGGAGAACCATATAGCCAAATGCAAGTCACGGTCATTCAATAGAGCATGAGAATTTCACCATTTCGAGAACCATATAGCCAAATGAAACTCACAATCATTCAATGCAGAGCATGAGTATTTCACTATTTGGAGAACCATATCACCAATTGCAAGGCACAGCCATTCAACAGAGCATGAGTATTTCACCATTTTATAAGCAATATTTTCATCTAGAAGCCTAAGAACTAGTTTTTATCATTTCATTAACCTTGAAAAACACGCTTACACATAAACATATATACTCTGAGCTCAACAGTCTGCGAGAATTTAAGCACACAAGGGAACCTTCTTGTAAGGCGAGCCGAATGAAGAAGGAGCAGTGACGTTCAACCCAACCATAGATTTGGAACATATTAATTATGTCCTCAATCACCCCCGAGATATACTATGCATTCCAAGAGTGGAGAAAACCAACCTCGGGTTTAGTTTTCCAGTGAGAAACCACTTGCCTAACACAGAGTCCTCACCCAACAAGTATTTCTTTCAACTCTTTCCTAACATAGAGTACTCACACAACCAGAGTTCATCCTTTTCTGCATACTAAGCACTATACTGCCTCCTTGCATATGCTCCTCTTTATAGTTTGGTTTTTTCCTAGGTCTTTTGCAGTTGTGGCCCATTCCCCAAGGAATTTACGCCACCCACAGCGTTCCCTAATCTTTTCCAGGGTGCGTCTGATGCCATCATGACGTTTCAATGCTCGATGTACTTCCCCGAGGTTAACTCTTCTACGCCCCCCTCTTGCACACATAGCTTCCTCATCTAACGTGGTTGTCCCCATCATTATGTTTTCATCAAGAGAAAATGTTTCGGTTACAACTATCCTCCAAGGACTGATTAGGCAGATTCCAAAATCAACCAATCACATTAAAATACAACAATAATTCAAAAATTTTCAAATAATGTTTATTTGTTTGGTGGGGTATTACAAGTATTTCTCATAGTGACCATACTTCTTGCAATAGTTGCACTGAAATATTGGACTTATTTGTCTAATGCTTGCTTCTCCCACTCTGACTGTGAGATTTATGAGAGTGTTCTGTATGTTCTAAATGTTCATGAGTGGTCCTATCTTTTGTAGATTGAGAGCCTCTACCTTTTCTGCCTCGACCTCTACCTCCTCTCCCTCGACCTCTACCTCCTCTGCCTCGACCTCTATTAAAAGACACTTAAGTACTAAAGGAATTTTCTAGTGACTCATCTTCCTGAGCGATTCGAGCTTCATGAGACAAAAGTGAACATGTTAACTCTTCTAGGGTAAATGCAGAGAGATCCTTAGCCTCTTCAATGGCAGTAACAACCATGGTACACTTCTTGGTGAAATTGCACAGAAATTTCTAGACAACCATTTTTTGTTCTGTAACTTCGCTATAGGTTTGGAATTGGGTCACAAGAGCAGAAACACCAGTCAAAAAATAATCTACAGAATTGATTTCCTTCATTTTAAAAATTTCAAACTAGAGTCGAAGGGTTTGTAGTCTTACCGTTTTGACACGATCAATGCCTTTATATGCATATTCGAGGAGTTTCCATGCTTGATGAGCGCTAGTGGGTCCTTAGATTCATGGGAAAATGGATTCTTCCGATGCAACCTTGGATCAGCCATGTGGTTGTGAGATCTCTGTCTCGAAGACCTTCAACGAAAGTCTTCTTGGCATTCGTCATTGCTTCAAGAGTAGCAATATCAAGTTCTTTGAACTCATTTACCACCATGTCCCAACATTTGTTGAGCTAGAGAAATGTCTTCATATTGATAGACTGAAATTCATAGTTTGTACTGGTCAGGATTGGTCATGTGAGTGGCTTCAAATTTGAATTACTAGGATTAACAATCTTGATATGACTGAATCTGATTAAAAAATTGATAACACAACTTTTAATGTTGAATAGTGCGTCAGTTGGTGCAGTGGGAAATTTTGGTGTAAGTGAACAGTGATTTCCGCATTTTGGCTGAAAAACAAGTGCATTGGTGATGCATTTTGTCTAAACAACAAGTGCATTGGTGTCGCACTTTGTCTAAACAAAAAGTGCATTGGTGCCGCACTTTATCTAAACAAAGAGTGTGTTGGGGCCAAGGTGTTGTAGTTCCTAATAGGGACATGGTGTGTTGGTTATCCAAGAGATAAAAAAGAACAATAACCTCCAGAACATAGGTTCAGATTTGTGTGTATGTGCTTTCCACTCTGTGAAAAGGCTTACCCAAAACAAAGAGGAATGGTTAAGGTCATGAGCTCTGATGCCATGTTAAAGTTTAATATACAAAGAGATAAAGGAGAAAGTCTCAAGGAACACACAATACGCATATTGGTTTCCTTCTCATTATTAAACTCAAGTATTTATAGGATTACATCACAGCAATACCATGGGCCAGTCAATCCTATGGACTAAAAATGGTCAAACAACTACTTAATTAACTAACTAATAAATGCAAGTGACCACTAAAATTACAAATCTTAACCATGCCTAGATAAGTCCAAATGATTGTAAAAATGGTATATATGATTTTCCTCTAATTCTTTTGCTTACCCATTCTTCATTTCCTTGGATAAGTCTCACTTCATTCTACTCCTCTACCTTTTATGAGGATGGATCACAATGTCAAAGTACTTCACTTTATTTGCAAAACTCTATTGAAGTCTTAATCTTGTGTTTTGCATTTTTCTAAGCCCGGTAATTTATGCATCCAGCTACATCGTCATCAACGTTAAATTTTCAAGTTACAATTTATCATGACAAATCTAAAAATCTAATTGATTTCGATACATGCTTCTCCTTCCTACATTTGAGCATGATATAAATGAGATTAATCAATGCATGAATATATGAATTATAATTTTCTAATATGGATTTTAACTTTACTTAAAGTATGTGCGCTATGGTTTTTACCTGCACTAGTGATGATTGTTATGTCCCCGTCAGGGGATATATATCATTCGGTCACGTGTATTAATCTTGCTAATTTGAAGAATTTTCTAGTTTAGATTAAGGTTTTTCTATAGCGCAGGGCATTTTTTATTTACAATTTTTTTAAAGTATTGATTTTATTAAATTGTCATTGATTCTGTCAAAGTGACGTTGGCATGGATTCCAGTGCCCCAAAACTCGGTAGCGAAGTCATGTCAACGATTTTTAAATGAATGGGTTCTAATATTAAATGACATTACTGAGACATTATTAAAAGTGTTTCATTCAAAATTGACTATGCTTTTTTTATATGTATTGCCAAGTCTAGATTAAATGGATATCCAATACATCACTTTTCCAGGGATAGACAAATCTGCCTGCTAGTCTCTACTGTGCACTTATTTTGATTTCTTCGTACCATTTGTCCACCTCCTAGTCCCGATTCTGACAAGGCTCATAAAAATGGACTTGCAGATTCCATTATGTATTGATTGTCTGGGAGATATCGTCACAAGATTAGGTGAACAACCAACTTTGAAATGTGATCTATCATTTAATTACGTTATTAACTATGAAAAATATCAAAATAATTCATGGCAATTGAACCAGCTTTAAAATGTCATCCATCATTTAATTGGGTTATTAACTATGAAACAATATCAAAATAATTTGTGGCACTCGGAGCAGTTTATTCCTGTCTTGAAAGATATGTCATGATTTCTTTGTAGTATTTGTCAACCTGCGAGAGTGACAAATGGAAACAACTCAAACAGGGTAAAGAGAATATGACTACTATATTAATTCCTTCCGACTTTGAGTTACATCACGCTCAAATCAACAAAAGGTGGTAAAATCCTCAAGACTCAGCCCTCGAATTTGAGTTACAACATGCTCAAATCAACAAATGTTAGTAAAATCCTTGAAGACTCAGCCTGGAGACGATGATTTTTTCAAGCACATTCAGCGGAAAATTCAATTGTAATCCTCAAGACTCAGCCCGGAGACAATGAATTTTTCAAGCACATTCAGTGGAAAATTAAATTGAGTGACATCTAGCACACAAAATTGAATGAAACGTTCTCTCACCATTCTCTCAAGTATGACATTTTAATCGTGGGTGATTTCCATCTTTTTATAACATTTAAGTTGTAAAATTTTAAGTGGTACTGTTCCAAAAGAATTCTTAAATATGTTGATCACTTTCTTTTGGTATAAACAATCAAGATTATGCTAGAAGTATTTTATTTTGCTAATATCTTTCTTTTCTGGTCGATGATAGCATGCAAAGGAATTTTATTGTTCAAGTCTCGGTTGAGAAATATTCTTGCAAAAACACAAATAAGTTTTGTCTTTTATGGCTTCAGAATTTCTGAAGCATCACTAGTCTTATCTTCTGTGTAATCCTTAAGTTTATTTTTCTAGCGAGAGACTAAACCCTCAAACTCTGTATGTTAGAGTAGTATTAGCATGATGGAGATATAGATAATTTTCTCTACAAATTTTACACTTCTCCATTCCAAAAAGGTTCTTTTGTCTCATTTTATTCTTTTTTCTATGCGATTGTTGCACCTCAAATTTATTGGGGGTTAAATTCTATGATACTTACCTGTAGTGTTTTATTCTAGTAAAGATTTCAAGATATTGAGATCTTTTTATCTACAAGTGAGAGCAATATTTTTAGATATAGTTTCACAATTATTCTTGATTCACAACTGAACTAATAAATTTAGTGAAAGGAAACATCTTTGTTCTTTGTTTCTCGGTTCCTTTAATATTTATGATTTGTCCTATTATCTAGCATTAAATCTACATTTTGAGGAGTTGCTTAGAGATTTAAAGGGGTCACTTTAATCTTATTGTGGAAGACGAAAACTTCTCTTAATGATTATATTTGACTTGGTTGGAAAGAAATTTTAGGATATCAGTGATGACCTTGCCAAATAACGAAAGAAATGAATGTAATATCTAAAAAAAGTCTTCATTGATTTTAACAAAAAAAAAGTGATCCACTTATTCTTGTTGAAAAAGAAAACCTTGATAAGCTATTTAACATATTTTAAATTTATTGACGTCTAATAATGATGCTCAAAGTCTAGATTTAGTATAACTTGGGTTTCAATGGTTGGATATCCTTTCATCTTATACCTTGTTAGGGTTTTTACACTCATATTTCTAATATGTGAACTCTGAGGTGTTTCTTAGAGGATCTTGGATGTGTAGGTGCAATCTTACTGCTACCTACTAGAATTATCATTCATGGCTTTAGTGCAAGTTATTTCATTCAGACATTCAATGTGGATAAACTTTACTCTCCTTTGGGAGTTTATGTACACCTTTCTCTGTCAATTGCATACAACAATTGGGAGTTTATGGGTATGCTTGTGGGCTAATTGAGTAAAATCCCTCTCCTTTGGGAGTTTATGTAATGCTATTCAGACATCACAAAAGCCAATGTCTTGATAAATACTCCAATATTAGCTCTTGTAGGCAATGTAGACTTTAATACACTCTTCTTCTTGGCCTTGAATGTTAAAATAGTTGACGGTTGACTGCATTGGTGGTCTTTTTCTTCTCCCTTGGTTCTTATTGAACCCTTTCCTATTTGGCCCTTTTGGGTTGGTGGTTACCTATTTCTATTTTCACTTTGAACTCTTCTATCTTTTTTCAGTTCTTACATAGATTCCTTCTCTCCCATTGCTTACTCACTGATTTACCTTTTACAGTCCCATTGGCAGTATGATGACAAACCATCTGCCATTTATTAAAGAACGAGCTACAAACCAAGTCTTGGAACCCTAATTAACCGTGCTGTGCAAAATGTCAATGCAAACAACATCCAAGGTACTATTGCTAGTGAATACTTGTAATCCTGGATAAATGATAATTCCAAAAGGGGAAACAAAATTTCTTCTTCCTAACTTGCTATTAATGCTTGTTTTGTTAACCATGAGAATCTATGTTGAGTCCTCACTATAGGCTCTAGAGAAGTAACAAGTGGTTCAAGCCCAACTTCTTGTCTGGAAAGTGAGAGCCTAAGTATATAGATATTTCATCAAGCTAAAAGTGGTTAATCGAAATATCTTGAATAAGTCTTGGTAGCACTTGCAACTAACCAAGTGGAGCATAATTTGGCGCAAAGAAGGTGGTGAGAATTTGGCTATAAGAAATTAAAAAAAATGTTAGGTAAGCTTAGAAAAAATATTTGATACCCAATCATAAAAAGTGAAGGTGACCTATTTGTGATCACCATCACTACTTATATAAGATAAAAAGTGAAGGTGACCTATTTGTGATCACCATCACTACTTATATAAGGACTTGGACCTGTTTGTGATCACCAACACTACCTATATAAGAAGATAATGTGATGGAAGAAAACAGAAACTCCTAAACTCTAATTGACTATCCTATTAAATGACTCAATCTGAAGGATTATATGAGAGATCTCCACGATTTTAATTGATAATACAATTGTGGGATTATTACAGAATTGAAAACTAATTGATCATAAATATGCCCCACTACTCTTGCTAATAATTTTATATCAAACTCATAGCAACTCAAAATTTAAACAATTTTAATATAGGAATAATGTTCAAAATGCTCTTGCAACCTCTTTTGTGTACATTTCAAACCATCCACACTAATAATATGCATATAAGTTTAGTTTATGAATACCACTTTGCTTATGGGTAACCAACTGGAACTACTCCTAGGTATGGAACTACTTGTTATGAAACTACTCGTGCAGCCCAGTTCAGAAGAACCAGAGAATACCGAAACATAAAGTGGGGTACCATCAGATGAGGTGCTCGCAGACATATATTAGTTACTTGAAGATGAAGACTCCCCCCAAAAATAGATAGATATACATATACACTTGGCTGATTCACAGAACTAATATCTCCAGGTCAGGTTAGATTGAAAGGAAACAGAACCCTTTCGATCTTTCCACTGCAAATATATTATTACAATTCAGTCACAAAAGCATTACAATACAACCACAAAAGTGAAGACTTGGCATGATCCAAGATTATAAGTCTAGTTTATGCATGTCAGCCAATGCAGTTGGACCTCCAAATGAATCTTCCAGAAAATGGTCAGATATAGAAGTAGCAACCAACAAAAGAACCTGCAGCTGGTAAGAAGAACTGATCTCATATGTTTGGTAAAAATAGCGAATAGATGATTGCACTTATCTAATCTGTTTGATAGACATAGCGAATAGGTGATTGCAGTGGCCGGTGCACAATGTCAATGTTTGTGATGTTTTGTAAGGATTTTCCTTCATGCCCAACTGCAAGTGCATACATCCAAACGACCTCAATTTGGCATTTAAAGAGAAAAATATAATGCAACCCAGGAAAGCGTGTTACCTGTGAAAAGATAAATTGTATTGCACAGAACTCAAGATTAATATTATATGTGGTATTATACTCTGAAATTCAATGTTTACGTTGAAACTCCAAAAAAATGGGAACACCCAATAAACTGTTGATGCCATGTATGTATATTATTAAACTCTTATTGTACATTTTGTATATTATATTTAAATATATGCTATTTATATTTAAATTGCACAAAGTAACCATGATTTTGGAGCTATGTAGATATGAATTTTATGACAAAAAGTTGTATTGAAATTTTCCCAGTGGCATGTCAAGAAGTAGCAATAAAGTATTTCATCATTTATTAAAAAAATAGTATTTTCATTATTCAAAAATAAAATATGAATCATACACTTAAAAGATAATTGATTATTTGTTTGAGGGAAATTAGTTTTTTTTTTCTTCTATAAATTCAACATATTTGGTTTTTGTTTTTTTAACATGCTGGAACCTTTTCATTTGATTTTTTAAAATGTGCTGGAACTTTTTCAGGAAGAAAACAAACACAAAAGTCAATCAAATATATTAGTGGATTGCAAAAGTAAGAAATCTGTTTTTTTAATGACATCATGATTAAGTTATATTTAAATGATAGTAAAGACATTTTTTTTAATGAATGTGTAATTTTTTTAGTTTTTTAATTATTATTATTTTTGTAAAATATATTTTTTTATTTTATTTATATTTTTATTTAAGTAAATTATGTATGTTTTTTTTTAATGTGTATATATTTATTCATTTTCATTTATTTTAAAATTAGATTTAATTTTAAAAATCTTACAATATAACTTGATTTTTAATGAAGTTTAAATGTGGTATAACCATGTAGATATATACTAATATTTTTTAATTAATAGCATATAGCAATGAGAAAGTATGAGAAAGTAGGGGTTCAAGTGTAATTTGGAAGTGTGTTATGAAAGTTGTTTTATTTGAAGGATTGGGGAATGGTTGGTGACAAATTATTTATATCCTTATTTCAATTGATGAAAAGCTCAAGAGGACTGGTTCATCCTTATTTCAATTGATTCTTACAATGGCTAGCGTAACCCTTCCACTTAGAGAACCGTTTCAAGATTTAACGAGGAAATTGGTGTCGTATGTTAACTTACTATAACAATAGGCATGGATATATTCTTGATAAGAACTTTCTGAATAAACTTTTGGGTTTCAAAAGATATGCCTTGTTCTTCATATGATGAATGTTGTTCTATTTAGGAAAATGACATACACAGAATAACTTGATTTTAGACAAACACTTTAGCGGACCTATATAAGAAAATGGATATTGCATCCAAAGTTATAAATTATGTTGTCATATTTTGAACCAAATTATGTATATGTTACTAGAGTTATATCTTAGATTACATTATGAGGTTTTTAAGGTTTTTAAAATATTTGAATTTTTGAGGAAGCAATTCCCCCCAAAAAATTAGCATTATGAGGTTTAAGGAGAGTTCAATATTGATGACAAAATTTAATAAGAATTACCTGTGTTTACCTCTTCTCGTTGATGGTATGAGATGAGATAATACACCTTACAATAGAAAATGCATTTTTCTCATCTTTAGATTGATTTGTCTTATTACAATAGCTATTGACAATGGTCGGGACATTGCCACCTCGTTGCTCTTGTATAGATTACAATTCTTGTAATTAAGATTATTTTCTTTAACTAATAATGTTTTCAAATGTATATGTAATTAAGTAACAATATATTGAAAATATTTTTGTATTAATTTCAAAAGATGTATCTTTTTATTAACTAATTTTTTTATAAATTTTCATTATAAATAAATATACACACATACTTTTAACTATTTTCATTTTATTTAATACCATATAAAGATAATTCAAATAAAAACTCATAAACCTCAAAATTATTAAACACAAATTTAAAAATACTTATAAATATTAATTAAGCTGTTATAAAAAACACTATGATTTATTACACTCTTATAAAAAGTTAAAACAAATTTCATATTTTCAAAATTTATCAATCATTTTTTATTTTTTTTCCATATAATGTTATATAGCTTATCAAATAGTATAAAGTTAAAAAAAATGATATTTTTAAAATTTATCAATTATTTTTTTTATTTTTTTCCATATAATGTCATATAGCTTATCAACTAGTACATCCACATAGTTTGTGGCTATATCAACAACATTCTTCTTGTTATCCATTTATCAACTATCATTTATTCATTCCTATTACCTATCAACTACCAAAACTATATATATATATATATATATATTGTTTATTTTGAATTTTAAAGCACTAACATAAAATCAATCTCCAAAGTACACTTCTCTCATCCTTATCCTTAAATAAAAATTCATAAATCATAGTCCACCCCAAATCTAAAACTAAAACTAAAATTCTTCTCAAATTATAAGAATACTAAAATTAAAATTCTTATAAAATT
>LPNX010175246.1:239378-253733 GCA_001517045.1 Pseudotsuga menziesii
CGATCATTTAACCCATATGTTCAGCTCAAAAAAGTTATTACAGTAGCAAAGATAGTGGTATTTAAACCAACATCAATTACCTATCAAAATATCATTATATCGTGAGTATATACCCATCAAATGTCATATCTTCAAAAAATAAAGCCTTAATACATAAGCACCAGTCTTTAAAAAAGTACTTTAAACAGTTTTAATAGCAACTGCTATTCTCAACATAAAACTTTATCAAAATTCAAACTATCCAAAAAAGCTCAGGAATAGTATTCATATTGGAAGATTGTCCAATTATCTTCATTACCATTGCCCGTTATGTAGGACAGTAAGCTTCAAGCACTATATAAACATCATAACAATACCAAACAATAGTCAATATAGCCAGCCATATAAACAGTCTTATATATAAAATAGATAAGACAATAGTTTCCAAAATTCATCATCTTGGATCAAGGAATATGTATCATCTTCAGAAACCCTCTACTCCCCAAGGCAAAGTACTTAAAATACCTGAAAAGTATCATGTCTTCCAGACCCATGATACTCACTAATAAACCAATGCCCAATCTGAGTTTTTCCACCATCATTAGCAA
This sequence comes from Pseudotsuga menziesii, assembly GCA_001517045.1. NCBI lineage: Eukaryota > Viridiplantae > Streptophyta > Pinopsida > Pinales > Pinaceae > Pseudotsuga > Pseudotsuga menziesii. The sequence goes on from LPNX010175246.1 coordinate 239,966, forward strand.
GCTTATCAGCCAGTACATTCCTTTCCCTATAAATATGATTAAAGTCAGCCTGCTCAAAAAAATCATCAAGTCTGTTGACCTCACACAGTAGCTGTGCTAGATGCATATTATGACTTCTAAATTTGCCCAAAATCCAGTTAATAACAAGCAAGGAATAACCAAACACCTGAATTCTCGAAACCTCGTTATCCAAAGCCGGAGTTATAAGTAATTTCAAAGCATATAACTCTGCGTAATTGTTTGACCCTTCCCCCAGCCCAGCTTTAAAAGTAAAATAATGGTCATCTTTGAGGAAACGTATCCCCCTAGCACTACATACCTGAGGGCTACCAGAAGCAGATCCATCAAAAAAACCCCAAGGTTTTGTTTTATCAATAACTTCCTCAATAATGATTCTAACCTTCAAAGTTGCACTATCCAAAGGATAAGATGAAAGCAAACCCAAACTAAATGTTGAAACCTACCCAGGGGATGTGTCGTAGTTATCAAAATAGCTACGGTTTCTAGATCTCCAAATAAACCAAAAAAAAATGATAGGCAAAGATATGATTGGTTGTACCTTAGTGTTGAAAACCCAATTCTTTAAACAAGTGAGAATTGTGTCCCCAACCCAAAGATTCTGAATATTAACCTTAGATTCAATCTCCTTCCAAACAGATTTAGTATAAGGGCAATTAACCCCTAGATGTAAGTTTGTTTCAACATCACACTTACATAGGTGGCAACGTCTAGGTCCTTCCCAACCCCTGCTAATAAGAATATCCCAAGTAAGGGCTTTCCTGAGAAAAGAGACCAACAAAAAAGCTTTGATTTAAGTGGACACTTCATATGCCAGAACATATTCCACCACCATGCAGTTTCCCTGTCATGTTGTTCTAGTATCAGATGCATGTATCCACATTTGGGAGAGTAAATAACAGATTTAGCTTGATTCCAGACAAGAACATCATCCTCATTTCTAAATATGATAAGGCTGGTTTTAAGAATGGCTATATAACCATTCCAAGCAATAATATCGTGATTCTTAACAAGACCTAAATCATTAGAGCTTAACCAACCCTGTTCCATAAGGTTTGTGACAGTAAGAGTCCCAACATCTTTTAAAAAGTAATAACCTGCAGAATGCAGAATATTATTCAAGTGGGAGGGTAAAAAATGGAGCCATTTACAACCTGCCCAAGGATCCAAACCAATTCGAACATTAGCTCCATTCCCAATCTTCCAAACCAAAAAATCACCAATTAGATGAAAAGACCAGAGCACAGATTTCCAACAGATGGATATACCTGATTTCTTCTTATCCCTTTCTCTGATCCAATCCAGCAAGGTGAGAGGCCTAATATATTTATGAATGACAATTTGTACCCACAACCCAGATCCATGAATTATGTTCCAAACACTTTTGGCTGGAAGTGCTTTGCCAAATAAAGTAGGTACTTTTAGATCCCAGCCTCCCATAGATTTTGGACTTGCCAAAACCTTCCAAGAAGTCAAAGGAATCCTAGAAGAGGATCCATCACCACCAGACCATAAAAATTTAAAGCATAGTTTTCTGATTTTCTCAATAATCCCAGCAGGGATCCAGAAGTGCATCCAGAAAATAGGCAAGGCTTCAAGAACAGACTTAATCAAAACAAGATTGCCTCCCCTAGACATCCATCTATGCCTCCAAAGCTTAATGCATTTTTCAGCCTTTGCAATAAGCCAGTCCCAATCTTTCAACAAATATCTACAAGGTTTTAAAAAAAAGCCAAGGTATTTCATGCCACTGTTAATTTCTAAAACAGTATATGAAACAATATTTTGTAATGAGATTAACTCAGCTTCATCCAGCATGGAGTAATATAATGATGATTTATCCACATTGATCATCATTCCTGTGGCTCTTGTAAATTCCATCAAAATCTCATATAAAATGGACAAAGACTGAGCTGATCCATCAGTGATCATTACAATGGCATCAACAAAAAGAACATATGTCAATGATATATTATTACCAAAAGAGATTCCCTTGAAAATACTAGTGGATTTAGTAGATAATAGAGCCCTACTCAAACCTTCAGCAACAACGAGAAATAGCAAAGCTGCAAGAGGGCACCTCGGTCTAAGTGCTCTACCAGACCTAAAGAAGCTTGAAGCCACACCATTAATCAAAATAGAAAATGAAACAGAAGTTAAACTACTCATAACCCATGTAATGAAAGGTACCCCAAAACCCATTTTGGTTAAAATAACACGCGGGTAAATCCAACTGACCCTATCATAAGCTTTAGATAGATCGATTTTCAGAACCACAGACTTTAAACCCTTACTGTGGATAGAATGAATGCCTTCCTGAACAGCACCCACAACATCATGAATTTTCCTGCCAGGTAAGAAACCAAACTGCTCATAAGAAATATATCTTCCCAGTACCTTCTTTATCCTGGTAGATAAAATATTACCAATGATCTTGTAGCTAAAATTACATAAAGAAATAGGTATGTAACCATCAAAAGTACTAGGGTTATCGGATTTTGGAATCAAGGCTATAAAGGTTGTCTTAAAAACTACAGGAATTTTACCACTCTTCCTAGAATCCTCAATAACCTTTAACAGATCCAATCCCATCACATCAAAAAGAGACCTATACACCTCTACAGGGATCCCATCCGGACCAGGACTCTTATCATTTTTGCTCAGTGTAAGTATAGAAAGAATCTCCTCCAAGGTAACAGGTTTCATAAGATCAAAATTCTCCTCAGCAGTAATGGAAGAAGGAAAATTATCAGAAATTTTCAAAAGTTCAGTAAGGTGAAGATTATAATCAGCTTGAAAAAGTGTCTCAAAATGACTAATAGCAGCCCTAGCAATATCTTCAAAACCTTCCACCTCATTTCCCTATCATCTTTTATCTTCCATGTAGAATTTGAATTCTTTCTTTGATTTGAAAATTTATGGAAAAAATGTATATTGTCATCACCACACAGTATCCAGATGGCCCTACGCTATTGTATGGCTTCATGTTCTCGCTCCAAAAGGATTTTTCTCTTTCAAGATTCCAATTCGATCAAAGCTACCTTATCCTCTTCAGTGAGGAAGCCAAAACCATACTTATGAGAAAAAATTGACAACATAATCTCAATTTCCACTAAGTCTTTGAACGATATCTCCTTTTGTTTAACAGACCAAGCAACAGATACCTCCTTAATTTTCTTAAGATTGGAAGCAAATTGAGATGCAAGGGATTCATGTAGATTATCAGAATAAACCACCCAAGAATCTTTCAAAGATTTAAACAAATCCTCATTTCCAATCCAATAAGGGTTGAACTTGAAAGGACTTTTAAATTGAATCCCCCTGTTCAAAATCTGAAGAAATACTGGATGGTGATCAGATTCACCTCCACTTCCCACCCACTGTCTAAAAAAATAATCAAAATCAAGTAAATCTGCAGATAACAAAAACCTATCCAATCTTTTACTAATATTATCTGCCCCAACTCTTCTATTATTCCATGTGGGAAGCATAACTGAAGGAACGACATCCACAAGACCATAGTTCTCCAGAGATTTTGAAAAAAAATCAGAAAGAGGACCCAGTCTAGCTCTAATACCCCAGATCTCAGAAAATCCCATAGAGAAATTCAAATCCCCTCCTAGGATTAATTTCTCACTTTTGAGACAAATTAAATCCAGAATATTTCTCCAAAAAACTTCTCTGTCAATGTAAGGACCATAGATATTAACCACACAAATATCCAAATTAAGTTCAATAGAGAACAATGATGCACAAAGTCCCGAATCCACCCCCCAGACATTAAGGTGGAATAATCTAGATCTCCAGCCTAACAGAAGGCCTCCAGATTTGCCACGAGCATCCAAGGATAAAAAATTCCATCCCTTCAACATAGATTCCAATTCTACCACAAACAACTACCCACTACCCATAGACTCTTGCAAAAATTAAACATCTACATGTTTATCTTCAACAAGTCTACAAACCACTAGTTTTTTTGGTTTACTAGCCAAACCACGACAATTCAGGGTCATCAAGATCATAATGTAACCAATGTCGGGGACATCACTGCTCTAAGCATCCCATTTGCATGATACTGTTCCTTCTCCTTCATAGGTAGACCATCAGATCTCAGACCTGAAGCATCCCATCCCACTCCAAACCCAGAAGAAACTGGAAAATTCCTAGACAGTTTAGTGCAGGACCTAAGATAATATTCAAAATCACTAAAAGGTGTTTTAGGGGAGATGTTACCCATATTTTTTAATGGAGGTTCTTTTACATAAACCTCATCAGAAATACCATCTGTCACACCTTGATAGGGTAAAACAAGAGGTTTAAGAGTCGATAGGAAAGTAGTGACAATCCCCTCACCAGAGCAGTCCGGAAACCTTCAGCAACAACGAGAAATAACAAATCTGCAAGAGGGCACCCCGGTCTAAGTGCTCTACCAGACCTAAAGAAGCTTGAAGCCACACCATTAATCAAAACAGAAAATGAAACAGAAGTTAAACTACTCATAACCCATGTAATGAAAGGTACCCCAAAACCCATTTTGGTTAAAATAATCGGCGGGTAAATCCAACTGACCCTATCATAAGCTTTAGATAGATCGATTTTCAGAACCACAAACTTTAAACCCTTACTATGGATAGAATGAATGCCTTCCTGAACAGCAGCCACAACATCATTAATTTTCCTGCCAGGTAAGAAACCAAACTGCTCATAAGAAATATATCTTCCCAGTACCTTCTTTATCCTGGTAGATAAAATCTTACCAATGATCTTGTAGCTAAAATTACATAAAGAAAGAGGTATGTAACCATCAAAAGTACTAGGGTTATCAGATTTTGGAATCAAGGCTATAAAGGTTGTGTTAAAAACTATAGGAATTTTACCACTCTTCCTAGAATCCTCAATAACCTTTAACAGATCCAATCCCATCACATCAAAAAGAGAAATATACACCTCTACAGGGATCCCATCCGGACCAGGACACTTATCATTTTTGCTCAGTGTAAGTATAGAAAGAATCTCCTCCAAGGTAACAAGTTTCATAAGATCAAAATTCTCCTCAACAGTAATGGAAGAAGGAAAATTATCAGAAATTTTAAAAAGTTCAGTAAGGTGAAGATTATAATCAGCTTGAAAAAGTGTCTCAAAATGACTAATAGCATCCCTAGCAATATCTTCAAAACCTTCCACCTCCTTTCCCTATCATCTTTTATCTTCCATATAGAATTTGAATTATTTCTTTGATTTGCAAATTTATGGAAAAAATGTGTATTGTCATCACCACACAGTATCTAGATGGCCCTACGCTATTGTCTGGCTTCATGTTCTTGCTCCAAAAGGATTTGTCTCTTTCAAGATTCCAATTCGATCAAAGCTACCTTATCCTCTTTAGTGAGGAAGCCAAAACCGTACTTATGAGAAAAAACTGACAACATAATCTCAATTTCCACTAAGTCTTTGAAATCTATCTCCTTTTTTTTAACAGACCAAGCAACAGATACCTCCTTAATTCTCTTAAGATTGGAAGCAAATTGAGATGCAGGGGATTCATGTAGATTATCAGAATAAACCACCCAAGAATCTTTCAAAGATTTAACCAAATCCTCATTTCCAATCCAATGAGGGTTGAACTTGAAAGGACTTTTCAACTAAATCCCCCTATTCAAAATCTGAATAAATACTAGATGGTGATCAGATTCACCTCCACTTCCCACCCATTGTCTAAAAAAATAATCAAAATCAAGTAAATCTGCAGATAACAAAAACCTATCCAATCTTTTACTAATATTATCTGCCCCAACTCTTCTATTAGTCCATGTGGGAAGCATAACTGAAGGAACAACATCCACAATACCATAGTTCTCCATATATTTTGAAAAAAAATCAGAAAGAGGACCCAGTCTAGCTCTAATACCCCAGATCTCAGAAAATCCCATAGAGAAATTCAAATCCCCTCCTAGGATTAATTAAACATCTACATGTTTATCTTCAACAAGTCTACAAACCGCTAGTTTTTTTGGTTTACTAGCCAAACCACGACAATTCAGGGTCATCAAGATCATAATGTAACCAATGCCGGGGACATCACTACTCTAAGCATCCCATTTGCATGATACTGTTCGTTCTCCTTCATAGGTAGACCATCAGATCTCAGACCCGAAGCATCCCATCCCACTCCAAACCCAGAAGAAACTGGAAAATTCCTAGATAGTTTAGTGCAGGATCTAAGATAATATCCAAAATCACTAAAAGGTGTTTTAGGGGAGATGTTACCCAGCTTTTTTAATGGAGGTTCTTTTACATAAACCTCATCAAAAATACCATCTGTCACACCTTGATAGGGTAAAACAAGAGGTTTAAGAGTCGATAGGAAAGTAGTGACAATCCCCTCACTAGAGCAGTACGGAAACCTTCAGCAACAACGAGAAATAGCAAAGCTGCAAGAGGGCACCCCGGTCTAAGTGCTCTACCAGACCTAAAGAAGCTTGAAGCCACACCATTAATCAAAAGAGAAAATGAAACAAAAGTTAAACTACTCATAACCCATGTAATGAAAGGTACCCCAAAACCCATTTTGGTTAAAATAACCCGCGGGTAAATCCAACTGACCCTATCATAAGCTTTAGATAGATCGATTTTCAGAACCACACACTTTAAACCCTTATTGTGGATAGAATGAATTCCTTCCTGAACAACACCCACAACATCATGAATTTTCCTGCCAGGTAAGAAACCAAACTGCTCATAAGAAATATATCTTCCCAGTACCTTCCTTATCCTAGTAGATAAAATCTTACCAATGATCTTGTAGCTAAAATTACATAAAGAAATAGGTATGTAACCATCAAAAGTACTAGGGTTATCAGATTTTTGAATCAAGGCTATAAAGGTTGTGTTAAAAACTACAGGAATTTTACCACTCTTCCTAGAATCCTCAATAACCTTTAATAGATCCAATCCCATCACATCAAAAAGAGACCTATACACCTCTATAGGGATCCCATCCGGACCAGGACTCTTATCATTTTTGCTCAGTGTAAGTATAGAAAGAATCTCCTCCAAGGTAACAGGTTTCATAAGATCAAAATTCTCCTCAGCAGTAATGGAAGAAGGAAAATTATCAGAAATTTTCAAAATTTCAGTAAGGTGAAGATTATAATCAGCTTGAAAAAGTGTCTCAAAATGACTAATAGCAGCCCTAGCAATATCTTCAAAACCTTCCACCTCCTTTCCCTATCATCTTTTATCTTCCATATAGAATTTGAATTCTTTCTTTGATTTGCAAATTTATGGAAAAAATGTATATTGTCATCACCACACAGTATCCAGATGGCCCTACGCTATTGTCTGGCTTCATGTTCTCGCTCCAAAAGGATTTTTCTCTTTCAAGATTTCAATTCGATCAAAGCTACCTTATCCTCTTCAGTGAGGAATCCAAAACCATACTTATGAGAAAAAACTGACAACATAATCTCAATTTCCACTAAGTCTTTGAACTCTATCTCCTTTTGTTTAACAGACCAAGCAATAGATACCTCCTTAATTTTCTTAAGATTGGAAGCAAATTGAGATGCAGGGGATTCATGTATATTATCTGAATAAACCACCCAAGAATCTTTCAAAGATTTAACCAAATCCTCATTTCCAATCCAATGAGGGTTGAACTTGAAAGGACTTTTCAACTGAATCCCCCTGTTAAAAATCTGAAGAAATACTGGATGGTGATCAGATTCACCTCCACTTCCCACCCATTGTCTAAAAAAATAATCAAAATCAAGTAAATCTGCAGATAACAAAAACCTATCCAATCTTTTACTAATATTATCTGCCCCAACTCTTCTATTATTCCATGTGGGAAGCATAACTGAAGGAACAACATCCGCAAGACCATAGTTCTCCAGATATTTTGAAAAAAAATCAGAAAGAGGACCCAGTCTAGCTCTAATACCCCAGATCTCAGAAAATACCATAGAGAAATTCAAATCCCCTCCTAGGATTAATTTCTCACTTTTGAGACAAATTAAATCCAGAAGATTTCTCCAAAAACATTCTCTGCCAATGTAAGGACCATAGATATTAACCACACAAATATCCAAATTAAGTTCAATAGAGAACAATGATGCACAAAGTCCCGAATCCACCCCCCAGGCATTCAGAGGGTGGAATAATCTAGATCTCCAGCCTAACAGAAGGCCTCCATATTTGCCACGAGCATCCAAGGATAAAAAAGTCCATCCCTTCAACATAGATTCCAATTCTACCACAAACAACTACCCACTACCCATAGACTCTTTCAAAATTTAAACATCTACATGTTTATCTTCAACAAGTATACAAACCGCTAGTTTTTTTCGTTTACTAGCCAAACCACGACAATTCAGGGTCATCAAGATCATAATGTAACCAATGCCGGGGACATCACTGCTCTAAGCATCCCATTTGCATGATATTGTTCGTTCTCCTTCATAGGTAGACCATCAGATCTTAGACCCGAAGCATCCCATCCCACTCCAAACCCAGAAGAAACTGGAAAATTCCTAGACAGTTTAGTGCAGGATCTAAGATAATATCCGAAATCACTAAAAGGTGTTTTAGGGGAGATGTTACCCAGGTTTTTTAATGGAGGTTATTTTACATAAAACTCATCAGAAATACCATCTGTCACACCTTGATAGGGTAAAACAAGAGGTTTAAGAGTCGATAGGAAAGTAGTGACAATCCCATCACCAGAGCAGTACGAAAACCTTCAGCAACAACGAGAAATAGCAAAGCTGCAAGAGGGCACCCCGGTCTAAGTGCTCTACCAGACCTAAAGAAGCTTGAAGCCACACCATTAATCAAAAGAGAAAATGAAACAGAAGTTAAACTACTCATAACCCATGTAATGAAAGGTACCCCAAAACCCATTTTGGTTAAAATAACCTGCGGGTAAATCCAAATGACCCTATCATAAGCTTTAGATAGATCGATTTTCAGAACCACAGACTTTAAACCCTTACTGTGGATAGAATGAATGCCTTCTTGAACAACACCCACAACATCATGAATTTTCCTACGAGTTAAGAAACCAAACTGCTCATAAGAAATATATCTTCCCAGTACCTTCTTTATCCTGGTAGATAAAATCTTACCAATGATCTTGTAGCTAAAATTACATAAAGAAATAGGTATGTAACCATCAAAAGTACTAGGGTTATCGGATTTTGGAATCAAGGCTATAAAGGTTGTGTTAAAAACTACAGGAATTTTACCACTCTTCCTAGAATCTTCAATAACCTTTAACAGATCCAATCCCATCACATTAAAAAGAGACCTATACACCTCCACAAGGATCCCATCTGGACGAGGACTCTTATCATTTTTTCTCAGTGTAAGTATAGAAAGAATCTCCTCAAAGGTAACAGGTTTCATAAGATCAAAATTCTCCTCAGCAGTAATGGAAGAAGAAAAATTATCAGAAATTTTCAAAAGTTCAGTAATGTGAAGATTATAATCAGCTTGAAAAAGTGTCTCAAAATGACTAATAGCAGCCCTAGCAATATCTTCAAAACCTTCCACCTCCTTTCCCTATCATCTTTTATCTTCCATATAGAATTTGAATTCTTTCTTTGATTTGCAAATTTATGGAAAAAATGTGTATTGTCATCACCACACAGTATCCAGATGGCCCTACGCTATTGTCTCACTTCATGTTCTCGATCCAAAAGGATTTTTCTCTTTCAAGATTCCAATTCGATCAAAGCTACCTTATCCTCTTCAGTGAGGAAGCCAAAACCATACTTATGAGAAAAAACTGACAACATAATCTCAATTTCCACTAAGTCTTTGAACTCTATCTCCTTTTGTTTAACAGACCAAGCAACATATACCTCCTTAATTTTCTTAAGATTGGAAGCAAATTGAGATGCAGGGGATTCATGTAGATTATCAGAATAAACCACCCAAGAATCTTTCAAAGATTTAACCAAATCCTCATTTCCACATTAGAGGAAATTTGGGGTCTAAAATGGGGCTTATAAGAAAACGTGCCAAAATAATTTTTTGTGAGTTGGAATTCAAGAACCAATAGAATTTCAATAAAATAAGTCAACCATAATGGTTGAATTGACATATTTGTCATTAAAAAAAACTACTTTTTTTGTTCGTATTTTCGACACATCTCATTGTGTTTTTACTCAAATTTCGATCGGGAGAGCTCGTTGGATGCTGAATTTGATTCTGCATCCAACAAGTACCCACACTGCATACTTCTGACGGACCCCGCTACCCCAAAAACAAGAAATACCTGAAAAACGTGATGATGATGTCATCATCACATTTTTTCAGGTATTTCTTGTTTTGGGGGTAGCGGGGTCCGTCAAAAGTATGCAGTGTGGGTACTCGTTGTATACGATATCAAATTCCGCATCCAACGAGTTCTCCCGATCGAAATTTGAGTAAAAACACAGGGAGATATGTCGAAAATACGAACACAAAAAGTAGTTTTTTTCTTTCTTCCTCCAAAATTAATCAATATTATTTTAACTATTATTTTAATATTTTAACTATTATTTTATTATTTTCCTTAAGAGGCCCATTTTAGACCCCAAAATTCCTCTAATGAATCCAATGAGGGTTGAACTTGAAAGGACTTTTCAACTGAATCCCCCTGTTAAAAATCTGAAGAAATACTGGATGGTGATCAGATTCACCTCCACTTCCCACCCACTGTCTAAAAAAATAATCAAAATCAAGTAAATCTGCAGATAACAAAAACCTATCCAATCTTTTACTAATATTATCTGCCCCAACTCTTCTATTATTCCATGTGGGAAGCATAACTGAAGGAACAACATCCACAAGACCATAGTTCTCCAGAGATTTTGAAAAAAAATCAGAAAGAGGACCCAGTCTAGGTCTAATCCCCTCCTAGGATTAATTTCTCACTTTTGAGACAAATTAAATCCAGAATATTTCTCCAAAAACCTTCTCTGTCAATGTAAGGACCATAGATATTAACCACACAAATATCCAAATTAAGTTCAATAGAGAACAATGATGCACAAAGTCCCGAATCCACCCCCCAGGCATTCAGAGGGTGGAATAATCTAGATCTCCAGCCTAACAGAAGGCCTCCAGATTTTCCATGAGCATCCAAGGATAAAAAATTCCATCCCTTCAACATAGATTCCAATTCTACCACAAACAACTACCCACTACCCATAGACTCTTGCAAAAATTAAACATCTACATGTTTATGTTCAACAAGTCTACAAACCGCTAGTTTTTTTGGTTTACTAGCCAAACCACGACAATTCAGGGTCATCAAGATCACAATGTAACCAATTCCGGGGACATCACTGCTCTAAGCATCCCATTTGCATGATACTGTTCGTTCTCCTTGATAGGTAGACCATCAGATCTCAGACCCGAAGCATCCCATCCCACTCCAAACCCAGAAGAAACTGGAAAATTCCTAGACAGTTTAGTGCAGGATCTAAGATAATATCTGAAATCACTAAAAGGTGTTTTAGGGGAGATGTTACCCAGCTTTTTTAATGGAGGTTCTTTTACATAAACCTCATCAGAAATACCATCTGTCACACCTTGATAGGGTAAAACAAGAGGTTTAAGAGTCGATAGGAAAGTAGTGACAATCCCCTCACTAGAGCAGTCCAAACCCTCTTCCCTAGACTTTAGGGTAACATCCCTCACCTCGTCAAAAACAGCAGAAGACCCCGGATTTTTTACCCTCCATACAAGATTAGGTTTAATCCTCTCACAGAAAAAAAAATTTCAAGGATAAATGACATTGAGAGGCCAAATGACCATGACTATGACATCTATTGCATTTGAAAGGTATACCTATGTAATCCATAGTTTGTTTGAAAATGGTATCCCCAATTTTAATATCAATATTAGAAGCTAACCCATTTCGTAAGTCCAAAGAAACAAAAACCCAACCCATACAGCAAACCCCAGAAACTAAATAGGAAAGATTAGCTTCTATAAAAGATCCTAGGGTATTCCCAATGAGTTTGAAAAAAACCAAAGACCATAACTAAAAAGGGAAATTGGGTAATTTGACCCAGATAGGCATCGTATCATACCTCTCATGCCTCAGATCTAACAGAGGAGTCCATCGTTTAAGCATCAACCCATAATGGTTCCATTTCCATATCCCTAACAATATACGAACCGCATCTACCTCATTTTTTAATTTAAAATCCAGCCATCCCTTCAGTAGAAGAAAAATGTCAGGACATGTGATATTCGTCCATGTGCCATGTACCAAATTCTTCACACCATCCAGTGAGACTCTACGTCCTCCAAATCTGCCAACCAAAGTAAGTGCATTTGTAAGCACTATTTCATTTAGTGCAATATCCTCTCTGACAACCAAGAGGGGAAGATCCACTTTTCGAACTAGTTTGTTTCTTCTCTTATGTGTAGGTAGACCACCAAGTATATCCATGAAAACCGATGAAGATGGAACAGAAGCATCCACATGCACAAGAAAACAAGCCCCGTCAAAACCATCGAAAGAGGCTCCATCAGATATCTTCTTGGAAAACAAATACACACCCTTAACCTCAGAAATAAAGCCCTATTTGAGACTAATATCAAGACCCACAACCGCCAAATCCGGAGTGTCACACACAAACCCTAATCCAGAATCTAAATCCAAAGGGCATTCCACCCCCATAAGTGCATTCATAGTTGAAGAAGTTGCATGAATTTCTTCAACAATTTCCTCCTACCCAACAGTCTTCGGCACATTAACATCAGTGGAAAGAAAAGTATTAAATACGTGGCGTGAACACCCCAAAACAACAACAACCTTCTGAGAAGAATAACTTCCAAGATAGTCTCCAATAAAATCCTTCGGCCTCGAAATACTATGCATAGAATCATCCACCATATCAGCACATAGATTCAGCCTAGGTGCAACACGATCCTTCAGTGTAAAAGCCATAGCCCCCACAGGATTACTCATGGATCAGCGCAAGAAGATGAGGGACCTTTTAGATGCAATCCTAGTTTTCAAAGACAAGATCACGTTACCAAAAAATACAATGCATTTCTGCTACATAGCACTTGCTATGGTTCAACCCGAGCCTGACATGTCATGGGACATGTAGGATAGGAAGCCATATCGCATACGCGTTATATAACTACAAAATGTGCTCACGATATGTAGTTATAAAATGCGTACGCGATTTGTAAAACAAAAAAAAATATTTAAATACACAGGCCCGAAACCCGTGGCCCATTTTAACAATCAAGAACGCGAAAACGAAGGCCAATTGGAGTGTTTTGGAGCAAGTTAACTGCTTGGGATTGTTGGAGGAGCTGATTTAGGTTGAGGGTAGGATATTTCACTGGTGAATTGTCATCCAACAAGGTAATTCAATCACCCAAATCATTTTTTTTGTCAATTTTTAACCTATAATTGTGTTTTTTAATAGAATAATCAATCCAACAACTCCCAAGCTAATGTTTGATGGATTCAAACTAAAATAGGCTATAAGAATAAAAAACATCATGTCTAATAGATATTCAATGTTCCAAAAGGCTAGAAATATATAAAACAAACACAAGTATAAACCCAACTTGCATAGAATTTGATGGACAATGCAAAGTTTGAATTGGGATACTAGTGAGAGTACCCACCTAGAACATGCATAGTCAAACCTTCAAATGCAATGATTGTGCTGGAATTAACACAAAGTGCAATAAAATTTAGCAATTATTTTCATAGATAGGTGAATGCCAA
>LPNX010175299.1:1818-17320 GCA_001517045.1 Pseudotsuga menziesii
GATTTGGCCCTATTTCTTTTGATGACTTCCCATGAGCAACCACAAAAATTTTACAAAATGGCGCTATGAGGGAGTATCAGACCAAATTTGAGAAACTATATGTTGCATCTACAACATTTTCCCAAAAATAAAAAAAAATTCGGGACCCTCCTTTTGCTTATTTTGGTTTGAATTTTGATTTGGTTTGATGATTCTGCAGAAAGGTTGTTCCTATTGCCATAAATGTTTCACTACTTGTTTAAGTTTACCTTGCCATCAAACGCATTTTTGAGTGTTTGAGTCGGAATTTTAGTCACTTGCACTCCCGCCATTGTAGAGATGTAATAAGCAACCAGCTATGATATTTTTCTCCGATGCCTTTATTCACTTTTGTCTCAATCGACCGTTGTTTGGATTCCCGTTAGAACATTTTGTTTGTATGTTTTCTGCAGTTGCAGATTGCATACTAGGAAGTCTCCCGATAGTTGCATTAACTTTTTCAACCCCGCTCTTTCGTTTCATTGATCTTTGAGTTTTCGGCGTCCGTCGTTGCGGTGTTGAAAAGCACTGTCTTTCTGGTGGTTTGAGTTTACTTTTCCATAGTTGTAATTAAGTTGGTTTTTTCCCCAATTTTGATGGTTTGTGGAACTTGATGTCTTTTATGTTTCCGTTGTTGTGGGTCCTTATCCTTCTATTGACTTGACATCTAATCTTGCGAGTTTCGATGCTTTTTTTGTTTGGTCTCTCCTTGACGCCTCGGTGGTTCTCCCAGTTGTTTTACCACCCAACGTTACGGGAGGCAATGTCGATCTGATCTCCGATCCTTGTGTTTTCACCGCCCGATGTTTTCTCCCTCTGCTTACGGTTGACTGGATATACATATGGGGGTGGGCAGTTGATTATTTTATTGTTATTTTGAACTGTCGCTGCGTTATCGTTGTCCCTCGAGCTAACCAGAACCCCCGCTGTCGGTACCCCATTCCTAGGTGGCTCTGTCATGGAAACTTAACGGTTTTTCTCCCACCAGTTGTGCAGCAGTGCCAGGTAGGCTCTTGTACTCATTGTCTCATTCCGTTCGACTGGATGTTTTAATTGTTTATTTCCGCGGTTAGGGTTTTCACGTTGTTTTCCGTTGTAACATGTATATATGTGGAGGCGAGTCTTGGTACTATTAGTAGGGGAGTTTTGTTGCCCATGGGATTTTCCCTTTCCGTGGCCGTTATGGCCTTTTGCCCTACACTCGATGGTTGGGGGAACCAGTTTAGACTGTCGTTACACTGTCTGCACCAGTTTGCCCCATCTTATGTTTGGCTGTTCGGAGAAGGTCTTCATGGCCCCCCTGGGGAATGTCAGACTGGTTTCCTCTGCTCCGGTTATCCACAGTAGACCAAGACCTCATTTTTATCTCTTTGTTTCGAGCGACCAGGTTCACGGTCGAATTCGAACCCGAACCGGTCTGGGGCAGTATGGCAGCACCCAGCCTAAAGACGGACCATAAAAGGCACATAGATAGTGCTATCTCCTGAAACGCCCCTTGAGTGGCTAGAGCTAGTGCCTCTGTTGTTCCGCATAGCGTAGTGGTCATCGTGCCCACAGAGAGCCCGAGGTTGCTTCATTTTCACGTAGACCGTGTTACCCACTCGAGCTTTGTTTATTGAGTCGATTTCAGTGTTAGACAAGAGTATTGGTGTGAACATATTTGCTTAGTTTGATTTACTGCCACCATGTTTAACGCAGATGAGGTAAAACATTTACATTGTTATCTCAATCTCTACAATTCGGCTAGAAATAACCTAACAATTACAATTTTGTATGTGACAGGAAGATTCCTCCGAACTCAAAATGTCTAAGCGTCAAACTAAGAAGGCCCCTATGGTCGAAGAGGAACCTGACATCGAAGTCATCACCAAGACCGAGTACATTTATGAAGACACGAAATGCATAACTAGTGTAGAGCCTGAGTATCAGTGGGGAGACATATACAGGTTGATCACGCCCCGAGAGGTGCCTGATATAGGTTTTGAGGAAGAAAGCATATATGCCAACATAGAAAGGTCTTCATTGATGAATATTGCTACAAGACTGGAGCTCTTCCCATGCTCTGAAGTGATTGGGTGGATTCTACCTAGGGCAGATGTAACCACCATGATTATTGAGAATGTTGATAAACAAGGCTATGCTGCCTATAGCCCTGGGTATGTAGCCTTGGCCTACCACTTTCCAAAAGCACAAATATATTTAACTGAAGATTGGCTAAGAAACATTAGGATAGACCTCATTAAAACCCTCAAGAGGATTCTCATGCCTAGAAGAAAATTTAGAACCAGGCCGACGGGAGAATATGACACCGCAAGCTTAAGAACCCCTTACAGGTTCATTTCCTTAATGCTCAATAGAATTTTTGGGAGAACCCATGGAAAAAGTTTCAAATTGTAGTGGATGCCAATAATTTTTTATGTTGCGACACAGGGGACCGTTTTCAACTGGGCCAACATTGTGTCCAATAGCCTTTCGGCCTGCATGGCCTCAGCTTTGGGAGGAGTGTCCCAAAAAAGGTTAGAATTTTACATGAGTTCCATACTCATTGATTGCATACTATGTAATGAACCTTTCCCCGGCCTAAGGTGCATCTGGGACCGGGAAAGGATACTTGTTTACTCTGCATACAAGCCACTGTGGGTTCACAAGTACCACAGTCACTACAGGGAGGTCTGTGAACATTTTATCATGCCATTATATACTCTTATTTTCTTAAAATAATGTGACTGCATGTCGGAGGAGGCATTGTAGGTGATCGAAGAATACGCTGATTGTTATTTGACTGAGGATGGGCTCTATTTCAGAATGTTTGGAGGCTCTAGAGCACCTTCCCTATTGCCTAAGTATGCCACAGACTACATAATTCACAAAGAAGCAGTTAGGCAAGTCTTCCTAGATGGCATAGGAAGCTTTTTATTTGAAAATTAGAAGGCTGCATATCCTCCGTTGCCTTTCAGGTTGGGGAGTTATAAGTTTACTAGAGTCAAGAAGGCCGATGAATTTGTGGAGGAGTTGGAGAATTTTCACTTTGGGGAGATGCCCTTCCACAAGAATGACTCCCAAAACAAGGTTGTGGAGCACTGCAAAGAGGCTATTGTCCATTTTGAATACACTCACCACTGGGACAGAGAAGAGTCCATTTTCCACAGTGCACTGAAAATAAGGGGTAGGATGAGAAAGCAAAGGCCAATGAGGAAACCAGAAAAAGAAACGAAGAAGCTCAAAGGTTAGCCCAAGAAGCTGAAGGGTGGCTGAAGGGAGAAGAGGAAGAGAAAAGAAGAGCTGCACAAGAGGAATCCAGAAAAGTAGAAGAAGATGCCAATATCGAAGAAGAAGAAAGAAAAAGGAAGCTGGATGAGGAGCTGTAGAAATAGGAGGCAGAGAGGATGAAGCTGACCCAAACGATGACAGAACAGTTAGCCTCTGACATAGCGGACATTCAGGCCCAATATGTCTAGAACCCCGACGTTCAAGACCCTGAAGTACTTGTTGTTAGCACACTTGGACAGTCTATGGCCCCCACCCTTAGCCTAGTTCCCTTCGAATAGAAGCAAGGGGAAGAGGTCCCTGATTTTAATACTATCTTTTACGATAAATAAAAGAAAAGGATAGTAAAAAGAACTGAGAAGAAGGTTGAAATAGGGGGCCTGTCTGGTAAGATGATAATTGATACGACCATTGTATACGAAACAGACAGAGACCCCAGATTCATTATTAGAGTAAGGGATGCATTGATCCATGCTTCAGAGGACAATGTAGATAAAATAATGACAGATCTGGAGTAGTCTAAGAATTCTTCTTCTCAACTAAAAGACACACTAAGAAAGGAAAGAGAAGAAAACAATAAGTTAAAGAGAAAATTTGAAGACATGCAAAAGGAGATAAAGTCTTCAAAGACTGAACTTTAGGTTCTACAAGAAGAGAGGAGATCTATGGAGACTGGCTAGGAGTGTCTAGAGAAACTACAACAATAATATCAAGAGTTGAGGGCAGAGAAGGAACGACTGCTAGGAAAAATAGAGGATCTAGAGCTGCAAAAGACCACCTTGGAGGCGAATGAGAGGAAATCTCAAGAACAAGGGGAAAAAATTCAAGAGCATATTACCTCACTGACAGTAGCTTTAGAAATATCCAAAGAACAACAAGTTAGTCTCCAACCTTTCAAAGATCATGTTCTAGCACAGAAAGCCAAGATGCTTCAGTTGCAGATGGCCATAGAAGAGGAAATATGTAGGGTTTTGCAAGTAGATGGTCGGCTAGAGGATATTTTGGAGACCTCCTCATATTTTGTTGAGAGATCTCAAGACATCTTGGAAGTCCTAATATCAAGGAGGCAAGACGAGAGAACAGTGAAGAAGCTCCTGCAGAGCTGCCCTCGAAAGATTGACAGGCCCTTAGGCAGGACTACGACTTATTGGAGTTTGCCATTAACACAGCCGAGGAATTCAAGAAGGTTGTTAGAAAGACAAAAGGAGCATGTTCAGAATTCTTTAGAAGACTTCTGATTACTTATAATTGATGCCAAGTAGAAGCTGAACAGAGAATAGATGCTTTTCCATACCACAACCTGTTTGTGGAAATTTTGCAGAAAAGGTACCAAGAAGAGCAAAGAAGAATACAACACATTAAAGCTCTCGATGGCCAGACCTTAAGGAATGAGGTAGATCATTCTGCAGTCAGTGTGCAGCTATTAGAAGATCAGCTTTGCTTGAGTGCATCTAGGATTGAAGCCATCAAGAACCAGGCTGCAAAATTCAAGATAAATATTCATTTTTTGGAACCTTCTGAGTTTGAAGGCATCGCCTCAGAGGCTTCAGCTTGGAAGAAATTTCTAAATAATCAAGCGGGCCCTCCTCGTGAATACTTGTCCATTTTTGTAATATGTTTCCATTTTGTAAACACTTAGTGAAAGTAAAATTTTGGGAGGCGAAGATTTGGGGAAGCCCAAGAGTTATTTGTAGGCAGCCCAACAGTCTTATTCTTTTTGTATAAATATAGAGGACTTAGAGAAAAAGGGGGACTTTTTCCCCAGTTAGACAAGTAAAGAGATATTGTAAGAAGAAACACTTTTTTTTGCAATAAAGAATTACTGTTTTCCCATCAGATAAAGTTTGGTGGGATGTTCGAATGTTATGCTATGAAGATGAACTATTTCGTTTTTCAGCTTTGTCTCCACTATCCGTGAGATTGTTCTAACTCTTAGGACCTATGTTCTTGTTTGAATGATTTCTGGTTTATTCTGTGAAATTACAAGCATGAGTAATGAATGTTGTTAATAAGCAATTGGCTATCTGATTGTTTAAATATCTTAATCATTCATGTGTTTTGGGAAGAAATATCAACTATCTACAATTTCTCTTTATAATACATGTAAAATAGACATTACT
Organism: Pseudotsuga menziesii; assembly: GCA_001517045.1. Classification (NCBI taxonomy): domain Eukaryota; kingdom Viridiplantae; phylum Streptophyta; class Pinopsida; order Pinales; family Pinaceae; genus Pseudotsuga; species Pseudotsuga menziesii. The sequence continues at coordinate 7,224 of LPNX010175299.1, forward strand.
CATTAATAAGTTACAATTTAGCTCCCTGGGGATAGGTAGATAGTTAGATTTACTTTATTACTGTGTATGTGATTTAGATGCTTGTGAATTCTAAGACGAAAGGTAAGAACCTGCGCATCACTTTGTGACTACTCCTTGCATCCTTTATCACCCTGTATTTTAATTAGGCACTTGCATATCATATTTTAAGTCAAAATAAAAAAACATATACGGTGGACCGGGCCGCAACCGGTAAGACCTTTTAGTTTTGTTACTTGACCTAGGGTAGCCGGACCGCAAACTAGATGGATTCCCTACACCAAACAGTCACAGGCTAGTTGGGAATGTTGACTGGGGAGAATCCCTTGCTGTTGTTGCCTGCGAATTTCCAAGCCTCAACACTATCCAATAACACATAATGATTTCCTGATGCATTCTACAGGAGTTGTTTTATTAGTGGTATGAAGGATGCAATCTGATCTTAGGTAAAAATGTTTTGTCCCAACACAATAATGGAATCCCTAAGGTTGGATACGTTGGAAAATTACAAGATCATGGCTCAAGAACGCTCCAAATCCATTTTTGTTCCATTCATAAATATGGTTCCTCGAATACCTCCAATCACACCAGCTCCTAGAACCACTCCTATCAAGCATTTGTGTGAAGCCGAGATGCGGGAGCATAGCAAAAAATGGATTTGTTATAATTGTTATGAGAAATTCACCCATGGACATCGATGTGCTAAGAAAAATCTCTATCTCTTGTATGTGGATTATCCTCCCACACCTGATATTTCTGATGATGTTCAGGAACCTGTAGATGATAGAGGTGACAATCAAGAACTTCCTATTGACCCTCTTGCTCAGGATAACCAGGAAGATATATCTCTCCATGCATTAGCTGTAGTCACCACCCCATAAGCCATGCGGGTCAAGGTTTTATTCAAAAAGATCCCTCTTAGAATATTAATTGATTCTTGTAGCACTCATAACTTCATTGACCCCAGAATCACCAAACAGGATGATTGTTTTATCTATCCTTGCTCCATATTTGATTTCATGATTTCCATTGAGGGCACCTTACCTTGAAAACGGAAGTTTCATAGTGTGTGAATCTCTATTGGGGATTATAACTTGTGCTCTGAAATTTTTGCTTTGTCTTTAGGTGGATGTGATGTGGTTTTAGGAGCTCATTGGCTACGCACACTTGGACCTATTTTATGGGATTTTTCTAAAATTTGGATGCAATTTTCAGTTAATGGGAAAAAACACACATTAAAGGGCTTACAACCAGGATATCTTAGCATCATCAGTTCACATCACATGTAACATATGCTTAAGAAGAATTCACATGGTTTCACCGCTAAGCTCCATTTCCGTCAGATGCAACCTTTAGTGGTCTCAACTACTCCCTTGGATCTAAAACAAATTTTGGATCGATATGTACTTTTTTTTTAGCTAGTGGGATTTCCACCTTCAATACCATAGGACCATCGTATTCCGCTCCTTCCAGGAAACGTGCCTCCCAAAATCATGCCCTATCACTACCAATTTAACCACAAGATGAATATTGAGATGCTCTATCGGGACTCACCGAAGCAAGGTATGATTCGTCCTAGTACAAGTTCCTTCTCTTCACTAGTTCTTCTTGTCCGAAACAAATATGGGTCACAGTGCCTCTGCATTGAATTTAGAGAACTCAATAACATAAAAATCAAGGATAAGTTTCAAATTCATGTTGTCGATGAGCTTCTAGATGAGATTCATGGTGCTCATTGTTTTTCCAAGTTGGATCTTCATTCTAGGCACCAAATTCAGGTTCATGAGGATGATATCCCTAAAATAGCTTTCCAAACACATGATGGCCACTATGAATTTTTGGTCATGCCATTGGAATTAAGAATACTCCTTCCAGATTTCTAGGAATTGATGGTTAAAATATTTTGGCCCTACTTGCAGAAATTCAATCTCGTCATCTTTGATGATATCCTCCTCTATAGTAAAAATTGGGATGAGCATATCCAACATCTAGATTTTGTACTACAACTTTTATTTGATCATCATCTCCATGCAAAACAGTCTAAATTTGTTTTGGGAAGAAGGAAGTAGAGAATCTTGGGCATATTGTTTTAGCACAAGGGGTTCACATAAATCCCTTCCTTTGATGGCTCTTCCCAAATGTCAGTGGATACAAAAACTATATGCACATTTCTAGTTGAATCCTATGGTTGAAGAGGATGCATTAAAAATGGCCATTCTACATATTGAGGGAGAAGCCAATCATTGGTGGTTCCATGGTATTAATACCTTGGTACATGATCATATTTCATCCTATGAATATTTTTCCAAGGCATTAGTGGAGAGATTCAATAGGAAATACCCTGAACTTAGTTTCAAAGAATTGGAACAATTGAAGTAAACTGGGACCCATGAATCCTATATGTTGGAATTTCAAAATCTCTTAGTGATGGTTTTTTATATGACTATGGATAATTTGGTTCTACTATACACTGAGGTGTTGGTATAACCTTTGAAAGTGATGGTGAAATCCCATAAGCCAACTACCTTAAAGGATTCCATAAACTTGACAAGAGATCTATAGAATGTGATTCCCAGGACTAGGTACCTCGCTAAGCTTAATTTTCCTTCCAGATTCAAAGAATGGAGGAAACCATATAAAAGGGACTCTTTTGTTAAGGAGAATAAGGAGGGACCAAGAAATAAGAACTCAAGAGGAATAAATTGTGCTTCACATGGAAGCAGCCTTGCGTTCTTGGACATAGGTGTGCTAAGGGGAAGGCACACTATATTGAAGGATATTCTTAAGATGATGAATAGGAGTTGGAGAAAGAATTGAAAATTGCATCCCAAGAAGAGGGCCATGATACAAGAGAAGAAGAGTATCCCTCTCCTAAGAAACAAAAAAAATTCAATACTCTCGGGTGTGCCTCGATTTCACACCCTTAGATTCAAGAGCACTATACAAGGCCAAAAGGTTACATTTCTAGTTGATGGAGGAGAAATATACATGCTGAAAATTTTGAAGGCTTCATGGTCATCATCCTAGGTAACAATTCTATGGATTGTGCCAAATGGGTTCCAAAGATTCAAGCTGTTATAGGAAATTACACCGTTATCAATAGTTTCTATGTAGTGAATGTGGTTTTGGGAGTCTAATGGTTATATTATATAGGGTAGCATACAATGAACTATCAAGTCCCTGAAATGAAGTTCAAAAATTCAAAATGGAACCCTGCCTTGTTGAGAGGAATGCACACTTAACCTAACCAAGTGGTTTCCTCTCACAGTATGAGGTTTACCTTGAGGCATGGTGACATTGAATGTGATACTGAATTTTTGATCACCTCTTCCAGGCCTCACTTAAAGGTTTTAAAACATCCATAGGAGATAGAACATTTGCTGAGTAAGTATGAGAATGTTTCTGGAGACTTTCCTTTAGGTAGGAAACCTGACAGAAGGGTGGAGCATTTCATTGAATTAGAGATAGGGAACCAACCTATAAAAATGAATCCCTATAGAAACCCAGAAAGGATTAGATATTATGATTGAGAATGCCATTAAATAACTCTTGGAATTGGGTCTCACAAGACCTAGCCCAATACATTATGCTTCTTCAGTTGTTATGGTGAAGAAAAAGGATGGAAACTTGAGAATGTGCAATCATTTTAGAGAATTGAACAAGAATACAGTGAAGAATAGATATCCCATGCATGGAAAATTTGGTATGAGCTCCATGAAGCAAATTTTTTCTCAAAGATTGACCTATATTTTTATCATCAAATTCGAATGAGGGAAAAGGACATAACAAATACTGCTTTGAGTTCCTTTCCATGCCTTTTGGCTTGACAAATTCTCCTCACACATTTCAATCATTCATGAAAAATATACTCCACAAGCAACTTTGTAATTTTTTTCTAGTTTTCTTTCATGATATTCTTATTTAAGGTAAGACATGGAATTAACACTTACACCATGTAAAAGTTCTATTGAAAATTCTCCATGATCAATCTTTGTTTGCTAAGTTGTCAAAATATGAGTTTGGTTTGACAGAAATTTTGTATCTTGGGCACATAATTGGTCAATATGGTATGAAGGTGCACTTGGAGAAAATAAAATCCCTTATTGAATGGCCATGTCCCAAAAATATCACTGAATTGAGGGGATTGATTTGGATTTGTACCTACTATGCGAAATTTGTGAAGGGGTTCTCCCAATTCACTTCACCTCTCACTAATTTGACAAAGAAATATGCTTTCTAGTGGCATGAAGATGATGAAAATGATTTCTAAATAATGAAAGAGTTAATTAGTGGTTGTCCCATTCTTGCATTACCGGATTTTTCTAAACCATTTATCTTGGAGTGTGATGCAATAAGGGATGGAATTGGAGTAGTCCTAAAGAAAGGGAAACACCCAATATATTTAGAGAGTAGGAAGATTCATCCACATGATAATTTTTACTCTATTTATGACAAAGAAATGCTATCCATCATGCATGCTTTGATCAAGTTAAACAATGCTTGGTGGGGAACAAGTTTCTAGTTAAGACTGACCATAAAATCCTAAGATACTTCGTCACTCAAAATGATCTAAATGAAAGGAAACAAAAGTGGGTGAGTAAGGCTCAAGAATTTTATTTTGACTTTAAATATGTAATTGAGATCAAGAGTAACGTGGTATTAGATTCCTTATCTAGAATACCCTATATCTTTCTAATGGATGTTGCAGAAGATTGGAAATATATATTAGAAGTAGAATATACCAAGCATAAGTTTGTTGTGAAATTTTTAATGGGAATAACCATGATGATATGTATAAGGTGTTGGATTTAATCATCTACTACAAATACATAATCTATGTTGTCCCTGGTTCGATCTTGAATTTTTTTTTTTGAAGAGTGCTCATGATTCTCCATTAGTAGGCCACCCTGGTTTCTTCAAAACATATAGAATTTTGAGAGAAAGATTCTATTGGAAGGGGTTGAAGAGTGATGTTATTAAATATGTGGATTTCCCAACATGAAAACAAAACAAAGTAGAGCACAATCATATAGCTAGTCTCTTGCATCCCTTTCCTATACCAAAACAAAAATGGGAAAGCATTTCCATGGATTTCATCATTGGTTTACTGAAAGTTCTTGGTAAGGATTTCATATTTTTTTGTGGTGGATAGACTCACTAAATTTGATCATTTATTTTCTATTACTACATCCTTTACTATTTCACAAGTGGCTGAGCTATTCTTTAGAGAATTTTTCATATTGCATGAGCTTCTGTTACACATATTTCTCGTCATCACCATATTATGACAACCAAACATCAAAACTTGCCTAAAATCAACAAGTTATGAAGTTTAATTTGGGTCAGGAATAGTGATTTCATTCCTTTTTCCACCACCGCACTAATTTCCTTGTGGAAAATGTGTGTTACCCCAATGCATAACACTTGTTTTCCATGAACGAGAAGTGCTGCCACTGCCACATGACTTAATACAACGAGCGGTGTAATATGGGTAACACTATGTCTTAGTTGACAAAGAGAGGTGATTGAGTTTAAAAGATAAAAAGAGAATATTATATGATAAATTCAACCCAAAGAAATATCTAGGAGCCTTAGAAAGACTAACAAATCAAATTTAGTGCAAAACCAACAAAAAACCATTAAATAAGAAGCAATTTACACATGCAATGTGAACAGAAACAAGTTATAGGTTGACTATATAACATAAAAACATGTTAGTAACAGGTTTATATTACGTCAGAAGTGTTTTGTGAAGCTTTGGAATCCCAATTTTATTGTACAAGTGAAAATTGCCAAATTGGCATCAGTCCCCCCTAAGTGGGCCAATCATGCTCCAAATCAACCCAAAAGGCCACAAATTGTTGTGTGGATTTGGCTGAGGTTACATGGGGAAATTATTACACCTTTTCATGTGTGGGTGTGGAAATATGGATGAGTGAGAGTGTTTAGGTGGTATTCAATGCACCAAATCAACCCAAAATTGGGAAAAATCCACCTCTAGCGCTCCTAGTCAACCAGGTTGTCCACATTCAATGAACGGCAGCGCACCAGAAATGATGAGGGTGCAAATGTGGCTGGTTGACTGATCTGGAGTGCTCATATGGGTGTGAATGCACCAATTTGACTAGTTATTGGTCCAAGTAAGCACCCTAAGTCCAAAACCATAGTGTATTAATGCAAAATTCAATAAAATTGACTAAGGAGTTAAACTAAGGTACTAAGGGGTTGGATTACTATTCTAACACCCCCCCTTAATCCAAAAACTAAGTACAACTCAAAAAATGAAGGAGGCCTTAGCAACAAAGGCTCAAGTTACCTCAATTACATAATTCATAAATTTTATTTGTCCATATAAACCGAGGAAAAGAAGGAAAACCACATGGGACAAAACCTTCCCTAAAGAATGGACATGGGACTGAAACCTGCAACAAATAGAAGCAAATCACCATCCATTACTCACATCAAGAAAATATCTCAGGTAAGTGAAGGTATTCTCTGTGAAATTCTTTGTGAATATGTCATTAGTTTGCTCGGTGGATGGGCAATACTGCAATGAAATCACCCTTCATGCACTAAGCCCCGGTTGTAGTGCACATGGATATTAATGTGATTTTCCTTTTTCCTCTGAAATATATCAGCATATATTTTATGTAAATTTTATCGTCGACCAAAATGTTGGTGGGAGAATCAATTGTGACACCAAATTCCTGAAGAATTCCCTGCAACCAAACACACTATGTAGCTACATTCACTGCTTCCCTGTACTCAGCCATTGCTGATGAGAGTGAAATGGTGTGATGTTTCTTACTTGACCAAAAAATTTGGCCTTCAAAAAGAATAAATACAAAACCTTAAGTTGACTTCTTGTTAGTGGGATCTCCAGCCCAATCTGAATCAGAAAATCCATCTAGTTGGAGTGAAGAACTAAATGAGTAGTGCACCCCGAAATTCTTTGTAACCTGGACATACTGAAGAATTATTTTTGCAACATTCCAATGGAGCTCAGGTGGCTGGTGCATATGTATTTCTACAATACTTACAACATAAGATATATCTGGTCTTGTATGTGTAAGATAGAGCAAGCTTCCCACTAGTTTCCTGTAGAGTGTAATATCTACCAATGGCGAATTGCAAAATTCAAACAATTTGATGTCAGAAAGAAAGGGAGAATTGGATTCCTTACACTCATCCATGTTAAACTTACTTAGCCGGTATGAAGCATACTATGGTTGACTTAGCATGATGCCCCTTTCACTTTGCTCAATTTCAAACGCAAAAATTTCCTTAGCAATCCTAGATCAATCATGGCAAATTCTGTTAGTTTTTCAACATTTAAGCTAGCATTATGATAAGATATTTTCACTGAGAGAATAACAAGCACAGCAATCACATAAGCATATCACAAGAGACAAGAGACACAAAGCTTTTAGGAGGGGAAACCATAAATGGAGAAAACCCCTCAACTTCCTCTAAGATAGTATCACCACAAGATGTGATCCCAAAACAGTAAGATGACCTCCCTTCACAACAGCAGCCTTCTGTCTTCTGTCAAGCCCAAGAATGTCCTTCTCCAAAAGTGCACCACACTTGAGAGAGCAAGAGAGCTAAGTCACAAGTGATAAATAGAAAGACTCTCACTCTCTATTTATATTCTTCCGTTGACTTGAAGTGCACTCAACCATGTAGGCTTAACTTATAATTAATTACTTGAGCCTACACCTTAATTAGTGTATAATAACCCAAGTGCCCCTAAACTGTGGGGACTTACCTAATGACTTGATATGACTTGTTTACATTATTAATCCTCCCGATCGGAACATCGGGGCATGACCACATGACTCAAATACATAATAGAAACATCCCGGAATAAACATCGGGTTACAATACATAAGATACATAGAAGAATACATTCCGAAGTTACATATACATCAACACTCCCTCTTAACTAGGAAGGTATTCTTTCGACACAATTTTCAGCACTGGTCTTCTTCTCTGTATCACTGGATCATGTTCGTCTTCAAGTCATCTTCATCTTCAAGTCATCTTCATATTCAAGTCATCTAGATCTGGATAATCTCTCGATCTGGATCATCTCTCTGGACAGGATCTGGATCATCACTCGATCTGGATCTCTACTGCTGGATCTGGATCATCACTCGATCTGGATCATCTCTCTGGACAGGATCTGGATCATCACTCGATTTGGATCTCTACAGCTGGATCTGGATCATCACTCGATCTGGATCTCTATAGCTGGATCTGGATCATCACTCGATCTGGATCTCTCGGAGTCATCATAACTGGATCTGGATCATAGCTCGATCTGGATCTCTCGGAGTCATCATAACTGGATCTGGATCATAGCTCGATCTGGATCTCCACTGGTCATCATCAAGTGTGTACTATCTCATAATAGGAAGTTCTATAGAGCCAGCCCTATTTCATGCTGGATGTAGGCCCACCACCTGTAGGTCTTCATCATCACTGGCCATACTGGAGAATCCTCAGGACTTATTACGTGCGTCACAAAACCTCGAAAGAGCATCCCAGGACTGATTACGGGCACACAGCCCAACCTATAGGATCGCCCAGGGCTGATTACATGTGGTCATCGCAAAACCTCGCAAGAGCATCCCAGGCCTGATTACGGGCACACAGCCCAACCTATAGGATCTCCCAGGGCTGATTACATGTGGTCATGGCAAAACCTCGCAAGAGCATCCCAGGACTGATTACGGGCACACAGCCCAACCTATCGGATCTCCTAGGGACCGAATTACATGCCATCTGCACAACCTGACTGAGTGTTCCTGGTAACTGACCAGGTGCCTCCATTCCTAGAATGGCAGTTGCTCTTACATCTGTCCTACTTGACAGAATGTCCAGCACTCATATCTGTCATGGGAGGAACTTAATCCTTTAGCCATGACCAGAATGGCTCAGCCCTTACATCTGACCTACTTGTCAGAATGGCTCAATCCCATCCAATGATGGAAGACTCTCAACCACAATGAAGAGAGATTTCTGCACTTACATCTGACATGGAAGGAACTAAATCCTTTAGCCATGAACAGAATGGCTCTGCCCTTACATCTGACCTGCTCGTCAGAATGGCACAATCCCATCCAAGGATGGAAGACTCTCAACCACAATGAAGAGAGATTTCTGCACTTACATCTGACATGGAAGGAACAAAATCCTTTAGCCATGAACAGAATGGCTCTTCCCTTACATCTGAACTGCTCGTCAGAATGGCACAATCCCATCCAAGGATGGAAGACTCTCAACCACAATGAAGAGAGATTTCTGCACTTACATCTGACATGGAAGGAACTAAATCCTTTAACCATGAACAGAATGGCTCTGCCCTTACATCTGACCTGCTCATCAGAATGGCACAATCCCATCCAAGGATGGAAGACTCTCAACCACAATGAAGAGAGATTTCTGCACTTATATCTGCCATGGAAGGAACTAAATCCTTTAGCCATGCACAGAATGGCATAGCCCTTACATCTGACCTGCTCGTCAGAATGGCTATGGATCTCAGTACTCATATTAGTCATGGAAGGAACCAATCCTCTCACCATGACGAAGTATCTCAGCCCTTACATCTGACCATGGAAGGAACCAATCCTCTCACCATGTCAGAATGGCTCTGGATCTCATCACTGTCTCTGGGAGGAAGCCTCAATCTGGAGAACACCAAGTCTCTCTCTGAAGTACTCAAACTTTAGCCTAGCCAATGGCTTCGTCAATACATCAGCTATCTGTTCCTCCGTCGCAACATACAGGAGCTTCACTGCTCCTCTCTACACCATATCCCTGATATAGTGATATTTTATCTCAATATGCTTCGACCTGTCATGGAACACTGGATTTTCTGACAACTTCACGCAACTCTGGTTGTCACAATGTATACAGGTAGCATCCAGCTGGAGATCAAATATATCAGACAGTAGCTTCCGCAGCCATACTACCTCACAATTAGCTGAACAAGCTACGACATACTCTGCTTCAGCTGTACTCAGTGCCACACAGGATTGCTTCCTGCTAAACCAAGAGATCACACCTGATCC
>LPNX010175299.1:18842-31751 GCA_001517045.1 Pseudotsuga menziesii
TAATTTTAAAAAATTGGAATATTTTAGATCTGATTGGATGAGAAGATAGATTTCTTCAAATGGAGCTGTCCAATGTACTCCTTTTCTGAAAACAGTGGAGGGAAGCTCCCGGAACAGGAAGCCCTAATTTTCTGATTTCTTCTGCAGAAATTCCTGTTACTATTTCTGTGATATATCTGAAATTACTGCTCCTATGTGTCTTAAATTTCTCACTGAGGTAACCTCGCATGTCCCTGATCCAACACCATAGGTTTCATCAGAATTGGTTTCACCATTTGGGATTTATGATCCTTTTCTCAAGGTGACCTGTTACAGGACTGTTCAGAACAGCGAAGTTGTATGGCATTCCACGTGTCACTGGTTCATATTATGAGTATAACCTTCAGACCATAGAAATTACATTCCATTCCCTTTCTGGAACATCTTCAGGAATTCCATTTTGACCTCTGTAGCCCAAGATATTGCAGATCTCCCCAGGTGTCCTGTTTATGGATGATTTCTGGAAGAGGCTCGAACCCTAACTTGGAGAGATCATATCTCCTGGAATACAACGAATCAGAGTCTACCCTTTGGAAACAGTGTTTATCAGGATTTTATCTTCGGCCCCTACAATTTTTAGCATCTGATACTTTGGCAATCTCGTAATATAGCGACTGTACCAAAACTTAGCATTTTTAGTATTTAGGGTTTCTCCTAGCTAGGGGTCAAACTAGGGTTTGACTTTCCCGGAGATTTACCCAACCAAATTTCTTGATCCAGGTCTCTAAATTTCGGTTTTGATGAGGATAACAATCCTATGCTGGTCTCACCCAAAAATTCCTCTTCTGTAGAAAGCCCTAGTTTCCACATCGAAACTGAAAATGCTTGAAATTGAATTCCGCATCGACAGAAAGATGCACCCTTCAATGGAGAGTCAACCTAGCATACTTTTGCTGAAAATATGTGGAGGAGGATCCACAAAATAGGAAGCCCTAGTTCCTGTAGCTGCACAATGTCTTCTTCTCAGGTTAGCTCTGATACCATGTTAGTTTTTCAACATTTAAGCTAGCATTATGATAAGATCTTTTCACTGAGAGAATAACGAGCATAGCAATCACATAAGCATATCACAAGAGACAAGAGACACAGCTTTTAGGAGGGGAAACCATAAATGGAGAAAACCCCTCAACTTCCTCTAATATAGTATCACCACAAGATGTGATCCCAAAACAGTAACATGACCTCCCTTCACAACATCAGCCTTCTGGCTTCTGTCAAGCCCAAGAATTTCCTTCTCCAAAAGTGCGCCACACTTGAGAGAGCAAGAGAGCTAAATCACAAGTGATAAATAGAGAGACTCTCACTCTCTATTTATATTCTTCCGTTGAATTGAAGTGCACTCAACCATGTAGGCTTAACTTATAATTAATTACTTGAGCCTACACCTTAATTAGTGTATAATAACCCAAGTGCCCCTAAACTGTGGGGACTTACCTAATGACTTGATATGACTTGTTTACATTATTAATCCTCCCGATCGGAACATCGGGGCATGACCACATGACTCAAATACATAATAGAAACATCCCGGAATAAACATCGGGTTACAATACATAAGATACATAGAAGAATACATTCCGAAGTTACATATACATCAACAAATTCACTGTGTAAAGATGACTTAATTGAACCAATTGAAGTGGTGCAAACCCCTTTAATTAGAAGGTCATCAAGATATAGAAAAATAACCTGAAAAGTACCATCATGTTGCTGCAAATATACATTAGGATCTAATTTTTATCTAGTGAAGCCTTTAGAGAACAAGAAAGCATCCATTTTAGCATACCAAACCCTGGGGGTTTCCTTGAATCCATATAGTGATTTATTAAACCTGCAAACAAGTGAAGGATCCTATTGAAAAAATTCATATGGATGCATATATATCTCCTTCATGTATCTCACCGTGCAAGAATGCATGTTTGACATCCATGTGGTGCACTTGCCAACCCTTACTAGCTGCAATTGGTAGACCTAGTCGTATGGAGTCCATCTTTGTAACCGGTGCAAAAGGTATCGGTATAATCCACACCATCTACTTGAGAGTAGCCCTTATAAACCAATATTTTTTTTTATTTAACATTTGAACCATCAGCAGCAATTTTCATTTGGAAGATCCACATGCATTGAATAAGCTTCCTCTTGGGAGGAAGGGGAGCCAATTCCTATTTCTCATTCTCTTGGAGAGAACACAACTCTTATGTCTCATTCTCTTGGAGAGAACAAAACTCTTATTACATTTTTATTTTCCATATTGGGACATTACAATATTTCTGATATGTCTATGGATCATATACAATCATCATATAACAGTGCTCAGCAAGAGCGCTATCACTTTCAAAGAAGCATTACTAGTTTGAGATCTAGTCTTCCTAGGCTCTTGGGGATTGCCAACCAATTCCCCTGCATCTTGTAGGAGTTTTTCAGCCGACTTAGTCCTTGATAGTGAAAAATATATAGAAATATCATATTCATCCATATTTTTATCAGAAATATCAAAGCACGAATCATCACTTACATCATCGAATGGTTGCAGAGAAGATCATTCCCCCGGTGCAAGCTCAAAATCTGGTATTGGTTCTTCTTCAAATTGCACACTTATTTCAACAAATATTTTGAGTGTGGAAGTGTCAAAGAGTTTGTAAACTTTTGTATCCTCACCATACCCAATGATGATGCAATCCTTTCTTTGTGGATGCAAGTCCTTCCTCTTTTTAGAAGAGATTTGAGCACATGCTCTAGTTCCAAAAATCCTGAAATTTGAGACATTTGGTTTATGTCTAAACCATGCCTCATAGAGCGTATTTCCTTTTAATAATTTGTGGAAGGATTTGTTTTGTATGTATACAGTACAATTAATGGCCTCAGCCCATATCTTGGGACTTAAAACTCTTGCTTCAATCATGAAAATGGTCATGTCCTTGAGAGATCTATTCTTCCTCTCTGCCACACCATTTTGCTTTGGTGTTAAGGGAGTTGAGTTGTATTTGGATGCCACACTCCTCACAAAGGATCTATAGGTTCTTGTTCACATAATCCTTCCTATTATCACTCCTAAGGATCTTAATATTATGCCCACTCTGATTTTCTACCAATTCCTTCCAAATCTTCAATTTTTCGAAAACTTCAGACTTTAATTTGAGGAAGTACACCTAGTAGAATCTTGAGTAATCATCGATAAATGTAAGTACATACCTTGATCCACCATATGATGGAGTGGGAATAGGACCTATCATATCTGACTTTACCAACCCAAGTGGTTGTGTGGCTCTCCTTGCCATCCCCTTTGCATGGCTTCGCTTTGGATGCTTCCCAACTACACATCCAATGCATGCCCCATTCGATGATTTGATTTGTGGAAGTCCTTCCACCATCTCATCTCTGTGTAGTTCTTGGAGGTACTTGTAGTTCATGTGACCAAACCTCTCATTCCATATCTTGGAAATATCATTGTCATGTGAGAGAATATATTGGTCATTGGAAGTGGGGAGGAAATTTGAAAACTTGTACATCCTCTCATGGTGGTCTACATACCCAATTGAAATGACTTGGTTTGATGATATTTTTGCAATCTCTACCATGTCTAGAGTGAATATCACTCTCTTCACCTCTCTTGTATGGGTCATTTGATATACTGACAACAAACATTCTACAAGGTATGGTAGATACAACACATCACTGAAGAAGCCATGCTCTAAGTTAAGCCTACCAATCCCCTTGGTCTGGATTGTGGAAATTGAACCCAAGTGATAGAGCAATTACACTCACAAAATTGCTAATCAACATGCAAAAATTAACATCAAAGGAGACCGAAATTGGAGCATAACACTAATATGTATTGAATAAGTGTACAATATCCAACCTTGTGAAGTAATAGGCTGCTGCAACATATAATTACATGAGATATTCGAATGCATAAGGATTCCCTTCAAAATTGTAAAAAAGTAGGCTTACTAAATCTAGTCAAATCCCCCATAGGTGCATAAAGCAGTTTCCAAATCCACTAGGATGCTCACGGATTGGAAAAGTTAAGTAGGAAAGCTAATAAGGGATGGAAATACAACTCATACATGCTTTTATTAGGAGAAAAGGATGGCAGATGATGTGGGAAAAAAACAAGTCAACTACACCTAGTCTTGCTTTCTCTTTTGCCGTAATTCTCAATAAAACAGGAAGCTTTACAGAAAAAGAAGATATGCACTTTGGAGGATCTAGAATAAAGTATACATGTTAAATATGGTTTCCATGAGGTTTCCCAAGAACTCCATGACTCATTTTTAGCAAGTGTTGACTTCTATGACACGTAGAAGGAAACTAGCATAGAGTGGAATATAGGAGAGTAGGTAATAAGACAAAAATGAATTACTTAATGTCTAAGGTAGGTAACTATGGGTTGATTATTCTAACACCCCCACTTAAGCCTGAATTTAAGAGTAAATATCAGAAAACTATAGGGCCTAGCAACAAGGCTTAGTCACCCTTTACATACTACTTGTCCATTCAACCAAGGAAAGAGACAAAAACCCAGTGGGAAAATCCTCCCTTAAACAGGTACAGTAAAAACAAATTTGAAAATATTGTCATCAATCATGCCTCATAGCATGATCAGCAATCCCTAGTAGTTATTTGAGATTTCTAAATGTCTTGTCATGAAAAACTTTGGTGAAGATGTTTGCTACTTGTTCTAAAGATGCACAGAAGAGTAGATGAATGGTGCCATCATGCACAAGCTGTCTCATGTAGTCCATGTGGATCTAAATGTGTTTGGTTTTCTCTCTCTGAACGGGATCATTGCATATTCAAATGGTGCTCTAATTATCACAATAGATAATAGTTGAAAACTATGATTCGAAGCCACATTCTCCAAGTATTCCTTGCAACCATAAACATTGAGTTGTTGCATTTACAACTCCTCTATACTCTGGTTCTATAGATGAGAGTGCTATGGAACTCTGCTTCTTGCTTGACCAATTTTTTGGTCCTTCTGCAATCATGAACACATATCTTGATGTTGACTTTTGATCTGTGTTGTCACCAGCCCAATCACTGTCAGTAAACCCAATCAAATCAAGAACAGATTTATCTCTGTATAAGATCCCATGAGTTCTTGTTCCTTGAACAAAGTTAAGGATCATTTTGGCTTATCTCCAATGGATCTCATGAGGCTGATTCATGTATCTTGAAGCCACACTAACTGCATAATATATATCAGGTGAAGTGTGTGTAAGGTAAAGCAAACACCCAATCAACTGTCTATACAATGTATTATTTACCATAGCAGAAGAACCTGCTTCTTCAAGCTTAACTCGTGAAAGGAAGGGAGTCTTGCTTGGATTGCAATCTTTCATCTTAAACTTATTCAGAAAATATAAGACATACTTGGATTGATGTACTTTTATTCCATGTTGGGATTGAGAAATTTTGAGACCCAAGAATTGCCTCAACAATCCCAAATCAGTCATTGAAAATGCATGGTTCATTGCATCCTTCAAGGACGCAATCTCTTTCTTTGAACTTCCTATAATCAGAAGGTCATTCACATACAAGACAATAATCATCAAAGAACCATGAATCAACTTCAAATAAACATTAGGATCAAACTTGCATCGAACAAAACTCAAGGACAACAGAAAGCAATCAATCTTGGCATACCAAGCCCTGGGGGCTTGCTTGAGACCATACAATGATTTATTTAACTATCCTGAATGCGCCTGATGCTTCTCAAGTAAGCTCCTTATATCAATGGCATCAAAAAACTGCTTCTCCTTCACCTATAGTTGATTCTCCTCCTCCTTCTACCTCATGCGGTGAAAGTATGGATACTAGTAACCGTCAGTCTAAAAGGAGTAAAAGAAGGAGGAATAGGAAGAAGGAACATAAGCAAGGGGGCACTCGTTCAACCTCTACAATTCAAGTTGATATTCACCACCCAGCCTCTGCAGTTCATGCTGGGGGCACATATCCAACCTTTGTAGGTCATGTTGGATCTAAGCATTCAACCTCTGCAAGTCAAGTTGATCTTCACCATCCAACCTTTGTTGATCATGCTGGTGGGATCCGTCCAACCTTCCCAAGTCACGTTGGATCCAATCACTTAGCCTTTGCAGTTCATGCTGAGGGCACACGTTCAAACTCTATATGTCAAGTTGAACCTCCCCATCCAACCTCTACAAGTCATGTTGGATCCATCCACCCAACGTCTGAAGTTCATGCTGGGGGCACACACTCAAATGTTGCAAAGCATGTTGATCCCAACCATTCAGCCTCTGTTGTTCATGCTGTTGCTTCCCATCCAAAATTTGTAGGTCATGTTACACCCAGTCTCTTAGCCTCTACAGGTCATGCTGGGGGCAGTCTCTTAGCCTTTGTGGTTCATACTGGAGACAATCTGTCATTCACTGCGAGTCATTTTGACATTGTTGAAAAGACTACCCATTCAAAACACAAGCCCAAGTTTCCTTGTAAGCTTTGTGAGGGAGACCACCTTACTGATAAATTCCCTTCTATCGCGGAGGTGAGAAGAGTTTGGTTTCATGGTTATCTCATTTTTGAACATTCTAAATTTTTTCAACAACCACTCTCTCTTAGTCAGGTTGGACCTAGTCACCCAGCCTCTGGTGGTCATGCTAGGGGAAAAATATCAACCTTTGTAGGTCATGTTGAGAGCAAACAGTTAGCCACTGCTATTCGTGTTGACACCATTGAGAAAATTGTTCGTTTTAAGTGCAAACTTAAGTTCCCTTGTAAGTTATGTGAGGGAGATTATCTTACTCACCAGTGCCCTGCTATTGTAGAGGTGCGAAGAGTGTGGTACGAGACTCAAGAATTTCCTTCTCCTAAACAACCTATAGTTTATCAACAACCTACTCAACCTTTGGTTGATCAAGTGGTCAAACCAATATCATATTTTTTTGATACCACTTTTCTTTCAGAGAGTGATCTTGATATGATTGAACCAATGTCATCTTTGGTCAATCCCACTCTCCCTTTGGAGAGTGACTTTCACGAATCAGTTGAATTGATTCCATTGTCGATCAATCCCACTCTTCCTTTAGAGAGTGAAGTGTCTCCTAGTCACATTTTATTCAATTCCAGTTCAAAACTTGCTGAACAAGGGGGAACTAAACTCGCTTCAGATCAACCCCCACCAAGCTCTCAGATTGCTTCCTTTTATTGGGATATCCTAGTTGAGCTACGCCTTCCTTCTAATGCACCTTTCCAGATAAAGGTCAAAGTTTATTCATAGACAATTGATCATTGTATTGTTGATGAAAGAGCCTTAGTTAGTATCTTGTATGCTTGTGCTTGGCAAGGCATGGGATCTCCCAACCTTGTGTCGACTACTAGTCAGTTATTGGCATTTGATAGAAGAACTTGTATAGCCTTGGGAATTCTTGCTCAAACACCTGTTACTTTGGGTGGGAAGATTGTCTTAGTTGACTTCATGGTGATATAAGACCCCTTGGACTTCAATATGCTCCTTGAATGTGATTATGTCTATTCCATGCAAGCTATGATGTCAACATTCTTTCATGTGATGTACTTTAATCATGGCCAAGAAATTGTCACTATCGATTAGATGGATTTTCTTGATCCATCTCCTGACCCAACTAGAGACCAAGTATTTCCTTTATTGATTCCGAGTGTTTCTATAGAAAATACCCCACCGCAGGTGAGTTATGTGGCCTCATGTCCTTTGCGTTCAATTGCTACTAAGAAGCAGCCTCTGTTTTCATGCTTACCTTCTCGGGACTTGGTCCCAGCAGTTGACCAGGTGAGTCATCCTATAGAGATCATGGAGCCTTCTCTCCACTCTGTTGATCCATTTGAAAGTTTAGACATGTGTCCTATCTTGAATGATCTCCTTCCTTCGGATGAAGTCTTCCTAGAGTATTTGATACAGTCTTAACTTCTTTTGGATGTTGGTTCAGTTGTGACTAAGTCTAACCCTGATTTGCTTAGT
Source organism: Pseudotsuga menziesii (assembly GCA_001517045.1). Taxonomy (NCBI): domain Eukaryota; kingdom Viridiplantae; phylum Streptophyta; class Pinopsida; order Pinales; family Pinaceae; genus Pseudotsuga; species Pseudotsuga menziesii. The sequence goes on from LPNX010175299.1 coordinate 26,842, forward strand.
AAGTTTGATCTTCCCATGGATCGGTCTTCTTATGTTGGTATTGTTGAGTATTTTGACTATTCCTTTGAATAGGAAGTGAGTGATCCCAATGAGTTTGATTTTTCTTATGAATTTTTCAACTCCCGTGATACTGAGTTTTTTCCTGTAGACTCTATCTCCCTTGTTGATTTTTTCTCTCCTTCTGAGGTTGATCTTACTAATTATAAACCCTCAAGCCTTGGATCTATAGAATCTTCTTTGGTTGATTCTGACTTGAATTTCCCTTTTGTAGAAGATAGCAAAGTTGTATGTGTTTCTGCCAAAGTGACCTGCATTAGATCTTTTCTTCTAAATGTGATTCTGATGTTGTTGTTTTTTGGAGACAAGATTTTTAGTTGGAGTCACAACTGTTTACTGGCCTCACCTTGTTTTTTAAGTTGTAACTGCATTTTCATGTATCCTTCTCGCACTTTTGAGCCTGATGCCAGCTTCCACGCTTTTAGCTCATTGTATAAGCCCTCATCTTTGTTCTCATGGTCGCTCATCCTTGTATCATTTTGCCTTTGCAACTTGACACCTTTTAACTTGAGGATACATTCCTTGAGTGTCTTTACCTTGCTCATGTTCCTTGCATTATGCATAGGTTTTTTCCTTACACTTGGAACTAGTTTCACCTGCCTATGACACTCGTCTTCTCACATTTATAGCATTCTTTCTGCTCTCCTTTGAGCTTGCTAAAAACAGTAAGGAGGGCGCGAGTTGAATTTTCTAGACTCATTAAAACTTCATGGGAAAGATATTGAGTTTCTTTAGGCCCAAGTCTGACTCCTCAAAATAAACTTGACTGCCGAGTAAACTTGTCTTTTCAGACTTGTTAAGAATATGTGAGCGGGCATCCACATTGGTGGTAGGTTATCACTTTCTCTGACCATGTGGAATAATATGAGAAAGGAACACTCTCCTTTCTTCGAAATTGAGAAGAGTATTCTCAAGCATAGGTTTATCACTTTTCTGGACCTAAGGGACTAAAATTACAGAAAAGGAACACCCAATATGAGCTTAGTTTTCTCTTTTTCGTACTCTGGACCTAAACATGAAAAAGATTTCTAGTGTACTTTATGTCTTTGTCATGCTCATTAAACCCTAAAGAACAAATCATCGAGTTTATTGTTGTAAGCCCCATTCCTCGTAATCAAATGGATCTTTTTGAGTGATCTTGCCTTCCTTCACACTCGTAAAACTCAGGCTATATGATGCTTTTGAAGGAGCATTGGGTAGGTGGTAATTCAACCTTTTTCGGACCTTCCTGACTAAGTATGAAAAAGGTGTGCCTTACTTCTTCGGAAGCTAAGAGAGTTATTCTGCGGTTTGTTTTATACTTTTCTGACCTCAGGAGACTAAATTGGATGAAAAAGTTCCCCCCTGGAGTCTTCTTTGAGTTTTCAAACTCTCTAAACTAAGAAAACACCATCGAGCATGTACTAGTTCGGGCTCATAAAATCCACGAATCAGTGCTTTATCAAGCATTCTTCTGTCTCTTCTCCGATCTTGCCAAAAATGAAGATGGTCTTGAGTTTGCTTTCTTGGACTCATTAAACCTTTACAATAAATAGGGGAAGGGAATTTCATTCACATGTTTTTTACATCAAGGCAGCAAGTCTTGTTTCCTTGAACAAAGCACTAGTTTTGAGTCTATCAACAGTTGGGTTCTAGTATTTTGAACTTATCCTGATTCAAAGTTTCTTACTCCTCCAGTTGGTCTCTTTTCCAATTATATGGGGAATCTGTCGATGTCTCCTGAATTGTAGATTTGTTTCATTGGTCCTTTAGTGTCAAAAGCTACCTAAGTCACTTTTTGTGTCATGCTCACTGTTCAAGGATTAAACCTTTGTCAGCCATTCTACAATTGCATTGACCTTTTGTGTCGACCATTCCCTGGTATCAGTTCATTACATCATTTCTTCAACATTTCTTGTCATGAAAATCAGTACCAATTCCAAATCAAATTAGTCTTTGACTTACCTTGTGTTGAATGATGAAGGATGCCTTCCTTCCAACAGATCTTTTCCTATTGACTGCAACACATCTTGCTATGGGAATGATATTTATAGTTTTATGATAGTACCTTGGGGATTGTAGTCATCAGTGGCAATTTCCCTCGCTATTGGGTAGTGGGAATACCTTAATGTCTCCTAATCAATGGATTCTTCAAGTTTTCGACTTCAAATCCTTGTATTCACACTTGTTAGAATGTACTAGGTACTTTGGGGACCATTTTCATTAATGGTGGTTTCCCTCATGTTTGTTAACAGTTCTCATTATTGACCAGTAATTAAACACTTTCCTCCATGTTCGACTTCAAATCCTTTATTCGCATGGTTAGGATTCATACCTTTTGGGCGGTTTGGATTGAAGACCTTGGGCTGACAATAGCATCATCATTTTTCTATTGCCCAAGCTGCGCAAGACCTTGTTACATTTTATATGACATTTTGCTGAGACATAGATCCACCTTGTATTTTTGTGGCTATGGTCGATTGTTGAGCATGGATCCACCTTGTTCATTTGTGGCCATGACTCCTTTAGATTTGATATGGCACCTTTTTTCATATTGAGAAACCATGATAGTTTCATCAATTATACATATGTTGGATCTGCCTGTATCTTTATGGTGATGTTTTGTATATGGACTTGTATGTCCCATAGATCAGTTTTGTCTGACATTTATCTCTCTTTCAGGTACCTTTGTTTGAGCCTTTTTATCTTGGATTCTCTACTCTCTCTATACTCAGTTGTTTCCTTTATAATTCATTTCAACTATCATCTTCCCCTCTAACCTCATACATTAGGGGGCATATGTTATAGCTCAAAATGACACATCTCTACATGTGACCACTTTCCCATGACCACATCGCATGTCGACACTTCCATGACGACACTTCATGAAAGTCACTGAAAGTCACTAAAAAAAAAACCAACTTGGAGGACCCATATCTTGAGTTTTGTAACTTCATTTGACCTCATATCTACACCGTTGGAAAGCTATCTATGTTAGCTAAAACCTTCAAGATGACACCAAAGTTTAAAAATTCCTAGAAGAAACCTTAAATGATATTTTTTGATGTGTACATGGGTTTCCTTAAGGAAACCCACGTATGTACATGAATTTCTATATATAATACTCGCGTATGCCTTAAATACATGAATTTATGCATTGCAACCTATGCATACCTCCTCGCGTATGCGCTTGTTGTCTCTACAAGCCGCGTACGCCTCCTGAAAATGTCAAAAAAATACGTATTTTGAAATCCAGGTAGTTTGGGTAGTTATGCAACTGAATCCTTCAGTTTTAACTACTTTGTCTTCGACCCTAACTCTTCATTAAGGATATAAATAGAGGTAGGAAGGTCCATGAGAGGAGACTTGAATCTTTGCATCATTATGTTTGGGGAATTGGGACTCTCTTTGCCCACACATTTTTCCTAGAAGCTTTCTCCTTGTGTTGCAGAGCTTGGAGGCTGAGTTGCTTGGAGAAGAGAAGCAGTAGAACCAGATCAAGGTTTCGTGAGGTGCCAAAATTGAAGAGAAGGTATAATTGTACTTGTTTTCAAGATTAATAAGGATGTGATGTCCTTGTTCTTCCCAAATAGTTTTTCAATGTGTGATTGAATCTCTGCTTATGATCAGATGTTGATGTTAATCAGATTATTATTTCATGTTTATTTGATTATCACTGCTTTATATGTGGTCATAATGGTTTGAGGAAGGTTATAATTTGTTTTGCAGGTCTCTTGGAGCAAGAGGAGCAAGAGGAGAAAGAAGAGGATTAAAGGTATGCTTGGATCAACCTTCGTTTGGCTAAAGTATGAACCATTCTAATCTCTGAAACTTGCTTATATATACTTGCTGAAAATTATGCATCTCTCTTTCAACCCCAGTACATTGATGGCCTCTTAAACCCTAGCCATAGGAAACTTTTGTTTACAACAAATATGAAATAAGCTTTTATCCCCATGATTATTATGATGAGATAGATGTTTTGGAAGTTGAAGAGTTCATTAGACCATCCATATAAATTGGAAAAGAAATGTCATATAAAGTATCAGCTTACTAGGTTAACAGTCAATACTATTGATGTAATGAATTTAGTTGACCTTGAATTTGCATGAATGATCAATATTATAAAATTAGGAGTTTCTAACTTTCAGGATTATGAACTTTACAAATGATAAAAAATAAATACGAAACTAAAGCCAAGAAATTCAATCCAGAAGTAAGTTGATGCCAATCCCCCTACATCAATCAATCCATCAACTTCTATTGGGAGTACCTTCATAATCAAAGATTCTGAAGGCACTCCTAATATATTTATTGATGAGTGTTGATTAAGGTTGTGATATATAATGTCGTTTAGAAAATTGATGAAATGAAAAATTTGAAATTTTATGTTCAAATTGCTCCGGAGGGTGTTGCTTGCTAACAAGCATTTCATGTAGAAGACTTTGCAGATTGGTGGCATTTCCTATATGTCCCCCCTTGATCGTGCCAGTGTTCATGAGATTTCAGCTCTCGTGACTTGATTCCAGTGTATGTCAGATATCTTCAGCCATTATGGAGATCTTGATCCATGGTATATCTTTAGCTTTCATCTAGATCTTGGTCCTTTGTATATCTTCATCATGAATATTATAATCTATTGTATATTGTACATGGCAATGACCACACATGTCACAGTTTGTATATCATGTCGATTCATGGCCATTGTACTCTTATGTATCCGGGACTGCTATATGTATTTGCAGTCATATATAGAGTTTGATTATTGTTTTATACTATTGGATGGCTGGATCTTCCATCTGGTTCTTCATCAACCCACTTCTGGGATGGATTTATAATGTATTTTGGCCATCATGTTACTCCTCTAACCTCAC
>LPNX010175301.1:0-51117 GCA_001517045.1 Pseudotsuga menziesii
CATTCAACCAATTATCTAGGGCATCTGCATCAATATTGCCTTCAAATAAAGGAATATCAAAGTTAACTTGTACCTTGAAGGGAGTTGCATCCCCGAATCAGCTGCTCGTTGAAGATGCACTGGCTGCGGTCGGCATTCACCGAAGGATTTGGGCGAAACTATCCATCATCTCGTTCCTCTGTTGCTTGAGGGCTTCCTCGAGCAGCAACTTGATAGGATCTCCTGCTCCGTCGTCTCTCTTTTCTTCCGCCATGGGAGGTCGTTTGGGACGATGAGAATGATCGAGTGAAAATAGTTCAAGACCAAACTCTCTGTACTCGGACGTTGTCGGGGACATGCACCGAGAAACAATCAAAGAGTAGATTGCTCTGACACCACTGATCCGGATTTATGTGTGAATGAAATGAAAGAACATACACATCATAATAATCAGAGACATTTTGCAAAGATACAGAGATACAGTAAACACATATTCTATTAAATGGCGGAAATAGAATAGACTGTAATACAATTGCTAGAATGGTGGTAGCTATCTCTGAGAAGAGATGTGGCCGCTATGCTCATTCGTGCCAAGCTGAATACAAAATGAGGCGAAAGGGGCCTATTTATTACAAAAATGAGGTGAGAACCCCAAAAGTCCCAAAACGTAACCCTAGAAGATGAACCATCATAAAGTTTGCGGCGCCACGGTGGTAAGTTGAACAGTCAACTTCCCGGGGTCATAACTTTTGCATACGATCTCCGATTTGGGCGTTCGAGAACTCGTTGGAAAGGTCAGTCTAAGATTTACAACTTTTGGTTGGTCAAATGCATACTGATGGCAGCCATTTGGCCCCGAATCTCCAAAAAACGTCGTTTAAGGCCTCAAAACGGCCCCGTAAGTTTAGGACTCGAAAAACTGCCAAAAAATAACTAGGAAACTTCCACAATGGACAATTGTTTTGAGCTAGTGGAATAGGTGGGTGGCCACCGATCTCCATCTGGATCAATCCTCCCTCCTTAGGAAGCAATGGTATCCATTGCATCGAATCCCGTATCATATCTCGAACTGTGTGTTGAGTTGATCTCCTGGCGCGACATTTGTTGAAGTGAAGCGGCTGATTTTCTTTGGCATCCCGAGAGGGCTGTAATTGTTGTCTGGATGATTTGTTTCTGGATGAGCACCTTGAATGTGTGGCCTTGCATCGTAGAGGTACCCGGATAGATGAGGAAACAATGGCTTTGTCTTCTTCTTGTGTCTGATGAGCAGAGACAACCTGTGCTGAGGGTGTGGAGGTCTCTGTGATCTTATGTTCTCCTTTAGATGCAATTGTGAAGAGGAATAATTTTCTGATGTGGGAGTTTATCTTCCTACCTTGCGAGACTTCATTAGGTGCAACTGTCTCTGGGATCCGGTAGAGTTGTCCTCCCAAAGTGATAATGACACTGCGAGGCCGTGACTCATATACAGCATGACGCTTCCACATATATGGTTGTCCTAAAAGAACATCACAGACTTCAAGTGGGGCCACATCACACAATACCTCGTCTTGGAAAGGCTTGATTCCATATGGTAGGAGGCATTGTTGAGTAATGCGGATACCTCGTCCTTGGCTTAGCCAACCGATGCTGTAAGGTTGCGGGTGTGGTGTTGTTGGAAGCTCCAATCTCTTGAGGACTTCTGCTGAGATCAGGTTGTTTTGGCTGCCGTTGTCAACAACAAAATGTAGAGGCATTCCCTTCACCCACATCTGTTAGTGGAAAAGGCGCTCCTCTGCCTCTAAATCTTCAGGATCCTCTAGTTGAATCTGTGCAGTAGCAACAGTGGCAGTGGGGTCTGCATCAATGATTTGCTTACCATTGTCTATGGCTGTGGCATTGGGTTCAGAGTCAGAATCAAGATCTGATTCTGAAGATTTGATCTCGGCCACTAATGATTGCTTTGAGCGACATTCATCAGTGTTGTGCCAAGGGCTTTTATGAAATTCGCACCACTTACCAGTGTCCTTCTTTGTCTTTTGATCTCCCTTCTTTGCTTGTGGCGGGGACTCGTTGTCGTTTTCTTTTGCTGTGTTTTGCGGGCCAGGGTTTCCCTTGCCTTGCTTCTGCGGTGGATTCGCAGGTCCAAAGTCTCGCTTGTTCTTTTGTCGAAATTTCTCCTCGATTTTGACAGCGTACCGATAGGCGGATCCAAGTGAAGAGATGTCGAGGAAGTCCATCTTAGTTCGGATGTACCGATGTAGACCACTGCGATATTTGAGGATTAGGTGCCGCTCGGAGTCTTTGATACTCAGCTTTGTCTGCAGAGTATGAAATTTGTTGGTGTACTCCGACACCGTCTGGTCCCGTTCTTGACGCAGAATGGTCCATTTTGTGTACTGGTCGTAATAGTTTCCCACGGGGTAATACTGTTCCTTGACGGCATCTATGAAAGAGGCCCAGGTGGGAATTGTTTCAAACATTTCAAACTCGTCTGATAAGTTTTGCTCGCAATAGGTACTCCACCAATTTTGGACATGGGGGACTGCCTTAAGGAGCGCAAAGGTGATCTTTTCTCTGTCGGAAAAATTGTGAACAGAGAAATACCCTTCTAGAACATTCAACCAATTATCCAGGGCATCTGCATCAATATTGCCTTCAAATAAAGGAATATCAAAGTTAACTTGTACCTTGAAGGGATTTGCATCCCCGAATCGGCTGCTCGTTGAAGATGCACTGGCTGCGGTCGGCATTCGCCGAAGGATTTGGGCGAAACTATCCATCATCTCGTTCCTCTGTCGCTCGAGGGCTTCCTCGAGCAGCGACTTGATAGGATCTCCTGCTCCGTCGTCTCTCTTTTCTTCAGCCATGGGAGGTCGTTTGGGACGATGAGAATGATCGAGTGAAAATAGTTCAAGACCAAACTCTCTGTACTCGGACCTCGTCGGGGACATGCACCAAGAAACAATCAAAGAGCAGATTGCTCTGACACCACTGATCCGGATTTATGTGTGAACGAAATGAAAGAACATACACATCATAATAATCAGAGACATTTTGCAAAGATACAGAGATACAGTAAACACATATTCTATTAAATGGTGAAAATAGAACAGACTGTAATACAATTGCTAGAATGGTGGTAGCTATCTCTGAGAAGAGATGTGGCCGCTACGCTCATTCATGCCAAGCTGAATACAAAATGAGGCCAAAGGGGCCTATTTATTACAAAAATGAGGTGAGAACCCCAAAAGTCCCAAAACATAACCCTAGAAGATGAACCGTCATAAATTTTGCGGCCCCACGGTGGTAAGTTGAACAGTCAACTTCCTGGGGTCATAACTTTTGCATACGATCTCCGATTTGGGCATTCGAGAACTCGTTGGAAAGGTCGGTCTAAGATTTACAACTTTTGGTCGGCCAAATGCATGCCGATGGCAACCATTTGGCCCCAAATCTCCAAAAAACGTCGTTTATGGCCTCAAAACGGCCTCGTAAGTTTAGGACTCGAAAAAATGCCGAAAAATAACTAGGAAACTGCCACAATGGACAATTGTTTTGAGCCAGTGGAATAGGTGGGTGGCCACCGATCTCCATCTGGATCAGGATGACAACAGCATTGGGAGGCTGTTCCTCCCTACCAACTCCTGGAGAGCGCTCAAACAACGTCTTCTCATGATCCCTGAGCCTGTTCCTGGTCTCCTTAGCTAGGACTGGGTGGAGTAAGCAACAAAATACTAGTCCAATGACTTAGTACTAACTCTGCACTCAGTAGCAAGATCCTTCAGTTGACTAGCTGTACTATATCATTCTCTGTAGTTTACCCCTCAAACACTTTCCAGAAATTCCCTTCCTAATGAAATCCTTGAAGTACATTCACCTGAATGATTCTCTTCTTGGAACGAGCAGCCTCAGCTCTCTTCAATGGGAATTTTTATTAAGATTTCCTAGGTCTTTTTGGGTTAGTTGTCATTAATTGAGCCACCTGCTCTGATCCCACTTTCTTGGGGGATCATGACCCCAAATGTAGGGAGGTTGCCACTTGCAACATTGGAAGTGTTTGAGGATACTTCCACTTGTCTGTTTGCTCTCCACCTAGTCTCCTCCACCAACTTGACCAGTAAACACTCTTTTAACTCTCCGAAGCTGTTGTCTCCACGTTTTATTTATTTATAATTAAAATATTCATAATTACATTCAACATCCTTGACTCTGATAAGTCATCAGTTACAAATTTAACATAAAATTTAACATAATGTCTTGGAATAAAATCAAATAAGATAATATTATTTTGCAAAATTGGGGCATGTGACACTGATCCTCGGCAGAATACCAGTAACTGTGTGCATCTGGGAGGAGATTCCATGCCTATGCCAGAGTCACGATATCCAAATCCTCTAAGTACTCTCTTAAACCAGGTTGAATCATGAGTGAGTTGGGTTCCCCAACAATCGGATCAATACCAATAAGAACATTCAACCCATTTCCAACCTGCCAGGACAGGTTCCTACCAAGCCACGGAAGTGTGAGCAGGAACCCCTTCCAAATTGCAGAGACCCCACTGGATTGAAATTGCTTGCCCCTGAGCCACATCTCAATAGAATTATTTTTCAAGTATTTATTGATGACAACGCGATGCCAAAGTCCTTCATTCTGGAGTACCATCCACAGGTTCTTTAATCTAAGAGCAATATTGAACCAATTCAAATGCTTGATGTCCCAACCACCAAACTCTTTAGGCCATGTGAGATTTTCCCATTTGGTTAGGTGAAATATGTGCTTGTTGTCTGAAGATCCCCAAAGGAACGCAAATTCCAAAATTATGAGTTTGTTTAAGACAGATACAGGAATGGGTGCTAGGCCCATCCAGTAGACATGAATACTTATCAAAACAACTTGTACAAGTGTCAGGAAACCACCAAGTGAGAGGAGCTTGTGTGCCCAGTGGGAGATCTGATCTTCATATTTCTAAATCATCCAATGCTAGTCACGGACCCTATATCCCAAAGGCTTGAGAAAATAGCCCAGGTACATAAATCCTACAGTGATTTTTTCCATTTTATAGGGCAAAGCTTTGGCAATTTCAGTGCGAATATCAACATCCAAATTATTATAAAGAAAACTAGATTTTTTGACACTGATACACATCCCCGATACCTTACAGAATCTACTCAAAATGACATCGAAAGCCATCTATTCATATAAGGTACCCGAGCCCAGAAGGATCACATTGTCAACAAAAAGGAGATGAGTAAGAACAAAGGTGGAGGTGATCTTGATACCTTTGATGGGTCCATTATCCCTAGCATCAGCAATCAGTAGACTGAGCCCTTCAATCACTAGTAGACTGAGCCCTGCCTGATACCTCTCGAAGCAGAGAAGAACTTCATGGGAGTACCATTGATTAGGACTGCAAATTTTGCTGATGTAATGCACCCCATTATCCATTTAACAACTAGCAGAGGAACCCCAATTTGAATCAATATAAGCCTGATGTAGGACCAATTAATACGATCAAAATCCTTCACCAAATCCAATTTAAGTATAAGTGCACAAGAATTTTTTGTCTTGACAGTATGGATAGTTTCCTGTACAATACCAATTGGATCCATAATCTGACGATTTTTTAAAAACCCAAATTGTTCAATGGATATATGGGAGTCCAAGAAGGGTTTGAGTCTCACTGTGATGACCTTTGATATCAATTTGTAAAGTAGATTGCATAAGGATATGGGCCTATAATTCGCGAAGGTAACAGGCTTGTCCTTTTTTGGAATAAGAGCTAAAAAGGTGGAATTTAGGGAGGGAGGGATACAGCCCGAGACCCTAGTATAATCCACAGCAGTACAGAATTCTTCACCCAGCAGGTCAAAGAAGAATAGGTAGAATTCAACAGGCCAGCCATCTGGTCCAGGGCTCCTGTCTTTCTTGAATGAGTGAAGTGCACTTTCAATTTTATGTAAAGAAACAGGTTGTGTGAGACCAGTGACATCAGCCGAGGAGATCATATTGGGGTAGAGCAAAACAACCTTGAGTTGTTCAAGGATATAGGTCAGGTAGTCATCTTTGAAAATATTCACAAAATTTTTCTGTCCCAGTAACTTTAATTCAGATTCATCCTCATAACAGCATCCACCATAATCTTAGAGGGACCAAATGTTATTTTGATTCCTTCTACCCGAGGCCAAAGCATGAAAGTACTTTGTATTGGAGTCACCTTCTAGAGCCCATTTGGTCCGACTCTTGAGTTGCCAAGTTAAAAGGTAGTGCTCCAGTATCTTATTTTTTTCCATACAGAGCTATGATAGGGAAGTATTTTCCTCAAGTGAAAGGATGCCAAAGTATGAGCTAGCACATAAGGAATTGATATCCCCATCCAGTCTTCGAGATTCAGACTCCATGTGAGAAATTTTATCTTTAATCCAGTCTTTAACTTCCATCTTAAGTAAACGGAGTTTATGGGAGAGATGATCTAGCTCTGATCCTTGTGAGGAAGGTGATAGACTAGTCCATCAATTAGTGACCCAAGAAACAAAGTCCTTATCATTGATCCAAGATCGATTGAATTTAAAGGGGTAATTACAAGACCCCAGTGACTTATTCCATTCTAAGCAAACAGGGTAGTGATCAGGGATATCGGATGTATGGGTCCACACCCGATGAACTAAGAGGGTAGGGATCAAGGAGGAGGCAATTAAGAAACGGTCAAGACATTTGCTGATCCCATCATCACCCACCCTTCAATTCCTCCAAGTGGGTCCAGCAATGGTGGGAGCAGTGTCAATAAGGCCCACATAATCAAAAAGTTGTTTAAAGAAGGAAGAAAGGGGATCAAGTATAGCACTCTTACCCCATATCTCAAAAGAATTCATGGTCAAGTTAAGGTCTCCACCCAGAATCAAGCTAGGTGAATTAAGCAGGCCCCCCCTGTACACCTTATCCCAGAAGATATCCATATCCTTGTAGGGGACATAGCAATTGAGGATTTCAACTGTGGTGTCCAGAGCCTAGAATTTTTCCTTCATAAGGATGTCAGCATAGGTTTCATAATAACGACATCTAACCCTACCAGGGTTCCAAGCAGTAAGTAAACCACTCGAGAGCCTCGAGGAATTCGTGGCACAGAATTCCCAGTTGGGAAGGAGCTTGGAGAAAGCATGCAATGCAGGATAGGTACTACACATCGTCTCCTAGAGGAGTATCATGTCTGGGCGCAAAGAATGGAAGTGAGAGAGGAGGCTACACTATTTATTTTTTCCCCCCAGACCCCTGACGTTGAGTGATAAGACCAACATTAAGGAACCTGTGGAAGGGGAGGAGATGCTCTAAGTCCTCGAGAGGTTTTCCCTCTAGCAGTATCCTTGATGCAAACAGAGAGTGGGATGTAAGGAGGTGAGGCAGAGGAAATATTATCAGTGAAACCCTTTTTATCCTTCTTCTTCTTCCGAATAGTAACATTCTTGAATCTGATAGAGTTGAGGTGGAGGGTGGACGGGGAAGAAGGTGTAACAATAGAGAAAATTGAAAGAGATTTGTGGAGGGAAGGATCAGAGAAAGAAGGAGAGGACCATGGGCTACATGGGGAAGGAAGTGGTGGGGGAGATGTGGGTGCAGCTGGTAGTGGTGGAAAATCCACAAAATAGGTGAGAACAGGAACCAAGGAAGTTGTTCGTGTAGCCGAGGAGGAAATATGCAATGGTGCAGACAGATCAACAGAAGTGGGAAATAATACCAGGTCCAAAGGAGTGATCGGAGCCGAAGCCAGGACATAAGAGTTAGATGAATGTACCAGGGGGAAAAAATTAGTGGATGAAGGGGAGTCCCGAGGATCAATAACAGAGGGAACCACAGGAGGAGCCTCAGGAATGGATTCTTTCGAGATGGAACCAGGTTCAAAAACAAGATTAGGAGCCCCCACCAAGACATCAATATCATCAAGCATAGCATCAAAAAAATCCTCGAAAAGAGCAAGAGACTGAGAATAAATACCTCTTTTTGCATCCACTGATCTAATGGAGTCATCACCAGAATTGTTCATAAGGGGATCAACCAGACCCGAATCTGATGGAGATTTTCTGAGTAAGAGACCAGTTCTCCAAATATGCCCAGTGTCATGGCACCTGCTACAATGAAATGGTACATGGAGATAATCCAGTATCTGCAACATGAGATGGTATTTACAAATAATTTCCACTTCAGCAGGGAGACCAATGGATACATCCATCTCAACCAAGACCCTCGCCATACATTTATTGAAAGATAGGTGAAAGTCATCATCAACAGCCATGAATCTGCCAATAGTATTGGCAATCCCTTCAAGGATGTGAAGGATCCATAAGTGATGTTTCATTACTCGTTCATGGAGAGGATCGAAGTATGAGTGCCAATGACCAAGGACTAGATATCTAGAGCCAATACGCCAGGTCTGCTGCAGGATGAGATAAGCATGTTCAGCTTTCAGGAAAACAAACACGATCCAGCCATTTGAAAGAAGGATAATAGTTGGAGTATAGGTCAGAATCGGCTTCTAGAAATCCAGTGCCCAGTCAATCTAGGCCTTCTTTCCCAGCCTGCAGTATTCGATATGCCCGACAAGATCCCTGGAGCATAAAGAGGAGACCCTATCCATGAATATATCATGTCCAAGAACAAAATGAAACTTACCCTCATTCATTTTGATGTTCTTTGCATGTATTCGATGATGGGAGTAGGACATGTTCCCATGGGCATCCATGATGTGGGTATAAGAGTCAATGCCTAGAGGGCTCCCACAGAAAGAGGACCTGTAACAGGAAGAAATCCCCGTGATCAGTCACCACCGAGCACATAACTCGACATAAACCCACAGAAAAATTTGGGTCTAACCCTCAAAGGAAATATTCCCACAAAAACCCCAGCCAAAAAACATACATTCAGGAAAGACACAAAGAACCTGGAGCCCCGAGCTTGGGGCCCAACCTGATCAGAAACCGCTGAGAAAACCGATGAAGACACACCAAACCAGCCACAGACAGAAACCACAAGGTGGGTTGACCCGCCCAACCGGGAAAGGAGTGCAAGTTCGAGAACCCACCGGACCAAAAAGAAACCCAGCAAAGACCCTGGGTCAGAGAAGACAGACAATTTCCCTATAAAAATAGGTGAGGCAAAGAGAACATAGAGTCAACCCCACCCAAGAAGAAAACCCATCAAAATACTAGGAGCCTTGAACCCAGAACCCAAATAGACCGTAAACGATAGAGAAACCCGGTATCGACACACACAAACTAGCCACGAACAGAAACCCCAAGTGGGTAAACCCCCCCACGGAGTAAAGGGTTCTCTCAAGGGTTACAACCTAACCATATAGGAATCTGAGCCGGAGGTACAAACAGTGCAGTCAGCTCAGAACCCGACAGGAACCCTAATATGCCAGGTAGTGGAAGAAAGAAATAACATAAGTCAAACCCACACATGCAAACGGTGAGGAAAAGAATAAGCACACATCAATGTGATAACCCATGCAGGGTGGCTAACCATGAACATAAAAAACCAAAATCACAGGCAATAAACCCCAAAATTACCGAGGCAACTGGAAAAACAAGCTCCTTCCAACTTTTTTGAATTGGTTGGTACTAGTCCCCCTAGTAAGGGGAGAGAATCCAATAAGTCACCCATGGTAAGAGCAGGAACAAGTGAAACCCAAAAACCCCCAGAGCACAGAAACAATGGAAAGCAAGAATAACATAAACTAGGCCAGAAATCAGAATGCCCATCAAAGGTAAAGACAGGAGTGACCATGCCAGCCAAGTGTACAGGGCAGTTCAAGTAAAGGGTTGCCATAACCGAGTCCTCAATACCGACAGAGATGTCTCCATTCCCATCTCCAGGAGTCTATGTTCCAAGATGACCATCTACCTTTACAGAAGAACTGATCGAAATATGGAGTGGAATTAGAGGTTTCAACGAAGAAATTAGGCCACTCCATTCTTATATAAAACATTGTGAAAACTTATCCATTTAAAGAGGCCTTTAAAAAGACAATAAAGATCAATCAAATGAAAAATAAAAAAGACAATTTTGGGGCACGCAAGAAGGAACGATTAATGGTGGCTTATTTGAAGTGGGGACTCTTTGAAAGTTGAGTGAAGAAGTTATAAAACATTTTAAAAATTCCATTGAATTTAGAAACTTGTCAACTGGTTTTAATAGTTTAGTTAGGAATATTTGAGTTTTAAGTTTTTGGAAAAGTAATGTAAACGTAGTTTAAGGCAAGGATGAGGGTTTGAAGATGATAAATTTATAGGGGTGTAGACGTTAAGGATGGAAGAAAGAAAAGGGCATCGAGCTCTAAGATTTTGGGTATCAAATGGAGAAAAAAATGTATAAGCTTAAATAAGAAAAGAGTAAAAAATGGTTTTGGGAGCATATGTATACATGGACAAGGTTAAAAACCTAATGAATTTGGGCTGGTGAAATCTAATGATATTCACTTATGAAACGTTAGTTGCAATGGACTTCTTGAAAAACAAAAATCTAATTCTTAAAATGAATTTTTACGGGTACCTACACAACTTTTTAGATTATGGTGTAAAAAGATGAAATGTAGACAATCGAATCACCTTCTGCAATATATAACTTTTGTTTATGGAAAATATGTATTACTCCAAAAAATGGCATTTTTCTAAGATTGGTATGTTATTTTCCTATAAAACATAATGCATATGTTCATGTTAGGCCTCGGGTTTGGTATGTAAATAGTACATATTTCTGAGAATTTTTTTATGTAGAGTGGTAGATAACATGTAGTTCTTATGCAACGCTTTTTCTCTAAAAATTTCAAAGATGATTTTATATATTTTTTAATTAAGGAAGTCAACGAAGCCCAAAAATTACAAGGTTGAGCATTAGGCCCCGCTATGAGTGTATTAACCTAATCAATCAACTATCATTTTTTTAGTGCCTAGGTCTTTTTCTGTACTTGTTCGGGGTCTTTTCCATTTTCAAAATAGTTGAGCCAATCAAAAGTTATAGCAAAAATAAAATACCTTTGTATTTTAAAATTTTGGTATATGTGCAAATAAAAAAATAAAAAATAGAAAACAATAGTTTATTTATAAAAAATATATATATTTAGAATGTGCACACACATGTGTGGAAATTAAACCCAGGTGTTAGAACAATTACACTCACAACAATTGCCAATTACACATGCAAATTACTCATAAAGGAGACTGAATAATGGAGCAGAACACTAATCTGTATTGAATAAGTGTACAATAGCCAACCCTATGAAGTCATAGGCTACCAAAAATAAATAATTACATGAGGGATTCGAATGCATGAAGATGCCATTCGAATCTAGTCAAAATCAGGCTTACTAAATCTAAGCAAATCCCCCATAGGTGCATAAAGCAGTTTCCAAAACTGTCTAGGAGATCACGAATTGGAAAAATCAATTAGGAAAGCTAATAGTGTGTGGAAGGAAAACTCATACATGTTTTTCATAGGAGAAAAGAGTGGAGGATGTTGAGGACAAAAAACAAGTTAACTTCACCTAGTCAAACTTTCCCAATTGCCTTAAAACTCTGAAAAAGCAGACATGCGTTAGGGAGGCCAGGAATAAAGCAGATTTGATTCCAAGAGGTTTTCCAAGCACTCCATGACTCAAATTTAGCAATTTTGACCACTATGGATGTGTGGAGGACAGCTTGCATAAGGTGGAATATGGAAACTAGGAAAATAAGACAAAAATTGGATTAATTAATGTCTAAGGTAGCTAACTATGGGTTGATTATTCTAACACCCCCCCTTAAGCCTGAATTATGAGTAATATATCAGAAAATTATAGGGCCTAGCAACAAGGCTTAGTCACCCTTTACATACTGCATGTCCATTTAACCAAGGAAAGAGGAAAAAACCCAATGGGAAAAATCCTCCCTTAAACATGGACAGTAAAACAAAATTTGGAAATATTGTCATCACTCATGCTTCACAGCATGATCAGCAATCCCCAGCAGTGATTTGAGATTGCTGAATGTCTTCTCACAAAAAACTTTGGTGAAGATATCAGCTACTTGTTCTGAAGATGAACAGAAGAGTAGGTGAATGGTGCCATCATGCACAAGCTATCTGATGTAGTGCATATGGATCTCAATGTGTTTGGTTCTCTGCTTCTGAACTGGATCATTGCAGATTCGAATGGTACTCTGATTATCACAGTAGATAGTAGTCGATTATTCTGATTCGAAGCCACACTCTCCAAGTAACCCCTGCAACCATAAACATTGAGTTGCTGCATTTACAACTCCTCTGTACTCTGCTTCTGTAGATAAGAGTGCAATGGCACTCTGTTTCTTGCTTAACCAGCTGATTGGCCCTTCTGCAAGCATGAACACATATCCTGATGTAGAATTTTGATATGTGCTGTCACCTTCCCAATCACTATCAGTAAACCCAATCAAATCAAGATCAGATTTAGCTTTATAGAAGATCCCATGTGTCCTTGTTCCCTAAACAAAGTTAAGGATCCTTTTGGCTGCTTTCTAATGGATCTCATGAGGCTGATCGATGTATCTTGAAGCCACACTTAATGCATAAGAAATATCAGGTATAGTATGTGTAAGATATAACAAACATCCAATCAATTGCCTGTACAGTGTATTGTTTACCATAGGTGAAGAATCAACTTCTTCAAGCTTCACTCCTAAAAGGAAAGGAGTCTTGCGTGGCTTGCAATCCTTCATTTTGAATTTCTTCAAAAAATCCAAGGCATACTTGGACTGATGCACTTTGATTCCATCTTTGGTTTGAGCAATCTCGAGCCCCAAGAATTCGCTCAATAGCCCTAAATCTGTCATGGAGAAGGCATGGTTCATTGCATCCTTCAAGGAAGCAATTTCATCCTTTGAGCTTCCTGTAATGAGAAGGTCATCAACATATAAAAAAATGATCATTAATGAACCATTAATCAGCTTTAAATAGACATTTGGATCTGATTTTCATCGAACAAAATTCAATGATAGCAGAAAGCTATCAATCTTGGCATACCAAGCCCTGGGGGCTTGCTTAAGCCCGTACAATGACTTCTTTAGCCTACACACAAGAGATGGGTTAGTAGAAAATCCTTGAGGCTGCTGCATGTATATCTCTTCAATGATATCTCCATTCAGGAAAGCACACTTCACATCCATGTGATGTACTTCCCATTGCTTTGAAGCTACAATGGCTAAGGCTAGCTTGATGGAGTCCATATTTGCCACTAGTGCAAAGGTCTCAATGTAGTCTATGCCATGAACCAGTGAGTAGCCCTTCACTACCAATATGGCCTTATACTTCAGAGGTGAACCATCAACAGAAAATTTGGTCTTGTACACCCACTTACACTGAACTAGCTTCCTCCCTGGGGGAAGATCAACCAGCTCCCAAGTGTTGCTCTTCTGGAGTGAGCTGAACTCTTCCTTCATGGCTGCTTGCCATCTTGGATATTTTGCTGCATATTCATATGTCTATGGATCTGATTCAATCATCAGATAGCATTTCTTAGCAAACATAGGATCTTTCATGCACTAAGCACTCTCAAATTGAGATCTAGTCCTCCTAGGGTCATTAGGATTTCCAGATAGTTCTCCAGCTGCATGAATGGTCTTGGATGCCTATTTTGGTCTTGTAGGACTATTAGGATCTGCAATCAAATCATCATTATCAGACATATCAGAATCAGCATGTTCAACTATCTCTTCACTTACATTCAGAAGTTCTTGTGGTGAAGAGGATTCTCCAACTTCCATTGCTGCTAGGGGCTCTTCTTGAAACTGAACACATCTTTCAATGAAGGATTTGTTTGTGCTAAAATTGATCAGCTTGTACCCTTTTGAATCTTCAGAGTACCCAAAAAATAGACACTCTTGGATTTGGGGCTGCAAATCCTTCCTCTTTTCTGTTGGAATTCTAGCCCAAGCCCTTGAGCCAAAAATCCTGAAATGGGTCACATCTGGCTTGTGCCCACTCCATGCTTTGAAAGGAGTCATACCATCAAGTTGTTTATGAGGAACCCTATTCTAGATATAGGCTACACAGTTTATAGCTTTGGCCCAAAACTTCGGTGGAAAAGTCTTAGCCTCCATCATGCAGGTTGCCATCTCTTTCAGTGATCTGTTCTTCCTCTCAGCAACACCATTCTGTTGTGGTGTGTAAGGGATAGAATACTGCATCTGAATACCTGCATCTGTACAATATTGAATAAACTCAGACTTGACATACTCACCACCATTGTCAGATCTGAGGACTTTGAGTTTCCTCCCAGACTGGTTTTCAACCAAATCCTTAAAGACTTTGAAGAGGCCAAAAACTTCAGACTTGTGTTTGAGGAAGTGAACCCAGCAATACCTGGAAAATTCATCTATGAATGTCAATGCATATTTGGCCTGAATCATTGACATATGAGGAAATGGGCCAGCAACATCACTATGGATCAACTCAAGAGGTATAGAGGTTCTCTCATGACTAGCTCTCTCAAATTTGTGCTCTAGGTGTTTTCCTAGGATGCAACCTTGACAAACTCCTTTGGAAAACTTAATCTTTGTTAACCCTATGACCATTTATTTTTCACTAAGATCAGAAATATACTTGTAATTTAGGTGGCCAAATATTTCATGCCAAAGCTTGCTTGCCTCATTAGCATGAATCAGAAGAGCAGAGGGGTTTGAGTAGGGTAGGAAGTGTGAGAACATGTATACCTTTGAAGTGTGATTTGCAACTCCTTTTGCAATGAATTTACCACTTGAGATCTCTGTGATCTCAACTTCATCAGGGGAGAATATGACCTTCTTTGGAGACCGTGTGTGGGTCATCTGATACACTGATAAGAGGTTAGAGGAAAGACCTGGAACATACAACACATTGCTGAACTTACCATGGTCAAGATCAATCCTCCCTTTGCCCAAAATTCCAGTGAGAGAGTCATCTCCTAGTACTATTGGTGGACCTTTCGACATGTCAAGTGAGGTGAATGCCTCCTTGGTCGAAACCATATGTCTTGAAGCTCTAGAATCAATGATGAAACTAGGTGAGCTTGATGTGCCAGCAACCAATGCATGAAATCTCTCTCTATCTTCTGAATTTGATCCTCCTTCCCTCTTCTTTGAGCTGTCTAGAAGGGAGATTCCATTCTTCTCCAGGAGTTGGGTCAGCATGTCTATTTACTTCTTCATGCAGGATCTCTCAGAATGATTTCCCTTACTGCAGTATGCGCACTTGCCCATTTCTCCTCTGTTCTTCTGTTCTTCTTGGAACCTTGAGGCTCCTCTGGAGACTTGTTCTTGTCTCTCTTTTTCTTAGGTGGATTTTTATCTTTCTTTTTTATTTTTGAATCCACCCTCGAATCTCCAGCAACCAGAGCTTGGTATTTGGAAGGTTTGATGGTGCCCATCATCACCAATTTATCTTGTTCTTATGTGAGAGATTCCATGAAATCTGCAAGGCTAGGAATTTTCCAGGCTCGAGCTGTCAACCTTATGGAATAGAAAGTCAAAAAAAACACTGAATAATCAGGGCCAAGATTCAAGAGTATGGCCAAGACCATCCGATTATCCTTCTTTTCGATCCCACATTGTTTTAGCTGCAAAACAAGTGCTTTGAACTTGGAAAAATAGAGTTGTAGGGATTCAAAGCTATTAGGACTCAGGGAGATCAATTCATTTTCAATTTGATGTCCCCTCATCTCATATGTCTTTCCAAAAATATCAACAAGATTCTCCCATAATTCATTCGGTGATGTCAATCCATCAATATGGAAAAGGAGGTCTCTGGATATGCTCAGACATAGGAGACCATAGGCCTCATCCCTCCTGTTGTGCCATTTAATCTTCTCTGTAGCTGCATTGGGCTCTGCTTCTGTTGCCATAGTCACTCTGTAGAGGCCTTTCACTCTCAACAGTATCTCCATCTCTACTTTCCATTCAAAGAATCTAAATGGATTCAAGATGATCTTCTGAGATTGATCCATAGCTCAAAAATTGTCCCGTCAGTTAGCAGAATGCTTCCAGTCAATGATGTTGAACCTACAAAACAAATTGGAAGGAGAGAAATCGATCTACAAAGTCTCTAATACCATGTGGAAATTGAACCCAGGTGTTAGAACAATTACACTCACAACATTTGCCAATTACACATGCAAATTACTCACAAAGGAGACTGAATAATGGAGCAGAACACTAATCTGTATTGAATAAGTGTACAATAGACAACCCTGTGAATTCATAGTCTGCCACAATAAATAATTACATGAGGTATTCGAATGCATGAATATTCCATTCGAATCTAGTCAAAAGCAGGCTTACTAAATCTAAGCAAATCCCCCATAGGTGCATAAAGCAGTTTCCAAAACTGTCTAGGAGCTCACGAATTGGAAAAAACAATTAGGAAAGCTAATAGTGGGTGGAAGGAAAACTCATACATTCTTTTCATAGGAGAAAAGAGTGGAGGATGTTGAGGACAAAAAACAAGTTAACTTCACCTAGTCAAACTTTCCCAATTGCCTTAAAACTCAAAAAAAGCAGGAAATAAAGCAGAAAAAGTAGACATGCACTAGGGAGGCTAGGAATAAAGCAGATTTGATTCCAAGAGGTTTCCCAAGCACTCCATGACTCAAATTTAGCAAGTTTTACCACTATGGATGTGTGGAGGACAACTTGCATAAGGTGGAATATGGAAACTAGGAAAATAAGACAAAAATTGGATTAATTAATGTCTAAGGTAGATAAATATGGGTTGATTATTCTAACAACATCTCTATATGTGTGTGAAATTTCATTCCAAATGAATACCTTGAACATATGTAGAATCATCATTGAAAAGAAGGGAGTTGAAGAAATGGATTGGTTGTGGTTTATGTAGTGCAAACGAAGAGGTTTGTCCATTCGAACCTAAAACCAGAGCGACCAATGTGGACATAGTTATGTTGATAGGGGTTCACTTCACACTATTGTAAACAACCATTGACATGGACTCCATAAAAATCGACCCGAAAAGGTGTTACCCTTTCCAGCAACACCTGTAGAGCAGGTGCAGTCTCACAGGAGATGTCTAAGGGAGGGATGCATGAACCAAGTTTCTGCAGTGTGAAGATGACTTCACACTATCTTCTATCCACAAATCCAATACAAATATAATCCAACCGCATACTTAACCATATCTACTTATCAATACAATTTGCGATCACATTCACCCAGATTTAGATCGACACAAACTACGATCATTGTGATTTACATCTATATTACCCAAATTCATATCGACAAAGATATCAACATACATTAAAGTAACAAACATTTCATACTTCACATCATTCACATAACATGAAGAGGGAAAATCAAATATACCATAATCATTCATCAACTCATAGACATCAACTTATCTGATCCATCGTAGATCGACTCAATAATGGAGAAAAGAACTTAAAACATAATTCATACCGAAAACCTCTTCAGATGCGACATAATCCACAGAAACAACACATTACAATGTAGAAGATCCAAATTTTCGATCAAATTCAATTCATAAGGAAGAGTCTTCGTACAAATAGTACCATAAATGAATCGCAAATGACAAACAATTTCCTCAGTTGATCCTTAGTCGATTGATGTCTCCAGATTTACAATTCTAACTCTACTTATAGGCTCACTTGGACATTACAAAATGGTCTACTTAACCAATCACTAACTAATTCAAGAAAACTATTCTTATTTGTGGGTTTCTTCGTCCTTCACCGTTGGATTTTATCCTTGTCAACATCCTTCGTGTCTGTGGTGGTACTAGACTTTGTGCACTTCAGCCCTTTTTCCAATAGGCCCAAACAAAAACTTGTGGTTCGTCATCAAGCCACCTCAGTTGGAAGAAAATAGTGCATTCAAATTTTCCTTGAAGTGATCATACTATGTTCTGACTTGCTCAACGACTTCTTTGAACTTTTCCCCCGAGTGTTGCACACTCTTCCACTTCATGTTCTGTTGGGTGATCCTCGCTCATCCGTTGTACTTTGTTCATCTTCACCTTGGTCTTCGTTATTTCTTCCATGACTTTGAAGTATAATTGTTCAGTTGTTCCCTGTAGTTCCTCCAAATGTGTCGTTCTCCATTGGTGCCTTGTACATGCCTTGTTAATGCGTTGCTACAATTCTTTTAGTTCTTCCTCCTTGGTTACTTGCACAAGTGTGGGCATTGTTTTAAGTGATCCCCTCAATGTTGTCAAAATGTGCTTTTTTCTCAGCAATTTGAACGTCCAGCTGGTGCAACTGTTCATCTTGTACCAAGCTACCCCAAAACTATGTTATCTCCTCCGTAATCATCTGTTTTTCCTTCTCTAGTTCTGCAATATTTGTTGTGGAATATTCTATCACACTTATCATTTCTTCTAGTTTCTTTTGCACTGTGGTGGGTACTGCTCCAACCTATAACTCCTCATTTTCCTTCTGCAAATTTGTGACAACTTTCCCTAATCGCAATAATTTTACTTCCACAAACATTTCTAGGCTAAATTTCGGTACCTCTTCATAGGTAAAGGAGACTACCCTCTCCATTCTTTGCATGTCTTTAAATGATTTTGTCTTTTATTTTATGTTTTCCTCCTTTTCCGCTTTTAGACTTTGAATCTCCTATTCAACGCTTTTTTTTTTATGTTTGGAGCGTACTAGCTAATCGTGGGTTGTTTCTTCATGGTCTTTGATCTAATTTATTACTGCAATTTGAAGTCATGATAGCATAGACATCAGAAGCAGGTTTAGGTTGAAATCAATCAGGTCATGCCCTCGTAGTGTAACATTTTCATCATCATCACCCGTTGTGATCGCATGTGGTAGAATCTGAACTAGTCGCACTTTTGTGTCTATATCCACTTCAAATTCCCTTTACAACACTCCTTATTGCAGTATCCTCGCCTCGGGAATTGCATTCGTGAGTGTCTACAGTATCTACCTAACTTGATGGAATTATCTCATGGCATGGTGTGTCACCTTCTCCTGATTCTCATTGGACATCATAGCGATTGCTATCAATACTTTTTTCACTTGGTCATTGGAGAGTCCTGTGGTGTTACTCCCCTAACCTTGGTCAAACCGGTGCTTCATACAATGCACTTCTTCTTGCTTGTTCTCTAACTTAGACTATATTATAGTTGTTGATGATGCTTCATATTGTGAATTTTATTCATCCTCTGAGTCCTTGGGATCATCTTGGTCCTTTGGGATATCCATTGGTGGTTCATCTCCTGGGTTCGACAATTATTCATTTCTTACCGAAACTTTCCATTCCGCACGCCATTCCTCTATGATGGCGTCCAACTCCTCATCAGCTAACTTATATTGTGTCATAAGCCATTGCTTTGACAGATCTTCTTGTGCTTGAATATGTATGGCATGGAGTTCCATTTCCAATAGTAATCCTCTAGTACTTCTTTGTGACTTGGTTTGTTAGATGCAACACCTTGACTGCTTCCTCTCACAGTGCGTCTAGGTACATGTAGAACTTAATGTTGTTGGTAATTTTTTTATCCTTGCCATTGAGTGCCCACATGTTTTTATACCTTTCTCCTCAGCATATGTTGATGATGTCAACCTCCATTCCTTGATAATGCATTGGTTCCATCCATCTGACCAGCGTAATGAGTATTAGTAACCAGGAATAAGGGAACAGCTTACCGACCTCATGGGTTGACGATGTGTCCTCTATTAGCTTATTCAATAGGAAAAGGGACCAATTCATTTGTACTCTAGCTGTGCACTACTCCGCGGATGCGATGAACCTCGATGTGCACTAATTCGAGCGCTGCACTATCTTGACCATCAGCAACTTTGATGCGATTCTGACTTCCTGGTCATTAATGGTATCGATCATGTATGCCAACTTTATGATATTTGTTGCACAGGTTCTCTGCCAACTTTTTGTCATTATCCTTTCCTCGAAAATACTAGGATGGATCGACCCGTGCCTTGGGTAGGCATGTGATCTAGGATATCAAGTCAACCGTAATTGGGATCTTTGTTCCTAGCCATAAATAACCACCATGGAAGAATGCCAACAGTTTCTTCACCCACGTATTAGCTTTTCCGGACCTTCCAAAATGTGGCATATGGATGGTCGACAGTACCTTGGACCATTGCAACCCCAACGTTGTTTGTGATGGCTCTCTGGTGATCGGACCTCCTTCGCCATGCGTTATTTCCTCATACATGCCCTTGGCACATTCCAAAAATTCTAGTATTGTTTAAATATTGTAACCTCAGAGGATATTCTAAATGTATTTTACTGATGTAACCCAAGGGAGATGTTATTATTCCTCCAGTGGGGTGTTACTATTGTATTCGGTCATCATAGAGTAATGAGGTAAAGCCTCCACTTTGTGTTGGGTCTTTAGAACCCTAATAAATAATATAATATATTGTTTTTATTCTTCCTAGGTGAAGTCGACCTAGACAGTTTAGTGGGACTGACATGTTTAGGGAAAAAGTCAGTTGGATCAATGTGTATAAATAGAGGAGTTGTGGTTCTTATTTGAACACAGACTCACTCACTTAAGTAGTGCATAGGAGAGCGAGAGAGACATAACAAGAGGAGGAGAACACATGTTTTTTGGGTTGTCTTTTATACATCTTATATAGAGGAAGTTTTGTTGGGTTTTCTTCCCCTTGAGTGTTTCCCAGGATAAATACCGTGTCTATCTTGTGATTTTGTTTCTATCAGTGATTATGGATATGCTCCTGCTATGATTTTTTTTTGAAACACTAATGAATCTAGTCTAGCATATGAAACCTTAATGTGGTATCAGAGCTAACCTGATTAGAGCAGCTTTCACAAGGTGAAATTCTCTCTCCTCCCTCTTCAAAAGAAATTAGGGTTTCTGCAAAATTTGGAGTTTTGAATATCTTCTTGCACAGAAATTTGTGCCCTCCTAGAGCACATCTATTGGGCCATATATCGAAATTTTTGGGTGGTTTTATCTTTAGGAAAGACAAACCCCAGTTTGGCAGTGAACCAAAAACTACAGTGAAATAGAACCATAATTTCTGCAGTGCTGCAATCTTGTAATTAGGATTTGCAGATTGAATATTTGGGATCTCCAGAAAGAATTTGGATCAACCAACTCTCCTCCCTCAAGCACATCTACTGGTAAATTCAGCCTCCTATTTCTATAAAATTCATTTTTTTGTGACCTACTGGATAAGATGACCCTAAACACTAATATTGAGGACAAATTGGAAGGCCTAGAAAACTTCCTGGCTTGGAAGTATAGGATTGGTATCAATCCTGAAAGAGAATGGCCTTGAGAAGTACATCAAAGATGAGATTGAAAAACCTGAACAATATGAAGCTAAGGAGAAGCATGAAAAAGACCTAATCAAGGCAATGAGGATCATTGTTTATTCTATTAAGGATCACTTGATCCCTCAAGTTTGATCTGAGAGCTCAACTGAAGGGCACCAAGAAGAGAAAAGGAGAATCTATTCAATATTACTTCACAAGGGTCTCCCAGTTCAAATAGAAACCAAGTGCTATTGGAGACACCCTTAAATAGAATGGTCTTGAGAAGTACATCAAGGATGAAGCTGTAGAACCAAAAGAAGATGAAGCTAAGAAGAAGCATGATCAATACCTAATCAAGGCAATGAGGATCATTGTTGATTCTATAAAATATCACTTGATCCCTTAAGTTTCACCTAAGAAGACACCAAAGCAAATGTATGATCCACTTTCCAGAATGTATGAGGGAAGGAACATCAACAAAAAGATGAATTTGAGAGCTTAACTGAAGGGCACCAAGATGAACAAAGGATAATCGATTCAATATTAATTCACAAGGGTCTCCCAGTTTAGGGAACAATTAAGTGCTATTGGAGACACCCTTGATGAGGATGAACTAGTTATGACTGCTCTCAATGGTCTCACTAGACCTTGGGACTCATTATGGGAAGATTTCATATAAGAAGAAGCTAGGGTAGCCAATAGAGAATCTCTCCTCAAAGAATATGATCATGCCCTAGCTACCCATACTAAAGAAAGAAAACAATCAAACTTCAAGAAGAGTAATCATAAGCCTTTAAAGAAGAAATTCTAGAAGAAAAAGAAGGATTACTCAAAGTATCAATGCTACAACTATCATAAGATAGGACATCTTGCTAGAGAATTTCCAACACCAAAAAAAGACATCATTCTCATCTAGCTGAAGATGAGGATGAAGAAAAAACTCAAAATAAAACTAGAGGTGAAGATGTAGAATAATATGTGTTATTCTGTACATTCTCTGGGTCTATAACAGCTGGAGAATATACATGGATTATTGATAGTAGTGCCTCTAAGCACATGAAGTGAAAGAATACAACTCTGTAAAAACTTGAAGACACACAGTCTCCCATGAAAGTATCATTGGGTTATGACTATCAATATCCCATCAAAGGTATTGGTGAATCAAGCTACAAGCTTCACTCTGGGACTTCCATGAAGATGAAGGAAGTAATGTATGTACCTGGTTTGAAAAAGAACCTACTTTCCATCTCTTCTCTAGATAAGAAAGGATCTAAAGTTTCTTTTATATATGGACAAAGACACTTGAAGATGTTGTAGTCATTGGAGAAGAAGAAGGAGGACTGTGGGAAATCAAAGGACATCCAGAGACATCCCTTGTCCATGAGACTACCAGCTCAAGTGAACTATGGCATAGGAGACTTACTCACATCAACTAGAATGCATTTCCCTATGTGAGAAAGGTGGTAACATGGTTACCATATCTGAATATCGAACATGAGGGAACCTACAAGGGATGTGCAAAGGGAAAGAACATCAAGAATCCCTTTCTAAAAAGTTAAACAAAGACCAAAGCTACGTTGGAACTAATCCATTCTAATCTATGTGGTCCTATTCCCTCCATATCCTTGAGTGGATATGAGTACTATGTCACATTTATTGATGACTATTCAAGAAATACTTTGATATACTTCTTGAATAATAAGAGTGAAGTGTTCAGGAAATTCAAGGAATCCAAAGCCTTGATAGAAAACCACTCAAAAAAGAGAATCAAGACATTTAGATCAGATAATGGTGGAGATTACACTTCAAAGGAATTTGAATAATTCTATAAGGAGGAAGGAATCAATAGGGAGCTAACCACTCCCTATAATCCCCAACAAAATGGTGTTGCAGAAAGAAAGAATAGAACTATTATGGAAGAAGTGAAGACCATGATTAAGGACCAAGACCTCCCTATGAACCTATGGGATGAAGCAACAAGAACAGTTGTATAAGTGCAAAATATATTATCTCAAAATGCTCCTTGATTCAAGACTCCTAAAGAAATGTATACCGAAAATAAACCTAAAGTAAGCCATCTCAAGATATTTGGATGCCTAGTATATACACATATTCTGCAAGAGAAGAGAACCAAATCGGATCCATCTGGAAAGAAGGGAATATTTGTAGGATACTGTGAAGTTTCCAAATCCATTAGGATATACATTTTAGGATTCCATCATATCGATAATAGTAGGGATGTAAAATTTTATGAAGATATGGACCTTAAGAAGTCTAGAAGTTGTCATCTTGAAGAAGTACATGAAGAGGATGTACCTCCCAGAAGGATAGAAGTTGAACCATCTCCTGAAATAGTAGCATCAAAATATCATGACATGCTAAAGCCTCAGGAGACCCCTACTATGGATATTTCTCAAAAGAGAAAGCCTTCTTAGGTAAGAGAAATGATACAAGAAGCAAAAATATATGTAACGCCAGAAGCCTCCATAAGAACAAGGAAAATGTCAAATCCATATTCCAGTTATGTATCTTTGATGTGTGATCTTATAGATCAAGAAACCGCCATCTATGAGGAAGTTGCACAAAAGAAAGAATGGGTTGAAGAAATGATGGAAGAATACCAATAGATCATGAAGAATGATGTTTGGGATATTGTTCTCAAACCAGAAAAAAAGAGCGTGGTATCTTCAAAATGGATCTACAAGATAAGACATGCTGTTGATGGAAGTATTGAAAAATACAAAGCAATATTTGTGGCTAGAGGATTCTCTCAGAAAGAGGGGATCAATTATTAACAAACTCCAATAGAAAGGTACACTTCCATTAGAACTATCATGGCACTTGCATCCATGATGAAGTGGGACTTACACCAAATGGATGTAAAGACAACCTTACTTAATGGTGTGATTGAGAAATAGGTTTACATTGAATATCCACAAGGATTTGAAGTCGAAGACAAAGCAACTCATGTATGCAGTTTGAAAAAGGATTTGTATGGATTGAATGGAGCTCCCAGATCTTGGTATGGAAAAATAGATAGCTTCTTGACAAGCATGGGATTTACCAAGAGTAAAGTTGATCCTAATATTTATATGAAGATTATGGATGATGAACTAAACATACTATTGTTGTATGTGGATGATCTATTTCTGAGTGGAAATGAGAAACAGATCAAGGATTGCAAGAAGAAGCTAGCTGAAGAATTCGAGATGAAATATCTTGGATTGATGCATTATTTCGCAAGGATGGAAGTGTGGCATATCCCAGAAGGAATATTTTTGAATCGGGGAAAGTATGCAGTAGAAATCTTTAAAATATTTGAAATGTTGTATTGTAAATCCATGGCCACACCCATGGACACCAACCTAAATTTGTTGTCTGATGAGACATCCGAGCTAGTGGAAATGACTCACTACAAACAGATTATTGGGTCATTAATGTATCTAAAAAACACAAGCCCATATATATAATTTTCTATGGACACCTTGATTTAGTATCTAGTTAAACCTAGTCGGGTTCACTTGATAGCTACAAAGCATGTGATGAGGTACTTAAAAGGTATGATTGATTTGGGACTAAACTATGGGAGATGATGGATAAAATGACCAACTCTTTGCAAGAATTTAATTTACAATTGTATTCCTGATTGAAATCTTCCTTCTGCAAACTCTATAGGATGTGGGATGCAAAAACGTCCTTCTACAAATTCAGTTCCCCACAAATATCATTCTGCAATACTCATTTCTGAAACTTGCGGGATGCAGAATGCACTCTTCTTTCCACAACTTGCGGGATGCTGGATGTGAGATGCGGCTTCACAATATTTATTTCCACATCTAGTTATGTCTGCAACGGTCTATTCCGCATGCGGAATGTAGGATCGCAATTTTCATATTCCTGATTCCGCAAACTCAACCTTTACGCACCATTGATTCTTACAGGTTGATTCTCAGTCGTTGAGATATTTCTAGATGTGGAACAGATTGTGACCATCGATTTTTATCGCAATATTTCTCAGTTGTTTGATCTTCTCTGAGATATTTCTTCGAAGATCACCAAATTGATCATTGGAAGGATGCATTTCTATGCCTATCATAAATTAAAGGATTGATACACAGAATAGAGTGAATGTAGGATGGATTCCTATTTATACAAAATCCATCAACACACATACAGAATGTAAATCTCTATTCTTTATTCAACTTGATAGAAATTACAAATATAGAGGATTCAACACTCTTTCTGCACACACTCTTTCCCACTCCACTCTCACACTATCTATCTGTATCTCTCACTCGATCAATCCTCTGTCTCTTTCTGATCTACACAAATTAATTTATAAATATTAGAAAAAACCTCTCAGATTCGATTAAGATCCGACTAAGTTGGATCTGAAATCTGATAAACAAAACCATATTGACAAAGATCAATCCTTGATAAATCCACACAGGGATCAAGGAGAACAAAGGAAAAATTTCCACTTATTACAAATTCAAAACTAACTCTATCTACTTTTCATTAAACCCTATCCATCTAGAACTTGATTATAAGGCAAGTTGACTCATCAGTCAAGGAACTTTGAGTTGGATGCTAAGCGGACTTCAAACTAGATGCTCTTGCATCCTACTCATGGGGAAGAAAATATTTTTTCATTAAGTCTGCTGGTAGTACATTGTACTTGGAAATTTCTTTCTCTATAATCTAGCTTTCTTCTTTAGTAAGCTGATTTCTCCATTTTACCAGGTATTGAAAGAAGGTTTTGTTCCTAATCTTCCTTAAGATTCTTTTGTCAAGGATGGATTCAATCTGAGGTCGTTCTTTTTATGGAATTTATCCTTGCCAATCTATAGCTGGATCATCTCTATCTGAAGTTACACCATCTAGTTGGATACCTGCATCTCTAAAAGGACACAAATCTGAAACATTAAAAATTGGTGAAATATGAAGGTTAGAAGGAAACTAAATTTCATAAGCATTTGCAGAAAAATTCCTTAAAACTTTACAAGGTCCAATATTTTTAAGCTTCAACTTATTATAAGTTCCCTTAGGAAACCTTTCCTATTTAAGATAGGCCATTACTAAATCTCCAATCTGAAAATTCACTTCTCTCCTCTTTAGGTCTGCTCCTTGTTTATACTTCCTTGCACTTTCCTGTAATCTCTTCTTGATGGTTTCTTGTAGCTCATGCATACTAACTGCAAAGTCTTCACCCTCTGCACTTCCATTTTCCTGTTTCCCCAAATATCTAAGTTCATATACACCTCTTGGATGCATCCCATAGATAATTTGAAAATAAATCATACCTATACTTCTATTGGGTGAATCATTGTATGCAAACTCAGCCCGAACTAAAGCCAAGTCCCACTATTTTGGATGTTCATACAATAGACTTCTTAGTATATTTCCCAAGATTCCATTTACCACTTCAGTCTGTCCATCAGTCTGAGGGTGATAAGAAGAACTAAAACTGATATTAATCCCCAATTTCTTCCATAGAGTCTCCAAAAATGACCAACAAATCTTATATCTCTATTAGACACAATACTCAAAGGAAAACCATGCAACTTTACAATTTCTAAAAAGAATAGATTAGCAATGTTTGTTGCATTGGTAGTCTTTTTGCATGCAATAAAATGATCCATTTTAGAAAATATATCTACTACAACATAAATTGAATCATGACTCTCTAAGTTCTAGGTAAACCTAAAACAAAATCAATGCTTATTGAATCCCAAGGCCTAGCTAGAATAGGTAATGGTTGATACAATCATGTGTTCCAACTTCTCCCTTTTTCATGTTGACGGATTCTATATCCTTCAACAAATTTCTTCACATTATGTTGCATCTTTGGCCAAAAATAAAAATTACTCAACAGAGCAAAAGTCTTGTCTTTCCCAAAATTTCCTAAGAGACCCCCACTATGTTTTTCTTGAATTAAAATTTCCCTCATTGAACATCTTGGAATACACAACTTATTGTATTTGAACATCAATCCTTCCTATAACATATAATCTAACCACATGCTTCTATTATGGGTAACATGATTTTCAAAGGAAGCATAAATATCCTTGAAATATACATCCTCCTTATACATAGCAATCAAATTTTCAAATCCCAAAGTACTGACCTTAACTTTTTGCATTACATAACTTATCCTGCTCAAAGCATCAGAAAATTTATTAGAGTTACCACTTGTATGTTTGATAATGAAGGTAAAGTTCTGCAAAAATTGTACCTATTTAGCATGCCTCTGATTTAATTTAGGCTCGTTGTTGATGAAATTCAAAGCATGATTGTCAAAATACAAAACAAATTCCCTAGTCATTAAATAATGTCTCCACTTTTTAAGAGCCTGCACAACATCATATAATTCTTTATCATACGAAGAGTACTTTTTCTTAGCTTCATTCAACTTCTCACTGAAATATGCCACTGGCCTCTGCTCTTGACTTAAAACTTCTATTCCACTAGCATTTGTCTCCACTTGAAACACTTTATCAAAACTGGGCAAAGCCAAAATAGGCTTCTTAGTTATTTTCTTCTTCAATAATTTAAAATTTCTATCAGCTGCTTCGGTCGATTTGAAAGGCTATTTACTTCCCTTGAAAGTATCTATTAAAGGTGCACAAATCTTACTGAAATTCTTACTGAACTTCCTATAGAAACTAGCAAGTCCATGAAAACTTCTTACCTCATAAGCATTCCTTGGAACTGGCCAACTTAAAATTGCTTTCACTTTATCAGAATCCATTTTTAGCCCTTCTTATGAAACCCCAAACCCCAAATAGACCAATTCTTTTTTTAGGAAGCTACACTTCTTCAAATTTATCAGAAACTATCCTTCTGCAAAGTCCTCAACACCAAATTAAGGTTCTGTTATAGCTGCAACTATTTCCCCAAAAAATTTCAATTTTAGGGACCCCCTTTTTATTTGTTTTTCTTCAAACTGGCCTAGGAGTATTTTATTATTGCCAAAGTTTTCCCTGAGTTCATAAAATTCTCTTCAAAAACTTGGGTTTTTTTTTTGCTATTTCGGATGATTAGTCAACTATCCTTCCAATATTCGAAGCGTAGTGGACTAGCCTTTCGACGTTGCGGAAGTAGAGTCATCTAGCTTGATGAGTGGTCTATCGAAAGCCTTCGGAAACCTTCGTCGATGCATCAGAGTTAATTCGCTTTACCTCTTGGACCTTGTTTGCCAAAGTTCATGCTCCTTAGTGCATGACTTATCCGATGAAATGGGTGTTCTTTCACCTTATTGTTTTTGTTATCCGATTAAATTTTTTCCCACAGTCACATTGGTTGACCAGAAAAGGCCAGAGTTGTAGTGTTTATCTTGCCCGATGTTGCAGAAAGCTAGTCTTGAAATGATTCAAAATCTTTAACTTTTCTTGGCCGATTCCAAAGAGCTTAATTTTGCCGGTCACCGATACTCATTTCCCAAAGCAATCATCGGGGTAGTAGAGCAGTATAACACCGACGTTGTAGAGGGCTATCAACAATTGGTTCCAAGAACAGTGAATAGTGGCTTCGACGTCTGAGGTTGTTTTCTATGTAATATCGGGTCCATAGTTATTTTCGCGCCTATTGCGGATATCCTCCAGACTATTTTTTTCAATGGTTTCAATGTTTGTCCATCGATGGTTTCTCGCTCGTTCAAAGGTTATATATATGTGTTATATCATGCCTTGTGATTTGTCAAGTTTGCACTGTCAAAACCATCCAGAGAAGGTGTGCGCACAGCTGTCAACACTTGTTTTGTCCTCCTCTGCACCTGTGGAAAGATTTTCCCATCCGGGTCGTCCATGTCACCATTTCTAGGTAGGTTACCCGTGGATTTTTCTTTTGGGTGGTGTTTTTTACTGTTGAAGCATTTAGTGGATGGAGGTTAGGTATTCTGCATAGAGGTTAGGGTTTTTTCCTTCTTACAATTTTTCTTGTGAATATTTTACCTCATTAAGGGCATATCCCATTGCTTGAGTTTTCTTTTGGAGGGAAGGTTGATTCTATCTGCTGTTAAGTGTTATGAGTACGCCTACGTCTTAGGCGCGAGGTTTTAGGGTATGGTGTAGACAAACGTTTCTCCATCTGTACCACCCTTTTCTTGATCATTTTATGGGTGGCCTGAGGTTATGAAGTCATCTTCCCTACAACCATATTTACCCGTGGGACTCCGAAGGAATTTCAGTCAATTAGTGTTTCTGAGAGAGTGAAGCATGGGCAGATTTAGGAGGTAGCATTTTATCAGGTTTTTATGTTTTAAATCACTCATTCGAAAGATTGTGTTTAACCTAATTTACTAGCATGCATGTCGAAGAGGTGAATATATTTGCATATTTTCTTGTATTAATATATCAATTGCTATATTTATTTAGACTAAAACATGTCGCATGACTATTACAGGTCGATTGCCATTACAACAACATGTCAAAGAGACAAAAGAAGAAATCCTAGGTGGCTGAAAAGGAGCCTAAGGTAGAAGTAATAACAATATTAGAAATCATCTATGACGACACTAAAGCCACTACTGGAGTAGAGCCAGATTACAAATAGGGATAAATTTTTAGAATGATCTCAACCCAGAATGTCCCTGATGCTGGGTTTGAAGAAACGGCAATTTATGCTAACATTGAAAGGTCATCTTTGATGAAAGTGGCTACTAGTCCTGAATTTTTTCTTTGCTCAAAAGTAATAGGTTGGATTCTACCCAAGGAAGATATGACGAGAATGATCTTAGCAAATACTGCAAAGAAAGGCTATGCTGCATACAGCCCTGCCTATGTGTCTATGGCATACCATCTACCCACACCACGGGCCTATCTAACGGAAAGCTAGTTAAAGGAGGTATGTCTATGTTATATTTTTAACATTAATCTAGCATACCATAAATGGAGAAAAACCCACAACTTCCTTAGAGATAGAATCAACACCAAAAGTAAAACCTCAAAACAGTAAGATGATCTCCCTATAGCAGTAACCTCTTTTTTCCTATCCCCAATGTCTTCTTCTTCCTCAGTTATGCACTACAACTGAGTGTGAGTGAGTGTGTGATAAATAGAGAGGATAGCTCTCTATTTATACTAATTCCCAAATTGACAAAACCCTAGTAGGGCCAACTTCTCTAGAAGAGTCTAATAACCCTAGTGCCTCGGAACTGTGGGGACCTTAACCCTTGATCAATAGGAGGGTTACCCACAATGACTTGACATGACTTATTTAAATTATAGAACCTCCCAATAGGAACATCAGGGAATGAAATGACTCAAGTAAATTACAGACACATCCCGAAATAAACATCGGGTTACAATACATAAGAAATACAAGTGAATACACTCTGAAGTTATAATTACATCAACACTCCCTCTTAACTAGGAAGTTATTCTCTCGACACAATTTATCAGCACAAGTCTTCTTCTCTATATCATCTGGATCATCCTTGAGTCCTTGTCATATTCAGGTCATCTTCATCATCGGATCTGGATCATTACTCAATCTGGATCATCACTGGACATCATCACTGGATCTGGGTCATCATAACTGGATCATCACGGGTGCTATCTCATGATTCTTCTCATCATAGGAAGTTCTATAGATCCAGCCCTTTTTCATGCTAGATGTACATCTACAGAGCCAGTCCTTTTTCATACTGGATGTATCATCACATAGCTAGTCCTTTTTCATACTAGATGTGGCATCCACATAGAGCTAGTCCTTTTTCATACTAGATGAGTCTTCACAGAGCTAGTCCTTTTTCATACTAGATGTGGCATCCACATAGAGCCAGTCCTTTTTCATACTAGATGAGTCTTCACACCTTTTCATACTAGATATGGCATCCACACAGTGCCAGTCCTTTTTCATATTGGATGAGTCTTCATAGAGCTAGTCCTTTTTCATACTAGATGTGGCATCCACACAGAGCCAGTCCTTTTTCATCTGGATGAGTCTTTACAGAGCTAGTCCTTTTTCATACTAGATGTGGAATCCACACAAATCCATTTCTTCTTCATACTGGATGAGTCTTCACAGAGCTAGTCCTTTTTCATACTAGATGTGGAATCCACACAGAGCTATCCCTTTTTCATACTGGATGATTCTTCACAGAGCCATCCCTTTTTCATGCTGGATGTGGAATCCATACAGAGCTAGTCATTTTTCATACTATATGTGTCCTCACAGAGCCATCGCTTTTTCATGTTGGATGTGGAACCCACACAGAGCTAGTCCTTTTTCATACTAGATGTGTCTTCATAGAGCCATCCCTTTTTCATGCTTGATGTGGAACCCACACAGAGCTAGTGCTTTTTCATACTAGATGTATCTTCATAGAGCCATCCCTTTTTCATGCTGGATGTGAAACCCACATACATCTGACAATGGAAGGAACCAATCCTCTCACCATGTCACAGCTCTTACATCCGACCATGGAAGGAACCAATTCTCTCACCATCTCGGAAGGGCACATCACTTACATCTGACCATGGAAGGAACCAATCCTCTCACCATGTTAGAAAGGATAGCACTTACATCTAACCATGGAAGGAACCAATCCTCTCACCATGTACAAAGGGCACAACACTTACATCTGACCATGGAAGGAACCAATCCTCTCACCATGTCAGAAGGGCTCAGCACTGACACATCACTTCCTCTTGGGAGGAATCTTGATCTGGAGAACACAAATCTTCTCCCTGAAGTACTCAAAATTCACCCTATCCAATGGCTTAGTCAACACATCAGCTATCTATTCATCTGTTGCAACATACTGGAGCTTCACTGCTCCTCTTTGCACCATATCCCTGATATAGTGACACTTGATCTCAATATGATTCAACTTGTCATGGAACACCGGGTTCTCTGACAACTTCACACAACTCTAGTTGTCACAATATATACAAGTAGCATCTAACTGGAGATCAAACAAATCAAACAGTATCTTCCTCAGCCATACTTCCTCACAACTAGTTGAACAAGCTGTGACATACTCTGCTTTAGCTGTACTCAGTGCCACATAGTATTGCTTCCTGCTAAACCAAGAGATCACACCTGATCCCATACTGAAGCAACACCCTGAAGCGATCTTCCTATCGATGGCAATACCTTCCCAATCTGAATCAAACATAACCCTCTAGGTTAATTCTCTGATCAGTCTTATACTTGAGCCCATAATGAACTGTACCCTTTAGGTACCTCAAAATATGCTTTTCAGCAATCAAGTGAACATGTCTCGGATATGTCGGAACTGGCTCAAGGTGTTCACAACAAAGCAAATATCTGGTCTCATATTCGTTAGGTACATCAAGGACCCAATCATCTGATCACGATACATCATGGCATCAACCGACTTAGATGAAGCATCACTCCATAGCTTCAGGTTTGATTCCATAGGTGTGGTTAAGGCCTTGCAGTCCATCATCCCAAATCTCTTCAGGATCTCTACTACATACTTCCCTTGTCTGAGGAAGATTCCATTTGGATTTTGCCACACCTCCATGCCTAGAAAATAATGCATCATCCCCGAGTCTTTCATTTCAAACTCAGCAGCAAGTTTCCTCTTTGTATCAACAATCAACCCATCCACACCTGTTACAAATATATCATCCACATACAATAGGAGTATCATTGGATTGCCATCTTCAACCTTGTAGTAAAGGTTGGAATTTGCTTTACTCTTGGTAAAGACCAAACTAGATAGGAAACCATCAATTCTATCTTACCATGTCCTGGGTTCCTATTTCAAACCATACAGGGATTTCTTCAATATACATACATCAGACTCCCTGTCATGTGTCTCAAAGCTGAGTGGTTTCTCCACATACACTTCCTCTTCCACTACACCATTCAAGAAAGCAGTCTTGACATCCATCTGGTGTATCTTCCATTTCATTACTGCAGCCAGAGCAAGTACTGATCTGATGGAAGTGTATCTAGCTATAGGTGCAAAGGTTTCTTCATAGTCTATTCCTTCTTTCTGGGAGAAACCATGAGAAATAAATCTTTCTTTACATTTTTCTATGCTACCATCTGCAGCATGCTTGATCTTGTATATCCATTTGGAAGTTACAACTGACTTCCCTTCTGGTTTTGGGAAAAAATCCCAAACATCATTCTTCATGATCGATTGATACTCTTCTATCATAGCATCCTTCCATTCTTTTCGTTCTACCGCTTCTTCATAATTGGAAGGTTCTTTATCGATGAAATCACTTAATAATGCTACATACCCGGAGTAGGATCTGGTGCTCTTTCTTTCTCTGTGATTCTCTTCCGGAGCCCCATATCTTTCTGCACCTTGGATAGCTTCTTGTATCCAAGAAGTTTTCCTCTTATGAGGATTCTTCTCCTGAGGTGGATCTACAGGTTCTTGTGGTTCTTCAAATTCTCAGTCTTCTTCTTGAGTTTCTTCGTTCATGGTTGTATTATGAATTTTGGGTGCTTCTGCTTCTTTAGGTTCTTCAGCAGGTCTCTTTCTAGATTTTTTGTAAGCCGAGTCTTCATCAAATGTCACATCCCTGCTGATTTCAATCTTATTGAATCCTGGGAAGTATATTCTGTAAGCCTTCGAGCTTTCAGAGTATCCCACAAATTTACCCTTCTTTCCTGAAGGATCTAATTTTGTTCTCTTCTCTTTTGGAATGTGTATGTACATTGGACAGCTGAATATTCTGAGATGGATGACTTCTAGTTTCTTTCCAGAAAATACTTCTTTAGGTGTCTTGTTCTCGAGTACTCTGTGTGGAGTACAGTTCTATACATACACCGCTATTCTGGAAGCTTCTGCCCATAGATGCATAGGAAGATCTTGATCATGAATCATTGCTCTTGCAGCTTCCATGATAGTTCTATTCTTCCTTTTTGCAATCCCATTATGTTGTGAATTATATGGAGTGGAAAACTCCCTCTTAATCCCTAAGTCTTTGCATAACTCTTTGAATTCATTTGATGTGAATTATCTACCATTATCTGATTGAAAAGTCTTGATCTTCTTTTCAGTGTGGTTCTCGATCAAGGCTTTGAATTCCTTGGACTTACTGAATACTTCATCTTTGTTCTTCATGAAGTATATCCATGTCTTCCTAGAAAAATAATCAATGAAAGAAACATAGTATACATACCCACTCAATGAACTGGATGACATCGGACTGCACACATCGGAGTGAATGATTTCCAAGATTCCTTTTGCCTTGCTCTCGTTACTTGGAAATGTCTTCTTTGTGTTCTTTCCTTTTGCACATCCTTTGCAAACACCATCATGTTTTGTCTACATTTCTGGAAGACCTTCAACAAGTTTTCTTGCAAGTGGTAGTGCCCTGTAATGTACATGTGCAAGCCTTCTATGCCAAAGTTCATTTGGTTCTACTGAGTCATGAACCAAATCTTGTTCTAGTTGGCCCTTCAATTTGTATAGACATCCTTCTTGTTCCCCAATCACTAGTGCATTGTCAAAAGTCTTTCCCTTTGGCCA
The DNA here is from genome assembly GCA_001517045.1 of Pseudotsuga menziesii. Classification (NCBI taxonomy): domain Eukaryota; kingdom Viridiplantae; phylum Streptophyta; class Pinopsida; order Pinales; family Pinaceae; genus Pseudotsuga; species Pseudotsuga menziesii. The sequence goes on from LPNX010175301.1 coordinate 34,696, forward strand.
CATAAGAACTTGGCCATCTACAAAAGCAACCCTCATTCCTTTTGCATCCAATGCAGATATGGATACGAGGTTCTTCTTTAGTCCTGGTATGAACACTACATTTTTCATCTTCATGGACTTTCAAGAGTCTAGTTTATAGGAGGACTCACCACTACCTTTTATTGGATACTAGTAGTCATCCCCAAGTTTCACCTTGTGAGGTGACTCATGCTTAGATAGTTTCACAAATGATTCTTTGAATCCTATCATATGCTTGGAAGCACCACTGTCTATAAGCCAATCATTACTTCCATGTGAGATAGCTCCTGTGAGAGTAGAGATCAACACATATTCTTCATCACTTGAAGAATCACTTTCTTGTCTAATTCTCTTTGTGGAAGGTTCATCATCCTCTGCATCATGAGCATGATGTCTTCTCTTGTTTCCCTTCTTCTTCTTTTAGTTCCCTTTGTTAGGGAAGTATTTGGATATGTGACCTTTCCCATCACATGTGTAACATCTAATAATAGACCAATCTCTTCTAGAGTGATAATACTTACCTTTGGAGTGATGATGGTCCCTTCTAGTTTTCTTGGTGTGGGCGATGAGAGCTTGATCTTCACTTCCCATCTTTTCTTCTCGAGCTGCTATCCGAGCTTCTTCCCATAGTCTGTTGAACTTGACTAACTTATTTCTGGCACAGATCCCTTGAATGAAAGAGTCCCATGCCCTAGGTGGACCATTGAAGTTGGCCATCACAATATTTGCATTCTCCACTTCTTCATATACTGCTTCCAGTTGTTCCTTGATCTGAGATACCCTAGTAAAGTAAGACTGGATGGCCTCAACATTCTGGATCTTTACATTCTTCAGTTGGTTTCTCAAAGTCATCTTCCTGTTTATGTTCTCCCCTTCAAATAGTTTGGTTAGGGCATCAAACATAGCTTTAGTTGTCTTTAGGGAGGACACCTGTGGTATGAGGTGATCCTTGATTGAATCAACAATAATTATTTTAGCCATAAACAAATTTTTCTTGTGTAAGGCCTTAGCCTCATCTCCCTCTGGAACTGGAACCTCCTCATTGATATAGGAGTCCAACTCATTTTCTTCCAGGACTAGGGAGATCCTATAATTCCCGGCTTGGAAGTTATCAACTCCCTCAAGATTTTCATCAAGCTTGGTATGATGAGACATCTTAACTGAGAAACTCAAATGGAAATACAAAATATTTAGATCTTACTAGGTCAAGATGCCGTATCTGGTTTTGGAGCTGAAATTCTACAATGCTGGTTCAGGAGTAGATTAGGGTTTTGATTTTCCAGAGTTCTATCCAACCAAACGCTTTGATCTTGATCTCTAAACTTCAATTTTGAGGAGGAGATCAATCTAGGCCTGGGCTCACTGAAAAATCCACTTATGTGGAAATCCCTAATTTTCGGCAGTAGTGTCGGGTCCAAAACTGAAAAACCTCAGAATTGGATTATGCTTCGACAAAAAGATGCGCCCTAGGGAGGAGAGTTATTCCAACCTTATTTTGCTGAAAATATGTGGAGAGAGAACCACAAAATAAGAAGCCCTAGTTCCCACAGTTGCATAGTGTCTTATTCTCCGGTTAGCTCTGATACCATGTTAGATTTTTAACATTAAGCTAGCATTATATTAGGATATTTTCACTGAGAGAATAACAAGCACAAAAATAAAACACAAGAGAAAATGAACACAATTTTTATCCTCGGGGAAACCATAAATGGAGAAAACCCTGCAACTTCCTTAGAGATAGAATCAGCACCAAAAGTAAAACCCCAACACCGTAAGATGATCTCCCGACTGTCGTAACCTCTTTCTTCCTAGCCCCAGTGTCTTCTTCTTCCTCAGCTATGAACTACAACTGAGTGTGAGTGAGTGTGTGATAAATAGAGAGGCTAGCTTTCTATTTATACTAATTCCTGACTTGACAAAACCCTACTAGGGCCGACTTCTCTAGGAGATTCTAATAACCCTAGTGCCCCGGAACTATGGGGACTTTAACCCTTGATCAATAGGAGGGTTACCCACAATGACTTGACATGACTTGTTTACATTATAGAACCTCCCGATAGGAACATCGGGGCATGAAATGACTAAAGTACATTATAGACACATCCTGGAATAAACATTGGGTTACAATACATAAGAAATACAAGTGAATACATTCCGTAGTTACAATTACATCAATAGTTTGGATCTGGTAGAGATGATAAAGAAAATGAAGATCCCAGGGAAGAATTTTGGGACTAGACCTTCGGGAGAGTATGATACCTCAACTCTCCATGCCCCTTACAGATTTATTGCTTTGATGCTTAATAATATTTTTGGTAGAGCCAATGGAAAAAGTTTCAAGATTGGTCCGATCATATTTTTTGTTGCTACACAAGGAACTATTTTCAAGTGGGCCACTATAGTGTTAAATAGTCTTTCAGCATGTATAAGTGTAGCCTTGGGAGGAGTATCCAAGAAGAAATCTGAGTTCTACATGAGTTCTATTCTAAATGATTGCATATTGTGCACTCAGGCTTTCCCTACCTTAAAGTGCAATTGGGAGAAGGACAAACCCCAGTATACACAACTTATAAATTGTTTTGGGCTTATAAGTATTACAGTTACTATAGGGAGATTTGTGACCATTTCATTATGTCCCTATATACTCTAATTTTCCTAGAAAAATGTAATTGCATGTCCGAGGAAGCATTTAAGTTCATACAAGAATTCGGGAGTTATTATCTGACATAGGATGGATTGTATGTGAGGATGTATGGTGGTTCGAGAGATCCTTCTCTGCTCCCAAAATATGCTACAGATTATGTACTCCACAAGGAGGCTGTCAGACAATTGTACATTGATGCAGTAGGAAATTTTTTGTTTGAACAGAAAAAGGTAGTGTACCTTGCAGTACCCTTCTTCATTGGAATTTATAAGTTTTCAAGGGTAAAGAATGCAGCAGATTTTGCTAAAGAAGTAGAATATTTTCACTTTTGTGAAATAAACTTTCATAGAAATGACTCTGAAAATAAGGTAGCTGATTATTGTAAAGAAGCAGGAGTTCATTTTGATTACACTGAATTCCGGGACAAAGATGAGGAGATGTTCTACAATGCTAAGAACATGATTTCCCTCAGAAAAAGTTTCAAGCAAAAGATAACAACTGTGGGTGGAAAAGGCAAGACTGCAGAGAAAGATAAAAATCTTGAAGAGGAAGAGGCCAAGAAAAGAGAGGAAGATGATATCATATTGGTACAAGAAGCAAAGAATTGGTTGAGGTTTGAAGAAGAAGAAAAGAAACGAGCCACTGAAGAAGCAGCTAAGAAGGAAGAAGAAGAAAAGAAAAGAAAAGAGGAAGTTTAAATAAAGAAGAAACAAGCAGAAAGTGAGGGCTTCAGGTTAACAGAACCCCAAAAGGAAAAGCAGCCCACAGAGAAAGCTGATGTACAAGAAGGACAAGATCCTACATATCAAGAACAAGGACAATCCAATCTTGATCCCTTGGATCCTATTGTTCCTTCTGGTAGTATGTTAGGAGAAGGTTCAACTTCTGAATTTGATTTGATTCCTTTCATGCCTACTGAAGGAGAGGAAATACCTGGTTTTAATACTATATTTTATGACAAAGAAAAGAAGAGAGTTGTTAAGAGAACCGAGAAAAAAGTAGATACTAGAGGGAAGCCAGGGAATATGGTGACGGACAAGACAGTAGTACATGGTACTCATAAGGATACACAGTTAATGGAAAGGGATGGGATAGATTTAACCTTAGCAAATGAAGACAACGTGGACAAGATCATGACCAATCTGGAGCAGTCACGGAAGAACGTAGCTCAGCTGAAGGAAATCTTGAAGAAAGAAAGGGATGAAATCCAGAATCTAAAAAGAAAATATGAGGACATGATAGGTGAAATCAATGTTTCTAAGACGAAAGTCCAGAATTTGCAAGCAGATAAGGATTCTCTAGCAATATTTGCAGAAAATATAGAGAAGAATTCTCAATCTACCTTGGCAGAGTTGAAAAAGTTACAGCTGGATTATCAGATTTTAAATACTGAGAAAGATCATCTTTAGCTATCGTTTGGAAAATTAAATGAGGAAAAGAACAAGTTGGAAAGCAAAGTTACTGAGCTGGGAATAGAGAAGGCTACTGCAGAAGATAAGGAGAAGCAATATCAGACGTAGATAGTAGCTTTAGAAGAGCAAAAGAATTCATTGACAAAATCGCTAAAGAGTGATATGGTCCAAAAAGTTGACATACAACCCTTAAAGGAGCATGCTCTGATGCTTAGAAAAAATATCCATTAGATACAACTATAGATAGAAGATGAAAGATGTAAAGTTTAGCAAATAGATACCAGGATGAAAGAGATTGTAAGTACCACTTCATATTTTCTGGATAGGACTCATGATATATTGGAAATTCTAAAGGGAAGAATGGTTTGGGTAGAAACCAATAAAGAATCTCCCACAGACCTATCCGTCAAAGATCGACAAACATTGAAGCAAGAATATGAGTTAATTGAATTCGCTAGTAATATCGCAAAAGAATTTAAAAAAACAGTGAAGAAGACAAAGGATGCTTGTGCCAAATTCTGTAGGAGAGTGCTCCTCGCCTATAATCGGTGTCAGACTTCTACTGAGAAGATATTGGAGGTGCTACCTGAACATGAACTATTTTTAAAGCATTTACAGGACAGATGCAACGAGGATGAACAAGCAATCTAGCAGGTCAAGGATTTGGATGAATGGATATTAAAAAATGAAGTAGCACATGCAGCCATGAGCATACACTTATTGGAGGACCAGATGCACCTGATTCCTGCTAGAATAGAGGGTGTGAAGACCCAAGCTGCCAAGTATGAGATTAACATTCGATTCCTTGAGCCTTTTGGGTTTGAAAGCATATCAGCAGATGCTAATGCATGGAAAAAGTTCACAAACGAGCAAGCTGGGCCTTCCTAGTGAAATGTTTTGGGAATATTGATTAATAATGCAATATATTATATTAATTTTTGTGCACAAGATATAGGACAAATTTTTGTAAAGGAAACGTTGGGGAAGCTCAAGAGGCAATGAGGGGCAGCCCGTGAGTTTTTTGCTTTTTGTGTAAGTATAAGAGAGTTTTAGATAGTAAAGGACCTTTTTTTAGACTATCTTGAGGAAGTTTATTATAAAAAGAACTAATTTTTTTTCAGCTTGTTTCCATGAACTGTGAGATCGTTCTAACCTATTGAATTATTTCATGTTATGAATGTGCTCATGTTTATTTTTGTGAAATTTCCACATTCGTGATTGAGTAATGAATGTTTTAATTTACAATAAGCTATCTTGTTGTTCATATTTCTATTGATATTCATGTGTTCAAGAATGTTAACAGCTATCTGTGATTTTCTTTATGCATGTAATACAATACATTACTCAGCATTAGTTACAGTTTTTCTCCCTAGGGATAGGTTAGTGAGTCTTTGTTAGTTTGTCTTTATTTTGTGATTTAGAAGCGAGAGAGGTAAGACAAGAGGTAAGAACCTGCGCATCACGTTGTGACCCTCCTTGTTATCTCTATCGCCTGCATTTAGTTAGGAATTTGTACATCATACTTAAATATTAGAAAAACTAAAAAGAAATATACACGGTGGACCGGGCTGTAACCGGTAAAACACTTTAATCGTTATTTGAACTACGGTAACCAGACCATAAACAGGACGGATTCCCCATACCAAACAATAACGAGGTAATTGGGAACGTTTATTGGGGAGAATCCCTACTATTTTTACCTACAATTTTCTAGGCATCAACATATTTGGCGCTAGAAGGAGGGCCACCAATGCATGGTTGGTGGAGGAAGCCTGCTTTCTCGAAATTACTTCACCCGTGACAGTTCTGAAAATAGTTTGCTTCACAAACCCACTCCTGAAGAAAAATAAACAGGGTATCTTTATCTTGTTGATAACGAAGTGGTTGATGATTTAAGGATAATTACCAGGGCATATGTGAAAAAAATTGGAGGATTACCTATTATCCCTGTCCTACCTAGAAGAGAGTATCAGAAGAAAGATCGCCCTCAATTGGAAGACTCAGTGTTGGTAGAAGATTTTGAAGAATTGATAGAAACAGCCTTACAGGAATTTGACCAAACTTTGGATCAATTGGAACCAGATTCCCCTCGTTGTTCACCTTTCCAAACCCCTGTCCAGCCCCAACCTCATACTCCTCTCAGAATCATGGCCAATGTAAATGCAAATCAACCACCTCCACAACCTGCTTGGAGGGCTAGGTCTCCTTTAAATATGACACCTCCCTTGCATGATTTGCCTCAGACTTTTGACAATATGTTACCCAAGTTTGAACCAAGTGAAGGAATTCTTGTAGATGATCATTTATAGAGTTTTTACTTGGCTTTAGAGGGACTATGAGCTAGAGATCATGAAGATGTAGTCTGTAGATTGTTTCCTCACACCCTGAAAGGAAAAGAAGCTTCATGTTATTTTTCCCTACCTCCAAATTCAATCATAAATTGGAATACTTTTGAGAGACTATTTAGAATAAAATACACAGTCCAGAAAACTCATGCAGCTTTAATGAAAGGGTTAATTTCTCTAAAGAAGGAAAAGAAGGAAAAAGTGCATAACTTCACTCAAAGGTTTGTTTCTTACCTAAACAATTTCAGTGTTCTTGACAAACCATCTGAACATGCCAAAATTGAATACCATACCTCAACTCTTGGGCCTGATCTAGCCATGTTTTCCAAGATATCGGTTAGACCCACATTAGTAGAAACCTATGAAGAAGCTAATAAGGTAGAGGCAGAGATGGAGGGTATAGAACATTACCCTATGTAGTCAGAAGAGAATACTTTTGGAAACAAGAAACCTTTATTAATGATTGAGCCTAAGGATGAGCGATCATAGGATTTTGAAGGGATGGTGAAGATGATGCATAAATTATCAAACAGGGTGATAGATTTAGAAAAGGAAAAGGAGGCTCATAAACCATTTAAGCCTTATTATAAAAAAAGGGAAGACAATAGTAAACCTAAACCTCCTCCACACAGTCCTTCAACAATGAATTTAACTGATGTAGGCATGGACAATTTTTGTACCTTTCATCAGCAGCCTCATTCTAAGAAGAATTGCCCACAATGGATTAATTCTATGACATTAGTAATGAATGAATTATTGGACTCCAATTTGACAGAAACTAGTGAGGAGAAAGAAAAAGATCTTGAACCTATAGAAACACAAGAGGAAGATACCTTATTTTTATGGGACTGTGTTTCTATGTTTAATATGGAAGATGGATACTTTCTGATGCAAGAAGAAACACCAGAGACAAATGTAACAACCAGAAGTCAAAATTCATTAAAATAAGATAACTCAATACTTCCAAAAATTAAGAAACTTCAGGAAAACATGAAAAATATAAAAAACAACACTTCAACTGTTAACATACCTAAGTTTGTCATTTCAAGTCAGGATCCTAAGAAAGTCAACACACCTGTAAAGCCTTCTAAAAATAAAATAGAAAGTGTCAAGAAGAATCTCAAGGAACATGATATGGGATATGATGTTGTGGAAGACATTAAAAAGGCTAAAGAAAATATCTCATTGTTTGAAATGTGCAATTTACCTCAGGAAAAGGAGAAGCTTTTAAAAGCACTTGAGACACCAGAAGAGGAGCCTCCCAGTGACAACCAACCTGAGGAAGATATTGGTGAGGCAAGTTTAGGAGGAAAATGTAGGTATAAAACTCCAACATTTCTCCTAACCTTTGAAATTTTCAACTATAATGTGCATAATTGTTTAGTGGAATCAGGAGCATCAGTCAATGTTATTCCACTTTCAGTCTGCAAGCAAATCAATGGTCAACCTAAACCAACCACTGGACAAGTTCTTCAATTAAACAGAACAACAGTAAAAGTAATAGGAGAAATGGAGGATGTTCTGATTCGTTTATCCGCAAATGAGAGGGTATGTCAGTACATTGACATTGTAGTAGCAGGCATACCAAATGCTTGTGGTTTGGTTTTGAGCTGAGACTGGTCAGTAAGGTTAGAAGGATATTTTGCATCGGATTGGTCACATTTGTGGTTTCCTTTTAAAGGATGTCAAAATCAGATAAAAGTGTTAAGAGAGCCTCAAATGAAATATAATGTGACTCAGTTAGAAGGAAAAAATGAACCAGTAAACTCTGTGTTGGGAAACTATTTCATTGAGCTGGAGCTGAGAAATTACCAAGCTGAAGAAGCCAATAGTATAATTGATATCCAGCCTGATCTCCTTTGATTTTCATGGGCTGATGAGATTGACTGTAACATAGTAGATTTAGTTTCAGATGTAGTTCTCAATTCAGATTCAGTAGGAGTAGAAAGTTTTTGGATTCTTTATTTCGATGGTTCTAAAACATTTGAAGGATCAGGGGTTGGCTATGTCCTAATTGATCCAGAAAAAAATAAACATTTTATGTCATGTAGGTTAGAATTCGAATGCACAAATAACACAGCTGAATAGGAAGTGCTAGTTCAGGGACTTAAAAAAGCAATAGAATTGAAAGTAAAAAATCTGAAAGTATATGGAGATTCTGAAATCGTTGTTAAGCAAATTTGAAACAAAATACAGTGCATTTCACCACATTTGAAAGCTTACCAAAATGAAGTTTGGGATTTGCTGATAAATTTTTATGCATTCAATATTGTGTCAATTCCTAGATTAAAAAATGCAGCAGCTGATTTATTAGCTACCTCAACTACAAGATTAGCACCTTCAAATAATAGATGCTCTATTGAATTACTTTTCAGGCCTTCTGTTCCAGATAACATCATAGATCTATGGGTTTTTGACAATGATCAGAAAATCTTGGAGTGTTTGATGAATAATGATACTTTCAAAGGAGAAATAATAGATGATGAAGAACATCAAGGAGAATTAAAGTTTGGGAACTTTATTCCAAAAGGAGTTAGGACCTTGGAACAAATGTTTGATTTAGATAACAAGTTCAGAAATCTGACAAATGTCAAGACTCATAGCTCATCTTTACAATTCGAGCTGATAAATTTAGGGATTGAAGTTGAACCCAAATATGTAAATTTGGGGAAGTGTTGTTCTTCTGGCGAAAGGAGTAAGTTCATCAGCTTATTTAGACAGTTTAAAGATTTATTTTCTTGGACTTATGAAGACCTAAATATGTATGACACTAAAATTATACAACATGTGATTCCAATCAAGGTTGGAGTCAAACCTTATCAGCAGCCCCTGAGAAAAATGCATCCAAAGCTTGAACCACTAATTCAAAGCGAAGTGAAAAAACTGCTAGATGCTGAAATCATATTCAAAGTTAGACATTCAGAATGGGTTTCTAACTTGGTACCAGTACGAAAAAAGTCTGGAGAGATCAGACTTTGTGTATATTTCAGAAATCTTAATCATGCATCAGATAAAGATAATTATTTTATCCCACCCATGGAGAAAATACTATAGATGGTTTCAGGATTTGAATTGTTTTTATTATTAGATGGATTCTTCGGTTATAATCAAGTATTACTAGCAGAAAAAGATAGGCTTAAGACAACTTTCAAAACCAAGTGGGGAACTTTTACGTATAGGAGGATGCCCTTTGGACTTATCAATGTTGGAGCTACATTCCAGAGGGTTATGGATATAGCTTTCTGTGGTCTGATTGGCCGTAGTGTTGTGGTTTATCTAGATGATGTTACAATATTTTAAAAAAAGAGCAAAGAGCATGCATTTCATTTGAAACATATTTTTGAGCGCTGCTGAAAATATGGTATTTCATTAAATCCCAAGAAATGTGTGTTTGCAGTCACAGAAGGAAGGTTACTGGGTCATGTCATTTCTAAAAAAGGGATCTCCATAGACCTGGAGAGGATTAGAGCTATAGAATAGATCCCCTTACCCCATAATAAAAAGGGTATGCAGTCTTTTATGGGGACAATCAATTTCGTGCGGAGGTTTGTGCCAGACTTTGCACAAATCGTCAAACCTTTGTAGGAAATGGTTAAGTAGATTCTATAGCTCAAATGGACTAATTTAGAAAAGAATGCATTTAGAAAGATCAAAACATCTATTGCTCATGCACCGTCGCTCAAAAGTCCAACTTTTGAAAAGGATTTTATACTGTATACTTTTTCTTCTGATGATTCATTAGCAGCAGTGCTTACACAGAAGGAAGATGGGGGAGATGAGTACCCCATATCATTTATGAGCACTGGTCTGCAAGGGGTTGAATTGAATTATATAGCAATTGACAAACAAGCTTTTGCAGTTTTTAAAGCAGTAAATCAATTCAGGCCATATATACTTAAGAATCACACCAAAGTAATAGTTCCACACCCAACAGTATGATATCTTCTTGTACAAAAGGAATTAGGAGAAAGAAGAGGCAACTTGGTGACTTCTTTACAAGAATACGATCTTGAGTTCAAACCAACAGCCATATTTAAAGGACAAGGACTTTGTAAACTAATGACTGAAGATAAAGCAGCTGGGATAATGAAGCTGAACTACATATGGTGGATGTATGTCCTCTGTTTATAGCTCCAGACTCCTGGTATCGGGACCTATTCCATTATCTCCAAGAGGGGTATTTTTTGGAGCATTGGAGTCCCAGGCAAAGAAGAGCATTACATCTGAAATCAACTTTATATCAGATAATTGATGGAGTCTTTCTCAGGTGCTTGGAACAAGAATATGCAAAGAAGGTCGTATCAGAATTGCAAGATGGACCTGCTGGAGGTCACTTTTCTGGAGACACAACAACACATAAGATTCTCAGAGCTGGATATTACTGGCCTACATTGTTTAAGGATGCGCATGCTCATGTTAGAAAATGTGATGCTTGTTAGAGATGTGTTGGAAGACACACCAAAGCAGTAGGACCATTAAAACCAATAATTTTATCAAAACCATTTGAACAATGGGGAATCGATGTTATTGGAGAAATCAATCCAAACTCCTCATTACAACATAAGTACATTCTGATAGCAACTGATTATTTTACAATATGGGTCAAGGCTATTCCATTATGAAAAGTAAACGAAGATGAAGTTATGGATTTCTTACAGAAACACATTATGACCAGGTTTGGGGTTCCAATTTCCCTAGTTTTTTATAATGCTTCTTATTTTTCTTCTATTAGATTAACTGCATTTGCTAATGAAAGAGGAATTAAGTTGCATTATTCTACAAATTATTACCCACAAGGAAATGTTTTGGCAGAATCTACAAACAAAAATCTGATTAGAATTCTAAAGAAAGCAGTGATAGAAAATAAAAGGAGATGGCATTTAGCTTTACCTAATGCTATTTGGGCTGATAGAATCACACCCAAGAATTCCTTAGGTGTGTCGCCATACACTATCATTTATGGAAAGGAAGTTGTCCTCCCTCCAAATATTCTATTTCCATCTTCCATAATAGCCCAAGTGTTGTACAGGATTATGCACCTAATAATCGTAGGTCGGGGGTTACCAACATGCTCAAACACTTGCAGACAATTAACTTCTAAAGTGCAGAATAGGAAATAGGAGGGTTATAAGAACTTGTTAAATGAAGTTCGATCCTTGCTAGTCCTATTCCAATCTGCTCCACTTCCAAAGTCTTCAAGGCTCACTCCTCTTTCACCTGTTCAGAGACAATCTTCCAGATACAAAGTGGTTCATATATATATATATAAGCAGGTTAGATAAATCAGATATGAAATACATAATCATAAACAATTATCAAACCAAGATATATGAAACACATATGGAAGAAGTAATCTCTTTATTATCAATAATGAGAAAGTTCAGAGTACAACCAAACGTCTGAGACAAGGACTCCTCTGTCACCAAAGGATTCTGAGTTTCACTGCTCCAAAGACTTCTGTAAACAATCCACCAGCATAACTTTGCTCTCCAAGTATATATCTCAAAACCCTCCCCAAGGCCTATATTTATATGGGTGAAATAAGGCAGTTCTTGAAGGTTGGGGAAGTTGTAGCAGTTAGGAGAATTAAGTAAAATACCTTAACTAATCTCCCATTAGTGCGTGTTTTTATGTTTTCATGTTAAGAGGCACATTCGCGGGTATGTAGTAGAGAAACCCGTGAATGACTCACGACTTGGTATAAGCGCAAACCGTGAATACATGGATTCGTGACTTGCTATAAGGGAGACTCGCGAATTATGCACGAGTTGTCTATAAAGAGAGTCGCGAATACATCCTAACATGGAAAAATGGAAAAGTAACTAGCTGGATGAAGGTAGAATGTATTTCATGACAAGCCAAGCTATAGTGTTATGGGAAAACTTCTATCCATAAGTGTCCTTTTGTGTGCCGACATTAGGGATATCAGCACTCAGATGGAGAGGTGCCACTTAGGTGTATAACAGATGTCCCCTAATGTGTGAGGTCAGAGGGGAACGATGGTCAAAATACATTATAATATTTAACTTTAGAGAACTCGGAAATCCAATGGCCCAGAGAGAGTACCTGAAACAAATACATAATAATGTCATATACAAAGTTACATCTGAGGATTCTATGTTCAATTTACTGGAACACTATCTCCTTTACAATATTTGATTACATCATATGAGATGGGTAGAAACCACGTATATTACAAATGTGGATCGAAGCCACAATACAATAATGATGAGTCTTCAAAGATCTAGAAGCTGGATATTAGAATAGAACATGGTCTTGCGCAACTTAGCCCAAAGTGAGGGACTAAGGTCTTCATAAATGATCCCAAAGAACCAGTACAATCCAAGCCATGTGAATAAGGGTAAGCTGAAGTCGAACATGGAGAGGATTCAACAGTTTGTCAACCAATAAGTGATAATTGACAACTGAAGCAGAGGAGTTCACCAATGATGAAAGTGAATCCAGAGGTACTATCATCAAAACTCTAGGTCTTCATCATCAGGAGGTGCTGAAACGAAACCATACTGTGATAAGGAAGGACATAGATCCTCCAACGGATCACAAGAGTGCTTAGGAACTGGGCAAAAGAAGGGAGACACAAGTAAATGGAGAACAGATATAACAGTGATGGGATCAGGCTATAAATCAGACATTAGGAAGAATCCTTGAACAGTGAGAACAACACAGAGATGACCCAAGGCAGCGTATAACGGATAGATAGAACAACCAGACCTATCTGTCATGTAGGAGACATGATCAGATTCCCCAGGTATAATGAACAAGAGGAGGAGTCAGAAACTCAAGGTGATAGCTGGAAAAAGGTGTACACTGAAACATGGATATCGGAAAACAAAGAGTGCTATGTTCAAGGATGACATGCTGCCATTACTGAAAACAAGAGAAAAATTCTTCCTTACGTTCTCTGTTAAGTTTTAACGAGTCCAGGAAAGTCAACTCGGTCCCCTCTTCATTTTTTAACAAGCTTGAAGAGATGGGAAAATAATGCTTGATAGTGCCACTGATCTGTGGATTTAATGAGCCCGAACTAGTACATGCTCATGCGGTATTTTCACATTTAGAGAGTCTGAAAATGCCAAAGAAGACTCCAGGGGGGTCCTTTTTCGTCCAATTTAGTCTCCTGAGGCCGAAAAAGTATAAAACAAACCACAGAAGAACTCTCTTAAATTCCGAAGAAGAAAAGGTGAACCTTTTTCGTACTTAGTCGGGAAGGTCCGAAAAAGGTTAAATTACCACCTACCCAACGCTCCTTCCAAAACAGCATAAAATAGCTTGAGTTTTACGAGTGTGAAGGAAAGCAAGATCACTCGAAAAGATCCATTTGGTTACGAGAAATGGGGCTTACAACAATAAACTCGTTGCTTTGATCTTGATTGTTTAACGAGCATGACAAAGACACAAAGTACACTCGGAATCTTTTTCATGTTTGGGTCCAGAGCACGAAAAAGAGAAACTAAGCTCAAACCGGGTGTTCCTTTTCCGTAAATTTAGTCCCTCAAGCCCGGAAAAGTGATAAACCTATACCTGAGAATACTCTTCTCAATTCCGAAGAAAAGAGAGTGATCCTTTCTCGTATTATTCCGCATGGTTCGAGAAAGAGATAACCTACCACCAATGCGGATGCCCGTTCACATATTCTTAACGAGCTTGAACGGACGAGATAACTCGGCATTCAAGTCTGTTTTGAAGAAGTCAAACCTAGGCCTAATGAAACTCCATAAGGGTGGGGAGTCCTATAAAGGGATAGCTTGTAAAAAGAGATTCATAAGAAGCTCTATTTGGCATGAAAAATAGCTATGAGGAAACCCCTGGCCCTAAAACAGTGACAATATGAGTACCAAAGGATGACAAGGACATATAAAGATGATACTCATGAAATAAGGACCCTAGCCACGGAAGAACAATTGTAGAGACAAGGGACTAAGGCTTAGGATAACATAGTCCATGGCAAAATGTTGCATACTAAGGTTAATGTGGAGTGATAAGATGCCAACATGTGTTGGAAAGAGCAAAAACCACCCTATAGAAGCATCAACACTTTGTAAAAGTTGGTAAACTTGTTCCAAGGCACAAAGAGGGTGATATTAGTCAATTGACATTTCAAACTATATAAAAAGACCCATTTTACGAAATATTATTTCTATAAATAGCTTGAAAGTTAAAACATTTCTCACCATTTGAACTTTTTGTACCAAAAAGGAAAGTTTACCCTCTATCTTTGATTGATCGCCGTGGACAATTGGACCGTTGGAATTCGAATCCGTCAGCTTCAGGTAATACTACACCCTAATCTCGTTAATTTGATCCAAACAAATATCAATTTTTATGGTTAATTCAGCATTTTTCATCATCCCAAATAATGACACTGCGCATTCGCGGGTTGCTAAGCGCAAGAGTCGCGAATGCGCATTTTATTCGCGGGTTGTCGAACAGAAGAGTCGCGAATGACTCGTGACTTGTATAAGTGGACAGTCGCAAATGCTGCGCTATGGGTAAAAACTCAAAAACTATGCAAAATTTTTAATTTTTTATGATGAAATACTGAATCAAATTATGTGTATTTGTCAGAAAAAATATGGTGTTGGAGTGGAGAGAGAGGGAACATGAAATAATGGATCACACGGTGCTCCAAATCCCGCCCACCATCCAAGCATTGAGAACATGTGGGTTGTTGAAATTCTTTTGCACATTGCCCATGCGGGCAAATGTTCACTTACTGGAATTCATGGTCAATTACTGGGATCATGACATGGGGATGTTCAATCTTCAAACTGAGACCTTAGAGCCTACCATGGAAGATATATACTTCATTACCGGGTTGTCACAACGGGGGGCACCGGTGAATTTGGAGGGCACTGGTAGGGGCGGGGACCCCTTGAGTGTCCAAAACTATGTTGACATATTCTGTACACCGGGTACACCAAAGAAGGGTAGCAGTGTTATTATTGCAGACATCCAGGAATTCACACTCCAGGTACTAGCTAGTACTATTGTGAGACTTCTGAGCTCCACAGGGTTACATATGGCCACCAGGAATCAAATGAGGGTGGCGGTTGATTGCTTTAGAGGCGCTCTTTATGATTGGTGCTCGAGAGTGCTCCCCATCATGAAGAGGAAACTCTCCGACTGCAGGAGAGGAAGACGCAAGAACTTTGGGTATGCCAGCATCCTAGTAGCGTTCTTCTTTGAGAGAGTGCCAACTATGAGCCCTGCTATACCACTGTAGGTCAGACATCCACGTCAGCTGAGGCTGAGCTGGTGGGGAGATATATTCCTCTGCCAAGGAGGAGGAGACATAGTACATAGCGTTTACGATGATGACTTTTATGTATGGTGGGAACGACAGCTGCTGGCGTTGGAGCAGTTTCCATACGCTAGGATGGATTTCCTAGGTGATCCCGACCTTGTCCTCCCTCCAGGAGGAATATGGGGTGAGATGGGTAAGTTATTTTTTAATTTTTTATCATTATCAAATTTTTATGAATTTTCAAATGATAGGATATATATATATGTACAAGTCTTAATCCGATTTATATGTCAAAATGCAGATATTGGACCAGTCCGCCCTGAAGGGCACCCCCGTATGTATGTCCATCCGGTTGTAGGAGGAGACCCAGGATTAGTTCGAGTACTAGAGGGGAAGCTGTCCAAGCTGACCCAGCGAGTACCGACGATACGGATTGAGCACATTCCTATAGCCATGCAGGATTTTGTAGTAGGGGTTCCACCGGTTTGGCTCCGACTGTTCAGGCGAGTAGCTAGAGCAGTACTGGTATACATAGATGCGGTGGATGCTGCCGAAGCTGAGGAGGCTGAGGAAGCCAGGGTGCATAGGGATCATGGGGACCAAGGAGGTCCTAGTGGCCAGGGCAGTCAGGCTTATATCTAGGGTATTTTGATGGATTATGATCCACTTTTGTATATTTTGTATATGACAGGATCTACGGATCAGACTCGACCTATCTATGACAGATATATACATATA
>LPNX010175306.1:4503-26412 GCA_001517045.1 Pseudotsuga menziesii
TTCTATTTTTCCTCTCTCTATCTCTCTCCTAATCATCCACCCATTCTAAAAGTGTACCCATTATAACACCCCCTTCTCTCTCTCCTACGCTCAACCCCCTAGTCATACCGATACAACGAACTCCCCTCTGTCCCCTCATCCCACTAACCCTTAATAATATGATATATCATTGTCAGTCACACCTACTCCTCCACTTAGCTATAACCATTACCCCTTTATCTCTGCCCCCAACCACTTAATAGCAAACCTCTATCCATCTCTCTCTCTCTCTACCCTTAAGATCCCTCTAAGCAATTACCCCCCACTCTCTTTTTCTCACTTTCTCCCTCTCCTACACCTTCTACTAACCACCTCCTCTATCTCTCTGTGCCCCCACCTCTCTCCTAGTACTCTCTTTCTCTCTCTCTCTCTCTCTCTCTCTCTCTCTCTCTCTCTCTCTTTACACCACACCCATGAAATCCTTAGCTATTATCCCCCTCGACCCAGAACCCCTTGTTCACCTTACCTTTAATTATCCCCTAATACTTCCTTGTTTTTCTCTCTATATATACTTAACTGCACCCTCTTTTTCTATCTACCCCTAACCCAACCCTCTCTCTCTCTACCACTATCGATAATCCCCCCTTTCTCTATTTTTATGTTAATATCATTTCCCTACCACCTAACCCCCCACCATCTCTCTCCATTTATAACACCACCCCCCTAACCACCTCTCTCTTTCTCCATCACCCTATACTACTCCCCTTATGTTTAACTCACCTCCTCCTCCCCAAATCCATAACCCCTGTAATATATCTCTCCATATCTTTTTATCACTAACCCCCAAATCCTCTCCCTCTCTCTCTACTTCTAATCCATCCTCTCTCTTTCCCTAAGGCCCCTCCTTTTTTTTTCACCATAATTGCCTCTCTCTCCTTCCTAAAACCCTCGTAGTACAACTTTTTTCTCCATCTTTTTCTCTCTCAACCCACTACTCCCAAACATACCCACAACCTCCACCCCTATCTCTCTCATGCACTAATCTGTAACATCAATTCCCTCTCTCTCTAAACAATTTAGTCCCTAGTCCCACTCCTACAACTAACCCCCATCCTCCTTCCTCCCCTCTCTCTCTCTCCATGACCATTACTAACACACTATTTTCTATCTCTATCCCCTACTCCTCCACCTATTCCTAACCCCCTATCTCTCTCCAAACCTACTAACGCTTACTCTATCACCCTCCCTTTGTCTCTCTCTACATGCGCCATCCCATCTCTCTCATTAATCTCCCCCCTCTCTCTCTCTCTTACATGTACCACTAACAACTCCCTATATCTCTCTCCTATACAACACATATCCATTAACCATAATCCCTCTTTGTATCTTATAATTTCCCCCACCACTAAACACCTTCTCCCACTCTCTCTATCTCTTTGTATACCCCCCTTCTCTCTACTTTTCCTCTTCCACCCCAAGCCCCTACTCACTTAAATATTTTTGACTTTATATATCCCAAACCCCCTCCATCCCATTATCCCTAATCACCAAATGTTTCTCTCTCTCTTTCTAAACCCTATTCCCTCTAGTTTATCTCCTCCTCTTCCCCAAACATTAAACACCCTTGATATATCTTTCTCTTTCTCTCCCATAATATTCCTCCTCCCCACTACCCCTAATCACCATCTCTCTCTCTCTCTCTACACGTATTCCTAAATCCCTCACATTTTCCTCTCTCTCTCTATTTCCAAATATACCCAACCATTTCTCTCTATATCTTCTCTCCCACTTCTCCCTCTCTCTCTCTCTCTTACACACAACCCCCTAGTCATTTCTCTATAGCTACCCCCATCCTCCCTACACACTCTCTCTCTGCTCCTCCACCTAATCATTACTAAAACTGTATCTCATTATCTCTCACACCCAATACTCCACCTAGCCCTAAACCATACCCCTTTCTCTCTCTCTCTCCTACTCCTACTCCTACTCCTACAACTGACCACCCCCTCCATCACTCTCTCTCTCCCTCCCTCTCTCGATATCTTCTACTCCTCTCAACTTTTGCCACCCCTATGTCTCTTATCACCCTCACATCTCTCACTCTTTATTCCTTCCCCTATAACCCCCCTTCTCTCCAATTTATCCTCCTCCCTAAAAACATAAATCCATCGCTCTCTATATCTTTATTCCCCCCAACACCCCTCCTTCACACTATCCCTAATAATTTCCCCTCTCTTTATCTCCATCCTTATCTCTTTATCTCTTCCTCCACCTTCTCTTCTATATAACTTCACTCATCCTTCCTAAAAACCTTAACTCCTAAATCTTGATATATTTCTATAACCCAACTCCTCTCCTACCCCTACACACAATAACCTTGTCAAATATCTCTCTCTACTGATAACTCCCAACTTTCACTTCGTCACCCCTTCATACTCCCCTTACCTCTAACACCCCCTCTCTCTCTCTTAGTTAATCCGCCTCCTACTAAAAATTATCTCTCTCTCTCTCTCTCTCTCTCTCTCTCTCTCTCTGTCTATCAACTCCCTACTCCTAATTCTGATCCCTCTCTCTCTTTGTCACACACACAACCCAACCACTAACCTTCATCATCTCTCTTTCTCTCTCCCCTCCTCCCCAAAACCCTAGTTAAAACCCTTTTACTTTCCCTTTCTCTACCTAACTCCTCCACATTCCAACCCCCATCTCATCATCACCATATCCATAACCCCAACCCTCATCTCTCTCCCTACCCCCAACCACCATCTCTCTCTCTACCTATAACATATCCTTCTCTCTCTAGGTGTGTGTAATCCTAATCGCTCTCTCTCTCTAATCATAACCAACCCGTACCACTAACCACACCCTATATCTCTCTCCTATACAATGCGTACTCTTACTCATTATACCTCTGTGTATCTTATAATTCCCCCCGCCACTAACAACCTCACCCCCACCCTCTCTCTCTTTGTATACCCTCCTTCTCTCTAATTTTCCTCTTCCTCCCTAAGCCCCTAATCACTTAAATATTTCTCTCTTTATCTCTCCCAACTCCCCTCCACCCCACCACCCCTAATCACCAAATGTGTCTCTCTCTCTTTTGCATCTCTCTCTCTCTATCTCTGTCTCTTTCTCTTTCTCTGTCTCTCTCTATCTCTCTGATCCCTATTCCCTCTAGTTTCTCTCCTCCCCCTCAAACATCTTACACCCTCCATATATCTCTTTCTTTCTCTCCAATAATATCCCTCCTCCCCACTACCCCTAATCACCATTCTCTCTTTCTCTCTCTCTTCTCTTCTCTACTCCTCCACCTACTCTTTCCATTGACTCTCTCTCTACACCTATTCCTAAATCCCACTCATTTCTCTCTCTTTCAATCCCCTAACATATTTCATCTCTCTCTATTTACCACTATACCCAACCCTTTCTCTCTATATCTTCTCTCCTCCACCTCTCTCTCTCCCACTTGTCCCTCTCTCTCTCTCTTTCTATCTCTCTCTTACACAACCTCCTACTCATTTCTCTATAGCTACCCCCCATCCTCCTTGCTCTCTCTCTCTCTCTCTCTCCTAATAATTACTAAAATTGCATTTCATTATCTCTCACCCCTAATACTCCACCTAGCCCTAACCCCTACCCCTTTCTCTCTCTTCAACTCCTAATCCTACCACTAACCATCACCTATTTCCCTTGACTCTCTCTCTCTCTCTCTCTACACCTATTTCTAAATCCCACTCATTTCTTTTTCTTCCAATCCCCTAACATATTCCCTCTTTCTCTATTTACCACTATACCCAACCCTTCCTCCCTATATCTTCTCTCCCACTTCTCCCTAATAACCCACTTCTCCCTCTCTCTCTCTCTCTCTCTCTCTCTCTCTCTCTCTCTCTCTTCTACTCCACTTAAATATGACCACCATTGTTTCTCTATAACTTACAACCACTCTCACCACTACTAGTAATAACCCTCGCATCTCTCTTTCTCTATCCCTTCCCCTATACCCACCCTTCTCTCCAATTTCTCCTCCTCCCTAAAAACACAAATCTCTAGCTCTATATATCTTTATCTCCCCCAACATTGCTCCTTTACACTATCCCTAATAACCCCCCTTCTCTCTCTATCTCTGTCCTTCTCTCTATATCTCTCTCTCTACCCTCTCTTCTATATAACTTCCCTCATCCTCCCCAAAAACCTTAACTCCTAAATATCTATATATTTTTCTAACCCAACTCCTCTCCTACCCCTACACATAATCACCTTGTAACATCTCTCTCTCTACTCATAATTCACAACATTCACACCCTAACCTGTCTCCTACTCCCCTTACCTCTAACACCCCGTCTCTATCTCACTTAATCCCCCTCCCACTACAAATTCTATCTCTCTCTCTCTCTCTCTCTCTCTCCACCTACTCTACACCCACTCAATCCATGGGCATATCCCCCTTCTCTCAATCCCTGCTCCCCCCAAAACTATTAACCCTCCTTATCTCTAACTCTTTATCTTTGCAAACACGCCTCCTAAACCCCCTGATCACCCCCATCATTTCTCTATCTCTCTCTCTCTCTCTCTCTCTCTCTCTCTCTCTCTCTACTCCTAACTACAACCCCTCTCTCATCCACTAATCCCTAACAGTCCCCTCTCTCTCTTTAACACACACCTGAACCACTAACCTTCCTCCTCTCTCTTTCTCTCTTTCCCCTCCTCCCTCAAAGACTTAAACCCCTACTACTTTCTTTGTACCTCTCTAACTCCTCCACCTGTCAATAAATCCTAGTCCTTTCTCTCTCCCCAAAAATCATAACACTCTCCCTCCCTATCCTGGTACATATCTTTTCCCCTATCCTATATCTCTCTCTATTATATATATATATATATATATATATTAATCTATATCTAACAACTTACCACCCTCTAACTCTCTCTCTCTCTCTCTCTCTCTCTCCTCATATCCCTAATTCCTCACTCTCCTTATATTTCTACTAATCCCACTCCACCTTCCTCTAACCACTCTCCCTCTTCTCTTTAACTTCCCTCCTCTCTAATATCTCTCTTTATCGCTCTCTTTATCACTAAGCCCCCATCTGATCATCACCATATCCATATCCCCAACCCCCATCTCTTTCCCTACCCCAAACCACCATATCTATCTCTCTACTAGTAACACATACTTCTCTCTCTCTATGTGTAATCCTAACCTCTCTCTCGAATCATAGCCAACCCTCCCTCTTTCCCCGAGGCCCCTCCATTTTACCCTACCCCTAAGCCCCCCTCTTTGTTTCCTAAATCCCTCTCTCTACAAATTTTCTCTCTCTGTCTTTCCTCTATCTCTCTTAACTCCTTTGTACCACTTCACTCTCTTTCTTTCACTCAACCAAATATTCCTAAACCTATACATAAACACCACCCTTATATCTCTTCCTAATCCATAACATTTATTCCCTCTCTTTCTATCACAATCCCATGCCCTACTCTAACATCTACAACTAACCCCCCTCCTCCTTCCCTCTCTCTATCTTTCTCTCTCTCCCCTTCTACCCATAACCATTATTAAAACCCTATTTTATTATCTCTAATCGCTACTCCACCTATCCCTAACCCCCACCATTTTCTCTCCCGTGACCTAATAACACCCATCCTCTCTCCTTCCATTCCTTTCTGTCTCAGTATCTACTTGTAACTTCCCCCCTCCATCCTTAACCCCACATTTATCTCTTTATCTCTCATAATATTAAAACTAACCATGCCCTTATCTCTCTCCCATACACCCCAAACCCTTACCCATCCTTTCTCGTTATCACTTATAGATCTCCCCATCACTAACCACAATCCCCACCCTATTTCTCTCTATATATCCATATATATACCCTCCTTCTTCCTTATTTTCCTCCTCCCCAAACCCTTGAACACCTCTCTCTCTCTCTCTCTCAACCCCTTCCACTGCACAATCCCTAATCACCACTTGTATATTTCCCTCGCATTTCTCTCTCTCTCTCTCTACACCTCCCCTTATGTATCCTTTCAATACTCTTCATCAGAAACCTAATCCCCCCCCTTTTTTTTATTTCCGTAAATCACTCTCCTCCCCACTACCCCTAATCACCACTCCTCTCTCTCTCTACTCCATAAAATACTCCCCTTCACCCTTAAGAATTGTACTTCTCTCTCTCTCTTCTAATCATCCACCAATTCCTAAATTCCACCCATTTCTCTCTCCACAAACCCCCTCACACATGCCCTATTTCCCTTTCTCTTTCTCATTACCTTTATCTCTGCCCTATCTCACTAAATCTTATTCCCCCACCCTTCTCTCTCCCTATTCCCTAATAACACCCCTTCTCTCTCTCCTATGCTCAAACCCCTAGTCATACCCCTGTAACTAACTCACCTCCTCCCTCCCCTCCTCCCACTAACCCTTAATAATATCATATATCATTGTCACTCACACCTGATCCTCCACTTAGATCTAACCCTTACACATTTATATTTCCCCCAACCCCTTAATAACAACCCTCTCTCCAGCTCTCTCTATACCCTTCAACTTCCTCTAAACTATTACCCCCCCCAACTCTCCCTATCTCACTCTCTCCCTCTCCTAAACCTACTACTAACCACCCCCTCTATCTCTCTACCTCCCCCTGTTTCTCATAGACCCCATAACTCTAACCACCCCTTTCTCTCTATCACTTATAACCCCCCTCCCCACTATAAATAACCACCCCCATCTCTCACTCTCCCTCCCTTCTTTTATACCCCCCCTTCTCTCTAATTTCCCTCCTCCTCCCAAAAAATGTAAACACCTCACTCTCTATATATTTCTCTCCCCCAACCCCTCTCCTCCCTACTACCCTAATAAATCCCCTTTGTCTCTCTCTCTCTCTCTCTACCCTCTCTCCAATGTAACTTTCCTCATACTCCCAAAAACCTTAACTTACCAATATTTAGGTATTTCTCTGATCTAACCCTAATCCTAACCCTACCCATAATCGCACCCTCATCTATCTCTCTCATAACTACCTAACTCTATCCCTAACATCTCTCCTAATTCATTTACCTCTAACCCCCTATTAACCCAAAAAATGCCATAATGAGCTCTACATGACCTACACCACTTAAAGACATCGACACACGATCCTCATTTGACCCCCACACCCTCAAAAAGGCTAAAAAATATGAAAAGGGGCTTAAAAACCCCTAAAAAGAGCCAAAATATCTCTCATAGGGGCTAAAACCCCTCAATGGAGCTTAAAACCCCCAAAGAAGGTAAGAATTGGGAGAAAGGGGCTAAAAGCCCAAAAAAGGGGCTAAATCCTTGACCAGGGGCTTAAAACCCTAATAATATATATAAATAGAGGGGTGGGGGTCACTCTCAAAAAACTCCTTCTCTCCCTAACATTATGCTGCCCATGTGAGTTCCTTGAGAACCTTTGCCTCTCAAGCCATTCACCCATCCTCTCCTCCATTGTTCCATAAGCCAAAGCTTCCATCCCATTGAGAGGTGCTCCCAAAGCTAGGGCATGCTGGCCCATTTCCACCCAGAGAAGATATAATTGTGTTTTGTTTCATTTATATTGTAGTTTTCTAACATATTTTGTTTACGGGTTTGTTGCTCATGCTTTGTTGTAGGTTTCCATTGATTACTTCCAGCTATTTATTAGTTTTCTAATAGTTTATTGCAGGGTTTCTACAACTTGGCCCTAATCTTGTTTGCAGGTTTTTATTCTACATTCACAGGAACCCTATCCTTCCATCCTATAGATGGAAGGTAGTTGTTCCTTCTTGTAGCTAGGGTGAAAGCCCCACTACAGAATTGGCAACCATACTAGGTCGATCCCATAGGATCCCGAGATTTAATTTTTATGTTTCAGTGTTTTATTTACCCTAGTTTCAATTTTTGCTCAATTTAGTTTAGATCTATCTTTTTGTGCATTTTTATTCATAGCCAAGCCTCCTTAAGGAAAAACTGAGCCCATTCGGCCATAGTACAAGTTACTGTCAACCATCCCCTACTCTGGCTAAAAACTTTTCCTATTTTCATACCAGGTCGCACTTATTAGGCTGAAATAGGTGACCAGGTCGCTTTGTTTGGCCCAAAAGGTGTGACTTCCTCTCAAAGAGTAGATCACTCTTGTCTGTAGTTTCTCAGCGACCCTCTCACCTGATTTGGGGAAAATTTGGTGACCCCCTCACCACATTTTCCCTGAAAAGTGCGATCTACCTCTCAGATTCATTTTTTTTAAGTTATCATGACTATTAGTGGTGCTCAGCCGCATTTGTTTAGACATCTTTGTTTATTTCATTGCAAGTTGTGTAAATCACTATTAAAATTTAATTGGTTAATGCTTTAATGAATCTGCTTAAGGCTTGAATAAAATTACTGTAGGTTAAGTTTCAGTTTTTAATTGAAAATGAACACCTTGCCTAGCCCTTCCTCCTCTACCCAGTCATCACCCTTCGGGGTATTCTGGGATAAGACGAAGGGTGAAGCTCGTATAGTAATAGGCACTTCATCTGTAATTTTTAAAAAGCAATAAAACAGGTGACTTGGAAGGTAGAGGGGGTGGTAGGCCTAGGGGGTCTCATGATGTTCATGTCCTCCTTGTTGACCAACCTTACACTCAGAGAGTGACCTAAGGATCTTCAGATGGGCTTAGTCCCATTGTGTTGAGAGCCCAACACTCTTTACCAGTTGAAGAGAAATATAGGTGTAAGGTAGTCACCTAGTCAGGCTACCATAGTTCAGATTCAGGTATGGCATGTGTTTAAATTTTTGTTCACAATTTTCTGCTTTCATAAAACAACTAATACATGTTATAAGTGATCTCTAAAGAATATTCATAAGACATACAAGAAATCACCAAATATAACATAAATACAATGGACACCTAGACAAATCATACCACATAAAACGACCAAACTTAGTTCATGACACTAAGCTAGCCATTAAAATTTATAATTTACACTAATTCAAACACTTGAAGTCCTTTAGGACATGAGTCCTTGACTGCCTTAACCATGGGAAGTACTTGGGCTCATCCCAGGAACTGATTGTGAGGAGTACCATGAGAACCCCAAAGTAGCTGGCCACTGAGAGGAATTGCGAAGTGAAACGCCCAACGACCCCCACAAATTGACTAGCACTCCCGTGAGGAAAAATCCAATCGTTGTCTCCTAGAAGTCTTGGTGGCCGAGTGACCACCTGAAATCCAATAGGAAGCTATTAAATTTGGGGTCCAAAATGTCACTACCATATTTCACCACCAGGCCAACCAACTAGACATAATTGATCCCCCACGTTCTTCCTCATGCCTGAGAGGTGATCCACCACAGTTTGGGTCCTTGAACCAACATCGTCGATACCATTCTTGGTGACCCTCTACACCATTAGAAGGACACAAAACCTCTGATTCAAACTTAGAATCATACCGATCTGAGCGAGATCTACACAATACACCATCTAACCCAATGGCTGGTGCAAAACCAGATCCATTTTCCAACTTGGTGATTAGTAGTGGACCCACATCCATACCCCACACCACCACCAGTACCCCTACTAGTGGCCCTAGCCCTATCATGCAAACTATCATAAGTCAACTACCACCACCCATACTGACCAGTCAAACTGTCCCACCCATAAGGCCTGGGGGCAGTGTCCTTTCCACTCACACTGTCCCTCCTATCATACATGGGAGTAGTGTCCCATCCACAACCATCCCACAAGTACCACTAGTCACACAGGTACATCATGTTCCTGCAAACCCCACCACCATTGTCGCTTTATCACACATCAACCTTGGGTCAAACCTCCCTTTCATGGCACACCTTAACCTGCCCAACTTGGCTTTGTTAACAAATGACCCCATCTACCATCAAACCTTTTGGCCTCCCATGTCAACAAAAGTCCCCTTAGACATCCCCAAGTTTCAAGGAAAGGCAAGGGAATTCCCCCAAAACCATATCATGATGTTTCACCTATGGTGCTCATCCAATAGCATCATAGATGATTCGATCAGACTCAGACTATTCCAACTCACCCTCACAGGTGCTGCAGCCAAGTGGTACATTGAGCTTCCACAAGACAAGTACCTAGACTTCAACTCCTTGGCCTTTATGATCCTGCAATATTTCTAGCTCCCTATCAGATATGATGAAGGAGTGGAAATCTTGCTATCTTGCCTCCAAAACACTATGACCCACATCACCGACCAAATCCACAAGTGGAGGTGATGTCGTAGTGTGTGCAAGATCAAGCTTGATGATAGTATCTTCCTAGACTGGTTCTTGAAAACCTTGCTGCCACCTATATCCAAGGACATCGCTTCTGAACGTCCTCCAACAGAGGAAGAGACCATCTTGAAGGCCCAACAATTGACCTCCTCTATGCACAGTCTGGATACCTCTACATGGTCATTCTAAATGCTCTTTATGCAAGCACCTCCTACTGGGATGCACCAGGGGCATCCCATGCCACAGATGGAATCATAGGTTATGTCTCCCACCAACCTTAGCACCATCTAACACCCCTTGTGATGCCACCACAACTAAGAAACACCCCCAGTGTTTCCTATCCAAACCAAATACTGGACTATGCAAGAATGATTTCCCAGTCCAGGGCTACAGCTTCTTACGCACAACCTGTGCCACAATAGCAGACCCATACACCTACCTGACTACCACAACAATATGTGGGGAATATTTTAACATTTTTAGCACCCCCATCCCCCCAAGTCTACTATGCACTGCCAGCGCAAGCCACCCAAACCCCTACCCTACCTCCACCTGCTCCCTTGGGATAAGTGTTCACACAGTAAAACCATCCCAACTAGCTAGACCCAAATAATGAACAAGGGAAAGGAGAAATAACCGAGCCTCAAAATAAGGAAATAACCAACCATAGGGAGGTGGTCAATAACTAAACCCTCCCAACAATGCCGAGGAAAACCGGCCAGCCCAAAATCCTTAGCAACCAAACACACCTAAACTCAATGCTCCATTGTGCACAAATCATGTATGCAAGTTATGTGAGATCTATGGGCACTATACACACAAATTCCCCTTCATAGGGCGCGCTAAGCATGCCATTCATAGCAAGGTTCAACATGCTATCAATACAACAAAACCAGCTCAACTCAACCCATCACCACCAAGACCTCCACCCATGGTGATCCAAAACTCATTACTAGTCCAAGGACTTGTAGGAACTGCACCCGCTCGCTAACCCAATCCCAATGCCCTGGGGGCACCTCTGACAGTAGAAATAGGTTTTCATCACCTACTAGCAATGACAACTAAAGAGGTCAATTTACAGACCAGACGAAATCATTACAGAACTAACACTGAACTCACTGAATCATTAGCAACATCCATGTACAAAACATCCCATGCACCTCTTCAATTACCCCCCTTTCTCCATGCCCCCCCATACAGTGGGTTTCCAACAATGTTATGGCTAGAGCTGCTGTAAGCTACAACATAGTGGATTATTTGGACCAAAAACCTATGGCCATGTCCGCTTTGGAGGTACTCAAAACTTACCTAACACAGTGGAAAGCCTTAATAGCCTCCCTTGGTGCTGTAGACCCCTTTGACTCCAAGTTGATCACATTTGACATAGAGAACAGAGAACTGTGGATGCAATCAACCATCGCCTTCCAAATCCTGGTATCCATTTGGAATTTGTTTGTGCATTGGTGCATAGTGGAAGACGGGGCATCCATGTGTGTTATTTCTACCTTAGTCTGGAAGAAGCTTGGATCCCCAATTCTATAACAATCCTCTACTAATATATGGGATTATGATGGCCACCCACTAAATCCCAAGGAATCCTCCCACACGTTCCCGTCACATTAGCCGAGAAAATAGTACTGATTGACATAGAGGTTGTCAATTTTCAGTTGAACTATAACCTTCTCCTTGAAAGAAGTTATATGTACTCCATGAGAGTCGTAGCATCAATTGTTTTCTATCTCATGATGTCCCCCCATGAAGGGAAAATCATGAAGGCTGACCAACTAATTTATCATGATCCGTAAGGGTTAACTACACTAAGAAATGTTATCCCTACGATCAACACCATTGATCCGCAAGGGCTAACCACACCTACCAATGTTATCCTTGCAGTCAACACCATGGTTGATAACATACCAGCCTCCCCATTGTTGAATGTGGTCCCTGGGTTGTTTTCTGATACCATAACGATGACATATTTCCCCTTAGTGTCACCAATGCCAACAGGAAATGAGACTACGGATTTGTCCATGCTCTCATCCAGCACTACAACACCCAAACAACAACCAGAGCTGCATCCCCAACTGAAACCACAACATCATCCATAGCCACAACATCATTCGTAGCTGCAGCATTATTCACAGCCACATAATTATGTGTAGCCGCAAACACAACCTCAACCCCACATGAAACCATCAGGGAGTTATCTGGGCTCCTCTCCAGTCCACACAATTCCATTCCTATTTCCCCCACCTAGTGTCATGAGTAAGTCAGTAATGGCTACCTTAAACTTACCCAATTTTACATTATGGATTCCCGTGTGGTACCTCAATCCACTGGCCCAACCTCCAATGCCCCAAGTATTCTTAACACTGATGCAAACCATTGTGGTTGAATCTCATCCTCCACCCAGCCCGCAAAAACCAACCACCACACTCGCACCCACACCGCCCACCCGAAAAGGGCTAGGGGAAAAAATGCAAAAGCTACTGCTGAACCTTGCCAAATCCCGCCTTGCCCCATCTATCAAGAATAGGGCCATCTAACTCAGAACTTCCCTGAGATTCCTATAATCTATGCACACATGGACACCATGGATATAATAGAAAACCTCCCCATGGTTGAGCTCCATAGAGGGCCAATAGTGAGAAACAAGTAATTGAGAACAAACCATGCTTATGCCCTTTGAATATTGTATGGACACTATTCTCACCAGTGCCAAGACTTATCCAAGTTTGGAACAACCTTAGACAACCTCTAACAACACGCTCTAGAATTTGAGATCACTGTGATCGAAGAATTCCATCCCCCAACTCCTTCAGACACCATGTCCATCTACATGATGTCCATCTCTACAGACCCCCTTATCTCCACCATCTCCGAGGGTCCATCCGACCTATCTCTTTGTTTCTTCCACAATGATGAAGAGATACTTGAAGCCTTATCTTCCCTAGAATACCCATGGGATGACATGCACCATCACTCGTTCTTCCTCCCCAAAGAACTTGTGTTGCAGTCTGACAAATTTTCTATGGAAACAAAATATTTTATTCATGGGAAAGTCAACTGGTTCAAAAATACCATCCTGACACCAGATGCCTTCAAAGAAGGGAACATGGACAACATCTAACCAACAATTAAAATTAACATCTTAACCAATCCTGAGGTTTTTGAGGAGATTATGCTGGGGCATCTTCCTCCTCAAAATAAGTTGCTTCTTACAAAGCACTCTTCCAAGAATTCCATGACATCTTTTCCTAGTCCTACACTAAAATTCTTGGGTTGGATCCATCCATTGTGGAACACCACATCAACACTTGGCCCGATGTGGCCCTCACGTGCCAAAAGCAATCACCAATCCACCCCTCCAAAGTCACCAAGGTCAAATCTGAAATCAAGACATTGGGCACAGGAGGATTCATTTACCCCATTGTGTACACCACTTGGGTTTCAAATCATGTTCCCATGAATAAAGAATAGGGTACCATCCCCATTTGCATAGACTTCTACAATCTAAACTGGGTGTGTCCCAAAGACAACTTCCCAACACCCTTCATTGATCAGATCATTGATGCATGCACCAGACATGAGGTATTTTCATTCATGGATGGGTTTTCTGGATATAATCAAATCTAGATTCAGAAAGAAGAACATTACAAGACTGCATTCACAACCTCATGGGGAACATTCATCTATCGAGTAATGCCCTTTGGTCTAAAGAATGCTGGAACCACCTTCTAGCATGCCATGGCATATTGTTTCCATGATTTAATCCATATCATATTGGTCTACCTCGATAACCTTACCATTGAATCAAAAAAACAAGAACAACATATAGACGACTTGCAGCAAGTCTTTTTGAGATGTCATAAGTACAAAATTCACCTAAATACCCTAAAGTGCATTTTTGGTGTCCCAACAGCCTGTCTACTTCAGTTCATCATATCTCATAAAGGGATAACGATAGACCCCCTCAAAGTTCAAGCTATCCTTGATCTCCCTTCACTAAAAACTAAGCACCAACTATAGAGCCTCCAAGGAAAGGCTAACTTCCTTCACCTCTTTATACCAGAGTATGCAACAAAATCCCATAGATTCATTCGCCTGCTCCACACAAAAATCCCCTTTGTTTGGGATCAGCAAGCACATTAATCATTTAATGCACTCAAACAAGCCCTAGCTTCTGTAACATTACTCTAAACATCATAATTCACCTGAGACTTCATTCTCTATGTGTCGGCCTCGAAGAATGCCATTGTTGGAGTCTTGTTCCAAGAAGACGATGCTTTCGATTAGCACATGATTTATTACGTCAGTTAGAGGCTGACAAGTCCCCCACTACGATATTCACCCAAGGAGAAATTGGCCCTCCTCGTTGTCTTCTTGGCTCAAAAGTTGTGCCACTACATCATTGCAAACCATATTCGTGTAGTGGTTGATTCAAACCCAATGAGGTACCTCTTAATTCATCGCCTTCTACAAGGTCGTGCGAGCAAGTGGGTAGTCATCCTCTAAGAATTCAACTTGGAATTTGTTTCCCCAAAAAGAAAAAAGGCACTCGCACTGGCCACACTCATGGAAGATATGCCCCCATTAACCACATCACCACCACCCAAGCATGACCTTCCTGGTGGTTTCCTACTCATCATGTCCATGGAGGACCCATGGTATGGGGACATTCTTCTATATTTACGAACACTAAAGTTCATAGCGCACTTAAATCGTGAGGATAGGTGACGCATTTGACATCAATCCATTTGCCACCTATTGATTGGAGATGTTCTGTATCGTCAAGGTATTGATACCATCCTATGTCATTTCCTCACCCATGACGAGGCTGAGACCATCCTCAACGACTATCATAGTGGATCCTGTGGCGGGCACCTTTCAGGTCTGGAAACTGCCCAAAAGATTCTACATGCTAGCTACTTCTAGAATTCCATATTCACTAATTGCATAGAGGCAGTCAAACACTATCATAGCTATAAGCTCTTTCCCTCAAAGGCAAGAACCCCCCCCCTGCACCATTACACCCCATAGTCACAGTTGGTCCCTTCTGCAAATGGGCAATCTACTTCATGACAATCAACCCTGCCTCATCCAATGGTTATAAATACATCATTATTTAAGTTGATTACTTCACTAATTAGGCTGAGGCCATGCCCAGATTTGATTGCAAACGTGAAATGGTCGCATGTTTATTCTTTAGCCATGTTATTTCATGATTTGGTGTTCCCAAACAGTTTGTCTCAGACCATGGTAAAAAATTTGAATAAACTGTTCGGACTGAGCTTTCAACCATGTTGAATCTTGAACACTAGTACTCATCTTCCTACTACCCCCGAGGAAATGACCAAGTTGAAGAAGTCAACAAAATAATTAAAACAATGCTCCAAAGGATGGTCGAAAACCATAAAACCAACTGGCACCACATGTTGTTTTCCTCCGTATGGGATTATCGCACATCCACAAAAAATGCAACTAGTTTCAATCAATACTCCCTAGTACATGGTGTTCAATCAACACTCCCTATTGAGTGCCAGATCCCATCACTTCACCTCGTGGTAGAAATCCTCCTTGATTCTTAACCTTTGGAAGAACGACTCCTCCAACAAGAGAAAACCATAGAAGACATAGTCAAAGGCATATTATGACTCCCATGTCCACCCTCACACCTTTAGTAAAGGTGATATGGTTCTGGTCTATAACGAACCCAATGATAAGCTGGGAAAAGAAAATTTCGATTCAATGTGGTACGGCCCATACATCGTCCATCATTGCCTCAGAAAAGGGGCATACACCATTATTGACTTTGATGGACAACTCTTGGAGAACCCTCATAACGAGATCTAGCTCAAGATATTTTATGCTTAATATCACTAATGAGTTGCTTGATTTTCCCTTTTTGTTTTAAAATGTTTTTTTTTACCCCCATTCAGGGATAGCACCAGTAGATGCTAATTCAGAGTCACCCGGATCATGTTCAAAACACCTCTCACACCTCCAGGCTCAAATTTCTATTGTCTAATGAGACCATCATCTCATGTTTAACAAGTCATTTTTGGGACCACTTCCTAGAAGTTCCCTTGGCTTACGAACCACATTGTGATGTAAGTGTCTCTGGACCTATACTTACGTCACACTTTCTTATCGCCACTCATGCTGGTTCTCGTACCATCTACCTGGAAGGAACGTCATTTTAATTTAGCATATAGCTGTCTAATCCATCCACCACACCTTACGTGAGTCTTTGGTCCATTTCCTAGATAATGGATCATTTCTTTTGCATGCATTTGGCATATAAATTCCTTCAGACTTGGACTCACATCACATGTAGTCAAGTCCGCACACCACCACTCACACATAGCTCTCCTGACCTCTGCCCGAGAGCCACCTCGATTTGTGTGCCTCTACCACACTGACTCACGTGCCTCTACCGTAATTGTCTAGGAAAGGGAGTCTATATCATCTCATTTATCTCCTTTTGTGGACTATGTAGACTACCATATGAAAATCACCACCTTCACATGTTCAAGCTAAGATCATTCCCCTCTACATCATTTTATGCTTTCTCAGGCAGAGTGGCCAAACTTCATGAAAAAGCTCACCATGGGTTGTCATTAAGCTCTTTTCCATCCTTCTCATCAAGAAAATATTGCCAAGAAAACTTGGTTTTTTTCATGCTCACAAAAGCATCTAAATGACCATCCATCTAGTTAGGTTTAACCTTTTCCAACTTGATTGGACTACCAATGGTAAAGAAGTCTCCCATCCCATAGAGGATGGGTGATCTCTCCTATGTATACTTTTAACCTTTTTTAGGCATAGGAGACTATCAATGAAAAAGAGACCCCACTTGAGTCTTCTTCATCCTTTCATACTCTCTAAAATTTGAAGCACAATCGAGCATTTAATTTCTTGGGCTCACTAAAAATCCACGAGATCGTACCACAATGGTGTCTTTATACACCACCCCACATGTAACAGTTTGGTATCATTCCCACTTTGGGTTTCCTTTTCTCATATTAATCTGTAATTTGTCTTCTTTGGATCCCA
Organism: Pseudotsuga menziesii; assembly: GCA_001517045.1. Classification (NCBI taxonomy): domain Eukaryota; kingdom Viridiplantae; phylum Streptophyta; class Pinopsida; order Pinales; family Pinaceae; genus Pseudotsuga; species Pseudotsuga menziesii. Next base: position 21,766 of record LPNX010175306.1, read on the forward strand.
TCAATACCAGAAGTATCTACCTCCCCCAAGTATTTCCCATCTGTAGTGACATTATTGGTATTACAGCTATGATCCCTTTCCCATGAGTAGGTTTCATTTTCTTTCTGGTCTACCCTATCATCATAGTCTAAGTAAAGGAAGTTTGAGTCCACCATGATTCCCTACCCCTGTTCAAATATTTCCTGACTCCCCCCCATTTAGTGGGTTAGTCGTCAGATTGCCTCACATCTTTTAGTTATCTCCCTTAAGCTTCTGGTCGAGGAAACACTATTGCCTTGGCTAGTTGTAGGTATCCCTCTGTCGACAACAACACACATATTCTAGAGGATATACCCAGAGGTCCATGTATCCTAGTTTCATTAAATTCATTGATGAGTTCCTTGGACCACTCGAGAGGATTCCTTAGTGCCTCTTGGGATGGTTGTTTCTCATGTTCTCGACTCAAGCTACATTAGCGCACTGTTGAGATTCATACAGGGTATTGTTCTATGCAGTCTTTCGTCAAATACCCCAGATCTCACCTAAATCTAGCACATTGATGAGTCTCTTGAGTGACCCCAATAGGTTCATTGTGATTTTTGGGTTGTGTTAGAGATAGTGTTCAGAATCCCCAGTAGTTATTCTATATAGATTTATGATTGATGTAGCATATTTGTACCACAGAGACTCTGACTCTCCTTCAGCAAGTCCCTATAGCTATGTACCGCTCAACAAACCATCAGTCATGAATATATAGCATTCCATGAGAATTCCATGGGTCCAATTTAGCAATTCTTCAGATCAGTATTGTATTCAACCTCTTCTTGAGGAAAACACTATGTATTATTAGTTGTACATGATTGACTCTTGAATTATAGAGCATAGATCACATTATTCTTTTGACATCTTTATGAGCATGGGGATGCCCTCCTTGTCTATATACATGTCACACATTATTTTTATCTCACACATTAATGGGAACCATATTAATACAAAAACCAAAAGCCACCATGCCCCAGCCCCGTAAGCACCACCTCTCCCAAAAAAATCCTATGATGTCCCTCGTCCATATGATGAGCTCCTTCCCTGACACATCAGGGGGGAATCTATTAACCCAAAAAATACCACAATGATCTCTATATTACCTACACCACCTAAATACATCCATGTACGACCCTCATTTGACCCCCACACCCTTAGAAAGGCTCAAAAATATGAAAAAGGGCTTAAAACCCCTAAAAAGAGCCAAATTAGCTCTCATAGGGGCTAAAACCTCTAAAAAGGGGCTAAAACCCCTCAAAGGATCTTAAAACCCCCAAAGGAGCTAAGCATTGGGTAAAAGGGGAAAAAATCCCCAAAAAGGGGCTAAATCCTCGATGAGGGGCTTAGAACCCTAAAAAATATATAAATAGAGGTGTGGGGGTCACTCTCAAAACACTCCTTCTCTCCTTAATGTTATGCTACCCGTGTGAGTGCCTTAAGACCCTTTTCCTCTCAAGCCGTTCACCCTCCCTCTCCTCCATTGCTCCATAAGACAAAGCTTCCAACCCATTGAGAGCTGCTCCCAAAGCTAGGGCATGGTGGCCCATTTCCACCCAAAGAAGCTATACTTATGTTTTGTTTCATTTATATTGTATTTTTTTAACATGTTTTTCTTGACTGTTTGTTACTAATGCTTTGTTGCATGTTTCCATTGATTTCTTACGGATATTTCTTAGTTTTCTACCAGTTTCTTGTAGGGTTTCTATAGCTTGGCCCTAATCTTGTTTGCAGGTTTTTTTCCTACATTCACATGAACCCTATCCTTCCATCCTATAGATAAAACGTAGTTGTTCCTTCCTATAGCTAGCGTGAAAGCCCTACTACACCCCTCTCTCACACCTAATCTCTCTCTCTCTCTCTCTCTCTGTCTCTCTCCAACTACTCTACACCTAGGAAATCATTAAGTATAATTATCCTATATAAATCCATTCTCCTCCCCAAATTATTAACCCTCATAATCTCTAACTCATTGTCTCCCTGAACACCCCTTTTACACCCTACCAATAATAACCTTACTCACTTCTCTCTATCTCTCTATCACTCTCTACCTCTCTAACCCCTCTTCTCTTTAAGTTACCTCCTCCCCAAATAGCTATACTCCCCCAACTCTATCTATTTCTCTACCCAAACGCCCTATTACCCCTACCCATAATCACCCACTCATCTCTATCTATCTCTCCACCCCTAATATATCCCAATCTCTCTCCTTAACCCATCTCTTACTACCCCTACCCCTAATCCCCCTAAAAATTACACTTCTATATATATATATATATATATATCCCTCTCTATTGTTACCCCTATCCCCCCCCCCCCACTCTCTCTTTATCCTTTCTTACCCACCTCTCTCTCTCCCCATTCTCCCTAACACCTCCCCCTTTTCCCCTCTCTCTCACACACACTCAACCCCCTACTCGTACCCCTCCTCGCTCTCTCTCCAATCCTCCCAAAACCCTTACTAAGATCCTATCTCATTGTCTCTCAGTCCTACTCCTCTACCTACCCCCACCCCTTTATCTCTCCCTAAGCCCCTGACACCCACCCTTTATCTCTCTCTATCTACTCTTAAGTTCCATCTCAACCATTAACCCCCCACTCTCTCTCCCTCTCCTACTCCAACCACTAACCACTCCATCCCTTTCTCTCTCTCATCTACGCCCCCCAAATATTACCATACCTCTCTGTTTATCTCTGATAATCCCCCTCCCCACTAATAATAACCACCCTCCCATATCTCACTTTCTCTTCCTTCTATTATACAACTTATTCTCTCTAATTTCCCTCCTTCAAAAAAATATATACCCCTTAGTCTCTATATATTTATCTCCCCCTACCCTCGTCCTCTGCATTACCATTGAGAACCACCATGCCTCTCTCTCTCTCTCTCTACCCCCTCTTCTTTGTAACATCCCTCATCCTTCCTAAAAACCTCAACTTCCCAACCTCTATCTCTTTCTCTATCTTAACACCCCTTCTACTCTTAACCATGATCCACCCCTCATCTCTCACTCTCTCTACTCATAACCCCTCAAAATCTATCTCCCTATCCCCTCTGCTAATGCCCTTACCTTGAAACCTCCCCCTACCACTTCTCTCTCTTTTCCACCTACTCCTAATTCCATCCCCTCTCTCTCTTCAAATAATCCCTAACACTCCCTTAATACCTCCTTCCCTCCCTCCCTCTCTCTCTCACACACACACAAAAAACCCTATTCACACCCTAAACATTAACCTTCCACTTCTCTCTCTCTCTCTCTCTCTCTCTCTCCCCCCTAATCCTTAAACCCATTCCCCCCCACTCTCTCCATCCCTAAATTCATATACCACTATTTCCCACCCCCTTATATCTCCCCAAAATCCTAACACTTTGCATCCCTAACCCTATCTCTTTCTCTTTACCCCTCTCTTATCTCTCTATATCTCTCCTACCACTCAACCCCCTCTTGCTCACCTAATTCTTGTTTCCCTAAATATTGTACCTCCCTCCCTCTCTCCCTCTTCCTCTAACCTAACACCCCTTCTACCCTTAACCATAATCCACCCCTTATCTCTCACTCTCTCTACTCAAAACCCCCCCAACTCTCTCCCCCTAGCCCCTATCCTAATCCCCTTACCTTGAAACCCCCATCTTCTGCTCCTAATCCTCCTCCACATACCACTTCTCTCTCTCTTCCACTTACTCCTAATTCCATCCCCTCTCTCTCTTCAAATAATCCCTAACACTCCCTCATCTTTCTCTCCCTCCCTCCCTCCCTCCCTCTCTCTCTCTCTCTCTATGTATTGCTTCCTACTCTACACCCAGTGACTCCTTAGGTATATCCCCCCTTTCTCTATATCCCTACTCCTCCCCAATATCCTAACATTACTGATATGTAACTATTTCTCTCCTAAATAACCCTCTTAAAATCTACCCCTAATCACCCCCATCTCTCTCTCATTTGAAACCCCCTACTTCTAACACAAACCTCTCTCTCTCTCTTTATCTCTCTCCTACACTAATACCTAATATCCCCAATGTCTCTCTTGATCCCCCCCCCTCAACACATAATGATTTCCATACTCACACACCAACTACTGACCTTCCACCAACCCTTAAATCCATACCCTCTCTCTATCTTTCTCCTCGACTTATCCACCTACCATTAACCCCCACCCCCTTATGTCTACAAAAATACCCTAAAACTCACCTTCTATAACCTCTCTCTCTTTACCCTTATCCTATCTCTCTTTATATCTCTCCTACAACTAACCACCCACTAACTCTTTATCCCTCCGTATATCCTTAATCCCCCTCACTCTCTATGTTTCATCTAATCCCCCTCCCCACAACTATAAACCCACACACCATCTCCTTATATAACGTTTGTCTCTATGTATCTAATCCAACCTCCCTATGCACCTATCTTCCCCCTCATATATTGCCCCATTCCTTTCAAATTCCATCAACCTCTCAAAACCCATAAAATCCTCAATATCTCTCTCCCTCTACACCCAAATACACAAACCATAATCCCCATATCCCTATCCTCCATCCTACTATCCCAAAACCTAACCCCCCTCTCTTTCTCCTAAATCCCCTACACCTACAACTTCTCTCTCTCTCTCTCTCTCTCTCTCTCTCTCTCT
>LPNX010175306.1:26718-41634 GCA_001517045.1 Pseudotsuga menziesii
CTCTCTCTCACTACCCATTAAGCCACCCTCTCTCTATGTTTGTGTTGATTTGTTTCCCCCTACTGTCTCTCTCTCTCTAACTCTCATTATATACTCTACCCCTTCTCTTTAACTTCTCTCCTCTCCAATATCTCTCTTAATCTCTCTCTCTCTGTCACGAAACCCCCATCTCATCATCACCTTATCCATACCCCCAACCCCCATCTCTCTCAACCTATAATAACTTCTTCTCTCTCTCTAATCGTAATGAACCCTCTCTGTTATCTCCTAAATAAATCAATTTTCAATAAGTCCACTTCGACAATTTATTTTTTAATAGTGATGAAGATTTCAGGTCATATTATGAAAGATTTTTGGGTGACTAACAACGTTGGAATATCTGGTGCTCTGTTTTTCAAGAAACTTGAAATTTTTTAGCTTTTGGTGGCTTAGGAGAACTTTCCAACTATTCGTTAGCCACCGAAAAGCCTAACTTTTTGCAGCTAATAGTTTCAGCTTGGGACTATGTTAACCACCGAAAGCCTATTGATCATGTTTTTAATAAAATTTTGGAGAGGGAAATTTCGGTGGCTTAGGATAACTTTCCAATAGTTCATTAGCCAATGAAAATCCCACCTTTTGGAAACTAAATGAGGTGGTCCAGGAAGACATTAAGCACCAAAAGGCTCATTCACATCGTTTTTAATAAATTTTGGAAAGGAGACTTTTAGTGGCTTAGGTGAATGTACCAATGGTTCATTAGCCACCAAAAATCCTAGATTTCGGTAGCTTATGAATTAAACCCTAGATTCTCTTAACCATAGAAAAGGAAAAAAAGGAAAATGGTTATCTGTCCATCAAAATCAAACTCGTTAGCATGAGGCATGTCATAATCTATCACTTTAAACCACTGAAAAGACCGTGGGATGATAGTAAATCATAAATTGGTGGCTAAAAGGTCATTATTGTCCTGAAATGACTGATGGAAATCAAAACCCTAGCCTTCCCCCCATCTGTCCCATGACCACATGAAAACCTCCACGAAGCATCAAGTCCCAGTTGGAAATGATTACTAGGCTGACAATCTCATTGTTATCACCAGAATCCACCTTTAGCTTACTCAAGTACTAATCGAGTGGTTAACCCCTCAAAATCAACACCATATATTTAGTACACTCCAAATTCTCTGCATGCATTCTTACTGCTCAAGGCCATCCCTGAAACCAGAGTGCTAGATTCCTTCACAGAGTTTGAATTTTCATTTTTGCAAGTACAAAGAAGCATAGCCCAGAGATGAAAAATGGAGGAGGACCTAGTCTCAGAAAGGAACTAGGAGACATCAGCTACCTTGAGTCACATCTAGAAGTCTGCCAATTCTTCAAAGATGCAGTTTGTTACAGGTTCTGTGAGAAAATCTAGGGTTCACATGAGAAAGTGGTAGAATCATTTGCACTTTCTTTTGATGGCTCTAAGGTGTTGATAAGAAAGGAAGAGTTCCTAGTGGATGAAAACCTAATTGCAAAAGTGACATAACTCCCAAGAATTGGGGAGAAATGGTTTAAGACCACCATTACTAAAAACGTGGAGTTTATATCATACCTAAAATATGAACACAAAGATGTAGTATGGAATAAAATCATTCCATCCACCTAGCTAGAGGAGAGGTGGCAGCAATTATTGAAAGGAATATTGGTATATATAACCTATGAAGGCATGTATAACAGGGTGATGATATATCACTTCAAATTGATGAACCATTTTACAAATCTACCCTTATGCCTCCATAAGGGCTTAACGAAGATGGCCCATCAGGTTAAGACCTAGCCCAATAAAATCGCAGGAAGGTTATCTCACCATGGAATGATACAACTCATAGTTCAAGAATTGCTGCAAAGCAGAAACATAGCATGGGCATATTTTTTATTTTGCAATGATTTTGAAATAGGCCTATAGCCATAAGATAAAGAAAATTCCCCTTCAAATAAATCCACCAACCCTGGGAGTGGGAAAAGGAAGAGGAGGGCTATCTCACCAGTAACAGTGGATCGACCTTCTCCCTCTTCTAAAACCAACCAAGATAAAATAAACCTAGACTTTAGTGTAAAGGAGAAGGAGGCCCCAACACAAAGTGGAAATATTCTGAACTTACCCTACACAGACTCAGAAGAAGAAAGGGAGGAAGAAGTTGACCTAACAAAGTAGGTTGCAGCAGAAAATGAAGAGTTTCCTTCACCGACACCAAGGGAAGGTCAATATGAACCAATAGCAAAGAATTCCTTAAGAAAACCTAGGTCTCAGAGGATCAACTAGTTGTTAGGGAAAATACATGAAATGGAGATCTTAGACAGAGAGGTAAAAAGAAATAATGCAATATTAACCAAGAATAATACTAAGTTACATAATTCTCTGCTAGAAATGAGAGGGATGTATGTCCCACTGAAAAGAAGGAATTTGAGGCTAATGAGGGGTAACACAAGACTTTACAAAATGATCAAGCTGATGAGGTTGCAGAAAAAAAAAACCCTAGCCCTTAAGCTCATCTTGCACTAGAAACCCTAGCAGACGTAGCAACAAGCTTGCAAGATCCTAAGGCATCTCATTATGTTGTTGTTTTTCCAAAATGCCATGCAGGGTGAAGGAGTACCAGAAAATCAGGAGTGAAGTGTAAACAGATGATTAAGGGATAATAATTTTTTTTTTCAAAAAAGGAGCTTTCGGTGGCTTAGGAAAACACATCATCTGTTCATTAACCATCGAAAGCAAAGCTTTCAGTAGCTAACAGACCCAGGATTCTGCTTCCTTAACCACCGAAAGAAAAAAGGGGTGCCAAAAGATATTTTGGCACACAGAATTATTTTTGGCGAATAAAAATATCTTAGGGATGAAATATAAAGCTAAACTTTTCTAAAAAGCACCATTGGAGGTCTGTTCCAGTTTTGAGGATACAATCAAGGAGAAAAGGGTCACAAACCCTACCTATTTTTACCAACCGTGGTTTATCTATCATGTGATAGGTTACAGCTCTATTTTAGTAATCACTACAATTATTAAAGAGTTCAATGAGTGAATGAGAGTTAGCATTAGATAGAATAGTACTTAAATTAGGGTTTTTGACCTAATTTTGCAAAAAACATTTATTTTTTCTATTTTTAGTAAATCAGATCCAACTTTTCAGGATCTGAATACTTTTGTAAAGGCTATAAAGCCTAATACTTATGTTGAATCAAGGGTTTGACTTCGGGGAACTTTTAACCTTTATTATTATCAAGCTGCTCATGTTATTCATCAACTAATATAAGCTCTTTTGCTATTATATCTTCATCTTCCATATCTTTTTTGTTTTGTGCTTGTACTTGAATTTCTGATTTAGGTTTATTAATGCTATCTAATATTTGATAGCTATCATCCTATATTTATGTTGATGAGTTTAATTGCAAGTACTTTTCCTTATTGTTATTAGCCATTTATATGTAATTGCTTTATATATTGAATGTCCCAGCATAGTAAGTTCTCCATCTTTTCACCCTATTATCAAACCTCTGAACATTGGTAGTTAGAAGCCTTAACTTTGATTGAGTTTTATGCATGTATTGACCATGTGAGGTCCTTTAGATCATCTAACTTGATCCATTTAGAAAAAACATACAAACATTTAAGTTACCAGGAATCCTCAAGCTATAACCTAGAGGAGTTTCTTGGAGTGATAACATTCTCTCTTTCCATGAGTCCCCTTATTTTTACCCTACCACTAAACCCCCCTCTTTGTAAAAATTTTCTCTCTTTGTCTATCCATATATCTCTCCCAACTCTCTCTCTGTACCACTTCACTCTCTTTCTCTTTCTCAACCCAATATTCCTAAACATACAGATAACCCCACCCTTATCTATCTTCTTAATCCATAACATCTATTCCCTCTCTCTTGCTCTCTCTTCTCCTCTCCATAACCATTATTAAACCCATATTTTATTATTTCTATCCCCTACTCCTTCACCTATTCCTAACCCGCACCATTTTCTCTCCACCAACCTAGTAACACCCACCCTCTCTCCTTTTCTCCCTCTCTCTCTCCATCTCTACTTGTAACTTCCCCTCTCTATCCTTAACCCCACCTATGTCTCTTTATCTCTCCTACTATTACAACTAACCATTCAATTATCTCTCTCAAACACCCCCAACCCTTATTCCTCCTATCTTTTTGTCTCTTATAATCTCCCCCACTACTAACCACAATCCCCACCCTCTCTCTCTCTATATATGTATCCATATATATATATAACCCCCTTATCCCTTATTCCCTCCTCCCCAAACCCCTAGCCACCTCTCTCTCTCTATATTTCTCTCCTAACCCCTTCCACCCCACAATCCCTAATAACCACTTGTATCTCTCTCTCTCCCATGCCTCTCTCTTTCTCTCTACACCTCCCATTATGTCTCATTTCAATCCTCTTCGTACAAAACATAATTCCCCCTATAGTAGGGATTTCACCCTTACTACACGTAGGAACGGATCCCTTACATCTATAGGATGGAAGGGTAGGGTTCCTATGAGAATTAAATGAAAAAGAAAGAAAACCATGCAAAATGAAATTAGGGCCAAGCTCTAGAACCCTGCATGAAACTGTTAGAAAACTAACAAATGGATGCAAGCAATGAGTGGAGAAGCTGCAAAAAAATGTAAGCAAATAAATTTGCAAGAAAAATATTTTAAATAACTATAATAAACATGAAAAAAAATAGAAAATGATACCTTCTATGGGTGGAAATGGGCAACCATGCCCTAGCTTGGGGAGCACCTCTCTTAGGAATGGGAGCTTTGGCTCAGTGGAGGAATGGAGGAGAGGGAGGGTGAATGGCTTGAGCGGCAAATGGTCTCAAGCCACTCACATGGGAAACATACCATTAGGGAGTGAAGGAGTGAATTGAGAGTGACCCGCACCCATATATTTATACTTTTTCTCAATATTGTTAGGGTTTTAAGCCCCTAATCAGAACTTTAGCCCCTTTTTTGAGCTTTTAGCACCTTTCACCCAAGTCTTAGCTCCTTTGAGGGTTTTAAGCTCATTTGAGGGGTTTTAGCCCCTTTTTGGAAGTTTTAGCCCCAATGAGAGCTATTTTGGCTCCTTTTAGGGTTTTTAATCCCTTTTTCATATTTTTGAGCCTTTTTGAGGGTTTGGGGGTCAAATGAGGATCGTACGTATGTCTTTTGGGTGGTGTATGTCATGTATAGCTTAGTGAGGGATTTTTTGGGTTAACATATTTCCTCCTAATGTGTGAGGGTAGGATTTCATCATATGGCCAATAAACATCATAGGATTTTCTAGGGAAAGGTGGTGCTTCCTGGGCTAGGGCATGGTGGCTTTTAGTTTTTGTATTAATATGGTTCCCATCAATGGGTGTGATAAAAATAATGTGTGACATGTTTATGGATGAGGTGGGAATCCCCATGCTCATAATAATTGTCAAAAGAATAATGTGATCTAAGCTCCATAATGCAAGAGGTGATCATGTACACCTGTTGTTACAATAATGGTTGCCTCAATGAGAGGCTAAATACAATACTGATCTGAAGGACTGTTACATTGGAGAAATGCCATTCTCATCGAATGATATATCTTCATGACTGATGTCCTGCTGGATCTAAAACATTACATAGATGTAGGGACTCACTAATGGAGATTCAGAGTCTCTATGGTACAAATATGCTGCATCAATTATAAATCTATATAGAATCATTGTTAAGGCTTCTGAACACTGAATCCAACATAACCTAGAAATCACAAGGGACATGAACCTGTTGGGATCCCTAAAATAGAATCATCAATGTGATAGAGTCAGGTGACATCTAGGGTCTTCAACCAAATACTACATGGACCAATACACTGTACGAGTCTCAATGGTGTGATGATGTAGTTGGATTTGAGCACGTGAGAAACACCCATCCTGAGAGGCACTAAGGACTCCTCTCAAGTGGTACAAGTAACTCAATGAGGTTAATGAAACTAGGATACATGGACCTCTGGGTCTATCCTCTGAAATACATGTGTTGTTGTCGACAGAGGGAGACCTACACCTAGTCAAGTAAATGGTGTTTCCTTGATCAGAAGTGCGAGGGAGATAACCGAAAGATGTGAGACAATCTAAGGACTGACCCACTGAATGGGGAGGGGGCGGGGGGAGGAGTTGAATAGGGGTAGAGGGAGTGTAGTGGACTCAAACTTCATTTGTTCAAAGTATGACGGTAGGGCAAACCAGGCAGTAAATGAAACTAACTCATAGGAAAGGGATCATAGCTGTAATACCGGGAATGTAACTGCAGATGGGAAATACTTAGTGGAGGTAGAAACTTTTCATATTGATGGCATCCAAGAAAGACACATCGTAGAGTACTCTAAACAAAGGAAACCCAAAGTGGGAATGCTACCAAACTGTTATCTGTGGGTTTGTGTCTAAATACACCATTGTGGTATGATCTCATGGATTTTTGGCGAGCCCAAGAAAGTAAATGCTCAATGGTGCTTTCAATTTTAGAGAGTCTGAAAGCATGAAGAAAACTCCAGTGATGGATATTTTTTGTTAGTAGTCTCCTGTGCCATAAAAAAGGATAAAAGTATACATAGGAGAGCTCACCCATCCTTTAGGGGATAAGAGACTTATTTTCTATTGGTAGTCCAATCAAGCTGGAAAAGGTTAAACCTGTACTGACTAGATGGATGTTCAGATAATTTTACAAGCATGAATGAAACCAAGTTTGCTTGGCAATATTTTCTTGATGAGAAAGCTGTAAAATAGCTTAATGACAACCCATGGCGAGATTTTTCATAGAGTTCAGCCCCTCTACCCAAGAAAGCATAAAAGGATGCATAGGGGAATGGTCTTGGCTTGAATATGCCAAGGTGGTACTTTTCATATGGTAGTCTACATGGTTCACAAAAGGAGATAAACGAGATGATGTAGACACCCTTTCCTATACTTTAATGAGTAGGAAAGGAATAAGTTGCGATCAACAATCTTTTCATTCTTTTAGGAGTAAGAAAAGAGCTTAAAAGAAACTTTGGTATGGTCAACCAATTGTGGTGGCATAGGTGGTTCCCCATGTCGGGACAGTGGACAGTGGCTCAAAGGTCATCCATGCAGTATGGATGGACCATGTGGCTCTTAAACATACCAATACATGCACAGGATAGATCATGGTAGAGGCACACAAATCGGTGTGGTAGAGGCACGCAAACAGAGGTGGCTCTTGGATAGAGGTCAGGAGAGTTGTGTGTGAGTTGCAGTGGATGGACTTGACTATATGTGATGTGAGTACAATTCTAGTAGTAGTTATATGCCAATTGCATGCAGAAGAAATGATCCATCCTCCAGGTGGTGGCCCAGGGACCTGCATAAGGTGAGGTGGATGGATTAGACATATATATGTTAAAATAAAATGACGTGCCTTCCGAATGATGGCTCAGGAACCCACATGAGTGGCGATACGCAAGTGTAATGCAAGTATATGTCCAAAGACACTTGTATTACCATGATGTGGGTAGTAAACCCATGTAACTTCTGGGAAGTGGTCATAAAAATTACTTATTAAACATGAGATTATGGTCTCATTAGAATATAGAAGATGTAAATTTGATCCTGGAGGTGTGAGAGATGTCTCGAACAAGATTCCAGTGACTTTGGACTAGAATCTAATGGTGCTTTTCCTGAATGGGGGTCTCTGATTTGTGGTTAAAAATGTTGTAAAGCAAAAAAGAAAAAAAATACTCTATAAGGGACTCATAGTGGTGGTATCAGGCATAGATTGATTCAAATTTATACAAGAACACAAAAGAATACACAAAAAGCCACATAAACAAATATTCAATAGAAATAACACTTCATTTAATTAATCAATACCTGAAACTTGTTTACATAAAGAATGGAAATAAACTGGCTAGAGTGCTAGTAGCTTATCTCTAAGAAGAGATGTGGCAGATACATGCCTTTGAATTCTGTATTAGAATGAGTTTTAAAGGCCTATATATTATTGAGAAACAATGGCAACCCTACACATACAAAAACCTAATCCTAGGAGGTGAAACACCAAAATGTGGGCCCCGTTGGGTAACTTGGTACATCTATTTCTCGAGGTCGTAACCTTACATACTACCTCCATTTGATAGACATGATACATCATTAGAAAGGTATTCTTAAGGAATACATCCATAAAAAACAAATATTGAGTCCAGAACAGACTCATATTTGTTCGACCATTCGATGCTGAAATAAACTTGGTTTAGGGCCTTAAAACGGCTCCGGAAGTTCAGGACTCGAAAACTGCCAAAAATAGTAAATTGTACTACAATTAAGGAAACTGGAAAACTGAAAGAAACAATGGTAGGGGTCCAAGTGGAATAGGTGGGTGGCCACCAATATCCTCCTAGATCATTCCTCCCCCCTTAGGAAGCAATGGTCCTCATTGCATTGAGTTCCTCCACGAGATGAGGAAAGTTCTGCTGAACTTGGTCCATGGTGAGCCACTCTCCCTGTTGAAGGAGTTGGCTTGCTTTGACAAATTGATATAGCTAGATCTTCTGCTAGTAGGTGTTCTTGGTTTGTGTGTCCATAATTTGATTATTCTTGGCTTGTTCCATGCAGTTGGGGTTTAACTCTATTGGCGTGAGTTGTTTTGGCATGTCTTTGTGTCCAGTAGAGGTGGAAAGTAGGGCTGAAGGCGGTCCACATTGAACACTATGTGCAGACCAAGGAATTGTGGAATATTGAGGTCAAAGGAATTATCCCTGACAACTTTGGTGATGGTGTATGGCCCATATCAGAGTGGGAGAATCTTGCGATGGGATCCACCGAGGCGCTCCTTCTGCAAATGTAGCCACACTTTGTCGCCCGCCTGGAAGTTGTGTTTCACCTGATGTTGATCATGTCGCTGCTTGTATTTAGCATTGGATTTGTCTAATATTTCATGAAATTATTAGGAAATGTGCTGAATGTGCTTAATGAAGCTGTTCACCTTGGAAACTTTAGACTAGATATGAGCTAAATCATCCTGAGTAGATGCAAATGGTATGGCTACATCAATGGGACATAGTGGCTGGAATCCCAAGCCCCCCTGAAAGGGGCTATGGTTGGTTGAGATGTGGAGGGCCTGGTTATAGCTGCTTTGTACATAGGAGAGGCTCTCATCCCATGTGCATGGATGCTTTGAGTTGTACATGCACAAAATGTGTACGATCATCCTGTTTACGACCTCTGTTTGGCCATCAGTCTAGGGATGGAAAGATGTTGACTTTGTGAGATTGGTGTCTAGAATTGACCATAGGCTAGAATAGAATTTACTAAGGAACCTACTGTCCCGGTCTGAGATTATAGAATGTGGGATCCCAAAGTGTACCCACACTCACTCAAAGAAGAGTTTAGCAGTGGCTTCTTCTATGATATTCTTCTTGTAGGCCGCCATTATGGCCATCTTTGAGAATCTGTCAATGACCAAAAACACATAGTCATTGTTGTTCTTAGTAGAAGGAAGGCCCAACATGTAATCCATGGAGATGGATTCCCAAGGTCGACTAGGGGTAGGTAACAGAGTATAGAGACCTTGCTTCTTGATCAATGGTTTGGCAATGGCACAGGTAGTGCAGGATTGAATGTACTTCTCGACGTCCTATCGAAGGTTCAACCAATAGAAATACTTCTGCAATACTACCACTATTTTCTCAACCCTAAAATTCCCAGTGACCCGACTGTACTATACTTCCCAAATCATCTTGGCATGCTCGCTCGAAGGAACAAAAAGGTGTCCCATGTGACATAGTAGTACATTCTGGAGGTGAAATTTTGGAACTTGGTTTCCCTCCAAGAGTGTCTAGTATGTGTGGCTAAATTATGGATCGCTCTTATAGAGAAGTGGCCACTCAGAAGTCTCGTGCCCATAAGAGTTGAGCACGGTGGTTATTGCCACAATCGGTGGTCAGCTGAGGTAATCTGCAACATTATTGGTGCTTCCCTTCTTGTACTTGATGTTCAAATGAAACGGTTGTATATATGTGGACCATTTCTAATTGTGATTGTTTTGTAACATCCATTGTGTCTGTATGAATTGTAGGGGTCAGTGGTCTATGTGGATGATCGTTTCCTTTCCCAAAATGTAATGCTTCCATTGTCGGCAATCCTGTACAATGGAATACATGTCTTTGTCATAAGTGGGATATTTGTGGACTATGTCGAATAGTGTCTCATTGTGATATGCCACTGGATGCCCTTATTAAGTAAGGACTTCCCCAATAGCATAGTTAGAGGCATGTGTCTCAATCTCAAATGGTTGTTGCAAGTCTGGTAATGTGAGCACTAGGGCGCAGTAGAGGCGATGCTTCAATTCTACAAACTCCTTCTGTTGAGTTTCTGACAGATAAAATTTTTCCTTTCACTCCTCCCTTGGTGACTTGACTCAAGGTCCAAGTGATATGAGAGAATCCCAACACAAACCTGCTATAGAAATTAGTAAGTCCCAGAAAGTTGTGAAGCTCGGTTAGAGTAGTTGGGCCTGGCCAATCCTTAATGACTTGGATCTTGGTTGGATCCACATGTACCCCACACTCATCAATAATGTATCCTAGATACTAAACCTGGGTCATGCCAAAAGTGCACTTGGCCAAATTGGCAGACAACTTGTGCTGCCACAATGTTTGGAGGACCTCTCGGATGTGGTGGAGGCACTCTTCCCAAGTCTGGCTGAAGATTAGGATGTCATCCAAGTATACTACTAAAAATGAGTTGGTAAATGGCCACAATATGTCATCCATCAGTCTCATGAAGGTTGTAGGAGCGTTTGTTAGCCCAAAAGGCATGACCAACCATTCGAAAAGGCCCTCCTTGGATTTGAAGGTAGTCTTCCACACATTGGTCGTTTCGATCGGTACTTGGTGATACCTGAAATTTAAGTCGATGTTGCTAAAATATTTATCCCCTTTACGCTAGTCCAAGGGGTCATCAGTTTGTGGGATTGGGTACCTATTCTAGACAGTGATCTTGTTCAATGCATGATAGTCAATACAAAGTCTCCAAGTCCCATCCTTCTTCTATACCAACACGATCAAAATCCCACAGGGCGATGAACTTGGTCAGATGTGACTTTTTTGAAGCAGCTCCTAAATTTCCCTCTTGATTTCATCATTCTCTAGAATAGAGCATCGATATATCTGTCCATTAGGAAGCAATGCACTTGGGGTAAGATCGATGGTGTGCTTGACCTAACAGTGGAGAGGTACCCCAGCGAGTGAGGTGAATATGTCCCGGTACTCCTCCATGACCTTGTCCATTTGTTGTTGTTGTGCAGAGGGGCCCTGTCTGGAGGTCATGGCCATGATATTATTCTTTCCATGAGGGTGGATCATCAGGGAAACAAACTTCTTGGTTTTGGAAATGAGCTAACTACATTGTTTTGTAGTAACCAAAGAGATAGTGGCAGGAAGCGATAACTCTAGTATCCTGTACAAATTATTTCCCAACGTAATAATAATAGTGTGAGGCCGAGACTCATACATAGAATGTTGCTTCCATAAGTATGGTTGACCTAATAATACATCACAAACATCAAAAGGAGAAATATCACATAATACCTCATCGGTGGAGGGCTTGATGCCGTAGGGAAGGCGACATTGTTGGCTGACGTAGAGATCTCATCCTTGGTGAAGCCACCTGATGGTGTATGTATATGGGTGTGATGTGGTCAGCAAAACCAACTACTTCATGACCTCTCCTAAAATTAGGTTCTTTTGTCTCCCACTGTCGACAATGAACTATAGCGGGGAACCCTTTACCCACATCTCTGAGTGGAAAGACACTCCTCCTATGAATCTTCTGGTTCTTCCTTTTGGATCTTTGTGTTAGCAACATTGGCATTAGGCTCTGCTTTGATAATCTTCTTCCCTCTATCATTGATAAGTCTCGAGTCATGGCTGTCACCTTGTTCTTAACTCCTCCGTTTAGGCTCAACTCCTAACAAAGCCAAGGGGGGTAGACCCTGTTATGTTACTAAGGAAAAATTATTTAGTATGGTGATGTTAAACTAAATGAGTTACTTAGGAGTTTGAAATTTAACCATAAACAACCATAGATGACAAGATACAAAATGAGTGCACGAAATCACAATGCTGAGACACAATATATATATATATATATATATATATATATAGCAAGAAAATAGCCAGTGCCTTAAAATGGAGTCAATAGATAACCAATGTACTTGCATGTGCTTGGAGTGAATTTTTTGCAATTACCTCTTGGTACGTTTTAAGTTAATGTGAAATATGAGTTGATTAAAATTAGGTGAAGGAGTGGACTCCAGATATACTCGAGAGTACTTGGAGTATGTCAAAAACTATACCTTCACAGCTACTCGAAAGGAATATGTGGGTTGAATGGAGTCTTTGGGGCTATTGTTCATAATGCACCTATTAGGGTGTGACAGAGATCAGCACCCCGAGGTCACTTTTCAAGAGTTCCTTCTTCCTTTGGGTATTTTGCCACCGTAATGGTTTGATCTAGGTGTTGGATTTTCACCTGATGGTTTGTCAATTTGGGAGATTGAATCCTAATTATTCTAGTCACTGAATTTATTTTGATATAGCTTGACTGATCGGATGAACCGCAGCCAAGTGCAAAGCATACACACCGGAGTCTTGTCAATTTTAGTAAATTTTGAGATGGGTGTTCTTGTTAAATAGAAAACCCTCCAGGAACCTCTTTTGATCCAAGTGGATCTCAATTGGGGAGTCAAGGAGGGGTTAATTTTATAATAGTTGATGAAACAATTGATGAAAAGGAAAACACAGATACACAATTCCTATTTTCTAATTAGTCCTACCACGCATCTCTTTCCCCTTTCGGGTGAATTGGGAAGTCATGGGCTAAGTATTAAGATTACTTTGAAATATAAAATATGGAATATGGAAATGATAATAAATTAAATTATACTACCCTACATATTAGAACTATGCTATATTGAAAAGAGATGAACAAAAAGTAAAAAATTGACATTGACGCAAATCCCCCCATGGGGGATGGTGAATAGGCTCGAAAGAGCCTATTCGAAAGGACCTCTTATTTTTATTAGCAGTGATTTAAAATATCAGCAAATTGAAATTGATACACTTTGGTCCTTTTTATTTGGGATCCAAAGGCTTACAGCAATCTTGTAACAAGCTTGAATTAAAACACAGTGACAGGGGAAGCTTCTGAGAAGCTCTGGTTCATCCAAGAGTCAGAAATTTGGTAGTCTCCTTCTCTTTTATTTTATAACTACTAAAAAATAGTGATCAATTAAAATCAAATGTGCCCAAACACACTTTAAAAGTGTTTTGGGTCACCACGCTAATGACCAAAATAAAAACTAAGTAAAAATTGTTAAACAGGGACAATCTAATTTCTGCAAAAAGGAACCAAGGAAAGCAAGCTTTCCTTGGGAACTTGGATTTCTGTTTGGGTAGATAATGGGATGTGCACTTTTATTCCAGAATTTAAATCTTTGAAGAACCAAAAAGGAAGCTACCTTATGAGCAAGCTTTAGGTCTATGCTTTAGCTACTAGGAAAAAATGAATTTCCTACACCTAGATCTATCTTTATGAACTGATATTCTTTACGAAATTATAGATCTAAGAAGAAAAAGTACTATAAAATATATCTAACAATATATATTCAATTCTTCAAACTAGATCTGATCATAAGAGGAAGAGACAGGTAACTAGAAGATTGATTTTAAAAGAAAGGAGGAAGAGAAGGGGAAAGGCCCGTTGTTCAATGGATATGCAATGGAAATTTGTTAGTGGAATACAGAGGGGCAATGTATTCACAAATATTTTGGATGTGTAGTGGATTCAAACTATATCCATAGCTCGTCCAATCCTTGCTACCTGGAAGCTAAACACACAATCCTGCACGAAACCTCATGAGATCTGGATATCTATATGAAAAAGAGACAAGAATTACATGAAAATAAACTTATTAAACATGTATAATATAGATATTGTAACATATATTCTATGAGATATAAGAAAAACAAGTAACCTTACTTGCCCAACTATAATCCTATTGATTTAGTTGATTCGTTCAAGCCAGACAGGGTTCAGATGCAGAAATTGAGAGAAAAGACAGCAACATCAATAGTCGTAAGACAATGCTTAATCCACACACATGAGATCATTACACCATTTGGATTCCAAAACTTCTTTATTCCAACAATAAAAATATTACAACAGTATTACAATAGCAATCCCTTCAATCCAACTCTAACTAGCTTGGAGAGGGAGCTTGTGCCTTGATTTATAGAAAAACAAGGAGATCCAGCCCAGGGGAGCACAAATCCCAAGGAGATAGATCAAATCAGTTGATGGAGAGTTAATAAATGTACATTTGAAGATGAACTGAGCCTACTTGTCAAGTAGAAGGCTGATTGAACTGACACATCAACCCATAAACTGACACATTAGTCCACAGAGCATTCAGGAGAGTCCACACATGTGAGGAGAGAGAGAGGGTGCAATTCCCCATAAAAGCTGTTGAAGATCAACTCTGGATCTAATTTTATCACCTCCTTCAGTCAAGGATTTGTCAGATCCAATCAATTTGGTTTAGATCTGACTCATTTCAATCAAATCAGTTGAGAATCCACTGATCTATGATTCTAGATTTGCTCCATTATTCATCAATTTATTAATTAAAATAATCAATAATTGATTTTTGGGGCTTTCTGACCTGAGTGATGGAAAATCACTCAAAACTAGGAAATAGTTGGTCCATGGGTTTACATGGTGCTCTTAGCTTGAAAATGAGCACCTACATGACTAAAATTGATTATTTGGCCCACTTTTATTATAAAATCAATTTTTCCAATTAAACTATTAAAAAATAGCCTAAGTTTTGGAAAAATTAAATTTTAATAAAAAACACT
>LPNX010175306.1:41948-56431 GCA_001517045.1 Pseudotsuga menziesii
AACACCCTGGGTTGATTGAATTGAAAAATAAAGTCTAAGAGAACAAGTCTTTTACAGACACTATCATTCTAGAACACTTATTACAATTCTGCCATGGGGTGTGAATGTGTGATATAGTACAACAAGCACTTCCCAGAAGTACTTTCGAAGGTCTTCTAAAGTCCAAACAAGTTATCCTTGTCCGGTTCACCAAGCTCACTTAATGAAAAACCACTAAGTACAACTTAGGTGGTAACATTTTGGCTCCAAATGTGGGACGTGTGCTCGATATGGTCTTTAAGGCAAGGAGAGGATACGAGAACACCATAATCTCTAGTTTATATAACCTGTAAAAACATTCCAACTTGACAAGAAAAACCTCAGTAGCAAAAGTTTTATAAAAAAACAAATGAACCATTAAGCTGATTTATTTAAAAAAAATAAATGTAATTAACTAATGAATAATTTTTTATTATTATAGCTAAGTACAAAACATAAATGCAAAAAGTAAATTCTCTCTTTTAGGAGCTTATTTTCCTACTCTAAGCATGATATAAAAAGGTTAGGTCTAATAAAAAATCCAATGTAACCACCTAAGCATTTTATTAACATAATTTTTTTTTCCTTGCCTTTGGTTACCAGCCAAAGTAAGGATAATTTATTTAGGAAATGCAAACTTGCGTGATGATTCGGAATGGGTGGGATCAATGGGAAATCATAAGCATGAATAAAGTCATTAAAGTTCCTCCCAAACTAGTATGTGCTCGTGCAGGCTACTTCTATCCATGACTAGATAGGACTGGTATACCAATCAGCATGATGAGGTAGACTGACTATATCATCATACTGATCATCAAGGCTTACTGAATGTTGAATCATTGTATAAACACCAAGCTGCTCCAAATCATAGGAACCTCTAAATGTGAAGAATATGGCTGAGACTGGTATTCCACTAACTGCATCACCTCTGACTTTTCACAACATTGCCTCTCAATGTCTTCATTACTGATACCCTTGTGCATCTCTACATGATATGACTTTGAATGACCATGTGAAAATTTTGAATTCTCCTCTTCCATACTAAGATTTTCCCAGGTATCCAGATCCGTGCTCCCATCTATAGACATATCATAGATTGGACTTCCAAAAAATTTTGAACAGACACTCCCCTTGTTGGACATATCATGGACGATATTCTCCATAAGATTTTCACAAGTTGGACTATCTATGAAATTCCAATAGTCATCACTCCCATCCATGTCATATGTGGGGGACTCTTCATCCATGGCATCATGCTCCTTCATATCTATTTCCTTATTGTATTCATAACAATCTTCTTCAGACAAAATGTTACAAGGAAATAAACTTTCCAAACCTTCATCAACATGTGGAGAATAAGGTATAGTGTCACCACACACCATACTGATCTTATCATAAGTTTCTTTATAGGCTTCTGTTATGATATCATGAAAAGGATCTTCAATCAAGGAAACCTTTTGGACATATTCAATGGGATCACTTGGTATGTGTTTCCCAGTGGATTTCTCTAGAGGTCTTTCCGGAAATATATCATCATTGCAACACACTTGAGAATACACCAAATATTCAATGTCTTCATCTATGGTGACATGAGGAGAGTCTTCAACAATGTGTTCCATCATGGGGTCCTCCTGAAGCTCTTCAATAGGATCATCTTGGATTTTCCCTTCCTCATAATCTTGTTGTGTATTGGGAGATACCTCACATTATTTAATAAGCTAATTACTTACTTCATTTCTTGAATAACTATGGGGAAAATCTTTAATGGGAGTATCATGAACCTCCTCTTCACTTAAATGTTCGAGAAGTGATTCCAATTCTTTAATACTTTGTATCATGGCAAAAGGTCCATCATATGTTTCCGTGTGATACTCTGTCCCAGATAGGTAAAGGTACAGATCTTTTCAAGGAACTTTTTTAAACCATTCCTACTACCCCTACATCTACCATCATGCCACTACTCTAAAAACATCCAAAGGAATCTTGGAAAATAAGTTATACATTTATTAGGAAGGCCCTGATAGAACCAACAACAGGCCTCACCCCAAAAAGTACTAGCAAACATTTCCATCATATTGTCTTCATGCAGAATATTGGAGTCAGCAATCAACTGAAGAAAAGATTTGACATGCCAGATAGCCGAATCACCATAATTTCCATAAAATGCTGGAAGCCAGTTATATGCATCCCCAAAACCATTACAATAGTTAGGAAAACCCGAGATGTTTGAGAAATCGATACGCTGAAACATTCCGGTTAACTGGGCACCATATTTCTCCTTTAATACATCCATATCAAAAATTAATAGTATGCATTTGATATAACCATTAAAACTTGTACTGAAAAGATGGAGCTATCAGGTGATGAGATTTAAAGGTTTTTACATGTCACATGGGATCATCTACACACAACAAAACTTCAAAAGTTTATGAGATAATAGGGTTTTGTCCCTTCAATGGAGTCACCATGTGAAAAAGAAAAATAAGCATTTATAAATCTTTTCACAATTTTTTTTTTTGCTTTTCTTTGTAAAAATAAAAACTAAGAAAAAAGTTACTGGAGTCGCTAGATGAAAATTAAATATATACTCTAAGAATTCATCAAACAAAGGAAAAAAAAAGGAAGAAAACAAAATTCGTACTCTGGGATAAAAAGATTTATCCTCGGCAATGGAGCCAAAAAGGTGATGTTGCATTTCACACACCTGGGTCACGTGGTAGAAATATTCAAGCCACTCAGTGTGTCCTTGGGGCAAGTCTTGAGTCAAGGCTGTCACCTTGTTCTTGAATCCTACATTTAGGCTCAACTCCTAATGAAGCCAAGGGGGGTAGACCCTATTAAGTTACTAAGGCAAAATTATTTAGTATGGTGATGTTAAACTGAATGAGTTACTTAGGAGTTTGAAATTTAACCATAAACAACCATAGATGACAAGATACAAAAAGAGCACATGAAAGAACAATGCTGAGACACATTATATATATATATATATAGCAAGAAAATAGCCAGTTCCTTAAAATGGAGTCAAAATATAATCAATGTACTTGCATGTGCTTGGATTGAATGTTTTGCAATTGCCTCTTGGTACGTTTTAAGTTAATGTGAAATATGAGTTGATTAAAATTAGGCGAAGGGGTGGACTCCATATATACCCGAGAGTACTTGGAGTATGTCCAAAACTAAACCTTCACGGATACCCACAAGGAATATGTCAGCTGAATGGAGTCTTTGTGGATATTTTTCATAACGCACCCGTTAGGGTGTGACAGAGACCGGTGCCCCGAGGTCACTTTTCAAGAGTTCCCACTTCCTTTGGGTATTTTTCCACCGTAATGGTTTGATCTAGGTGTTGGATTTTCACCTAATGGTTTGTCAATTTGGGAGAGTGAATCCTAATTATTCTTGTCACTAAAGTGCTTTTGATATAGCTTGACTAATTGGATGAACCGTAGCTAAGTGCAGAGCATACACACTGGAGTCTTGTCAATTTTAGTAAATTTTGAGATGGGTGTTCTTGTTAAAAAGAAAACCCTCCAAGAACCTCTTTCGATCAAAGTGGATCTCAATTGGGGAATCAAGGAGCGGTTAATTTTATAATAGCTAATGAAACAATTGATGAAAAGGAAAACATAGATACATAATTCTCGTTTTCTAATTAGTCCTACCACGCATCTCTTTCCCCTTTCGGGTCAATCGAGAAGTCATGGGGTAAGTATTAAGATTACTTTGAAATATCAAATAAGGAGTATGGAAATAATAATAAATCAAATTATACTACCCTTTAGATTATAACTATGCTAGATTGAAAAGAGATGAACAGAAAGTAAAAAATTGATACCGACGCAAATCCCCCCAAGGGGGATGGTGAATAGGCTTGAAAGAGCCTATTCGAAAGGACATATTATTTTTATTAGCAGAGATTTAAAATATAATCAAATTGAAATTGATGCACTTTTTTCCTTGTTATCTAGGATCCAAAGGATTACAACAAGCTGGTAACATGCTTGAATTAAAACAGAGCGGTGGGGGAAACTTCCGGGAAGCTCTAGTTCGTCCAAGAGTCAGAAATTTGGAAGAGTCTCCTTCTCTTTTATGTTAGACCTGCCAAAACATAGCGATCAATTAAAATCAAATGTTCTCAAACACACTTTAAAATTGTTTTGGGTCACCACGCTAATTACCGAAAAAAAAAACTAAGTAAAAATTGTTAAACAGGGGTAATCTAATTTCTGCAAAAAGGAACCAAGGAAAGCAAGATTTCCTTGGGATATTGTCTTTCTGTTTGGGAAGCCAATGAGATGTGCACTTTTATTGTATAATTTAAATCTTTGAAGAACAAAAAAGGAAGCTACCTTATGAGCAAGCTTTAGATCTATGCTTTAGCTACTTGCAAAAATGGAAGTTCCTACACCTAGATCTATCTTTATGAACTGATATTATTTATGAAATTATAGATATAAGAATAAAAACTCTTATAAAATAGATATAACAATATATATTCAATTCTTGAAACTAAATATTATCATAAGAGGAAGAGACAGGTAACCGGAAGATTGATTTTAAAAGAAAGGAGGAAGAGAAGGGGAAAGGCCTGTTTTTGGATGGATTTGCAATGGAAATTTGTTAGTGGAATACATAGGGGAAATGTATTCACAAATATTTTGGATGTAAAGTGGAGTCAAACTATATCCACAGCTCATCCAATCATTGCTACCTAAAATCTAAACACATAATCCTACACGAAACCTCATGAGATCTGGATATATATGTGAAAAAAAGACAAGAATTACATGCAAATAAACTTATTAAACATGTATAATCTAGATATTCTAACATATATGCTATGAGATATAAGAAAAACAAGTAACCTTACTTTCCCAACTATACTCCTATTGATTTAGCTGAATCGTTCAAGCCAGACAGGGTTTAGATGCAGAAATTGAGAGAAAAGCCGGCAACATCAATAGCCATAAGACAATGCTTAATCCACACACATGAGAGCATTACACCATTTGGCCTCCAAATCTTCTTTATTCCAACAATCAAAAGATTACAATATTATTACAATAGCAAGCCCTTCAATCCAACTCTAACTAGCTTGGAAGAGGGAGCTTATGCCTTGATTTATACAAAAATAGGAGATCCATCCCGAGGGGGTGCAAATCCCAAGGATACAGATCAAATCAGCTGATGGAGAGTTAGTCAATGCAGATCTGAAGTTGAACTAAGCCTACTTGTCAAGAGGGGGGATGATTGATCTGACACATCAACCAATAAATCAACACATCAATCCATAGAGAATCCAAGAGAGTCCACACATGTGGAGGAGAGAGAGGGGGTGAAATTCCCCATAAAAGCTGCTGAAGATAAACTCTGGATCTGATTTGATCACCTCCTTCAGTCAAGGATTTGTCAGATCCAATCAATCTAGTTCAAATATAACTGATTTCAATCAAATTGGCTGAGAATCCACTGATCTATGATTCTAGATTTGCTCCATTATTCATCAATTTAATAAATGAAATAATTAATAATTGATTTTTGGGGCTTTCTGACCTGAGTGATGGAAAATCACTCAAAACTAGGAAATAGTGGGTCCATGGGTTTACATGGTGCTCTTAGATTGAAAATGAGCACCTACATGACTAAAACTGATTATTTGGCCCACTTTTATTACAAAATAAAATTTTCCAATTAAACTATTAAAAAATAGCCTAAATTTTAGAAAAATTAAATTTTAATAAAAAACACTGAAAAAAATTTTAAAAATGAAAATTTGAAAAAACCTAGGGCGACTTAGACATGTTCATATGACTCAACCATGATGCCTAGCATGTTTATACATTGAAACATAGACTCTAATAACCTCAATAGGCCTAAATGCCAATCCGACCACCCCAACTTTGGAGGTATGGAGTGAAAAACTCAGAAATTATCACTCATTTATTCAACAACCAATAATAACCAAGGGAAAAAACACCTTGGGCTGATCAGATTGACAAATAAATTCTAAGAGATTGAGCCATTTACAGACACTATCATGCTAGAACATTTATTACAATTCCCCCATGGGGTATGAACGTGTGATATAGTACAACAAGCACTTCCCAGAAGTACCTTCGAAGGTCTTCTGAAGTCTGAACAAGTTATCCTTGTCCGGTTCATCAGGCTCACTTAATAAAAAAACACTAAGTACAATTTAGGTGGTAACAAGTTCTAATTCATTTTTAGAGTATGCATTTGATTCAGAAGCCTTTATCTCAACCACCAGTGATTGCTTGGCCTGACACTCACTTGTGTTGTGAGTGGGGCCCTTATGGAACTCACACCACTTTCCTGCTTCCTTCTTTTCCTTTGCAGTGTTGCTCTTTGCTTGAGGCTTTGGAATTTTTTCTTGAGTCACCATGCCTTGGTTGTGTACTTGGTTCTGTGGTTTTGGGGCACCTTTCCCTTGGTTCTGATTCGTAGATCCAAAGTCTCGCTTTTTTTGTCTGAATTTTTTCTCAATTTTGGCAGCATACAGATATGTCGTACCAAGCAAGGAGATGTCGAGGAACTCGATTTCCTCCTAAATGTATATGTGTAGACAACTGCAGTACTTTAGCACCAAATGTTTCTCTAAATATTTGATACCCAACTTGGTGCGCAGGGTATGGAACATATTCATCAGCTCATGCACATCTTGATCTCTTTGCTGCGGCAGCATAGTCCATTGTATGTATGTGTCCTCATAGCTCCCCACTTGATAATATTGTCCCTTTATCACATCTTAGAAATAATTCCAATTGGATAAGTCCAAGAACAGAGAGGGTTCCTCCTCATCCTTTCTCTCATAGTAGGTTTCCCACCAGTCCTTCACATGGGGGGCGGCTTTGAGTAGAGAAAAAGTAATCTTTTCCCGGTCAGAAAAGTCATGAACCAAGAAATATCCTTCTAATAGATTCAACCATATATCAATGGCTTCTACATCTATTTAGCCATCAAATATGGGAATTTCAAAGTTTACTTGTACCTTAAAAGGGGTTGCACCTCTAGAGTGGCTAGTAGATGCAGATGCGCTGCCAGTGGAAAGTTGTTGAAGGATCTGGGCAAAGTTATCCATCATCGCATTCCTTTGTTTTTCAAGGGCCTCCTCGAGCAACATTTTGATAGGATATTCTACTCCCCCATATTACTTTTCATCCCCCATGGGTGGTCATTTGGATTTGCGAGGATGATCTTGCAAAGGTTCAACCAAATCGAGCCCTAACTCTTTATACCCCACCCTCGTTGGGGACATGCAAAGAAGGATCGAGAAAGAGAAGATTGCTTTGATACCACTGATCTAAATTTATGCAGGAAGGAAATATAATACACAAATAGATGCAAAAATAAATATGCAGTGAAAATAACACTTCATTTCATTAATCAATAACTAAAACTTGTGTACATACAGAATGGAAATAAACTAGCTAGAGTGCTGGTAGCTTATCTCTAAGAAGAGATGTGGCAGCTACATGCCTCTAAACTCTGTGTTACAATGAGGCTTGAAATCCTATATATTATTTAGAAACAATGGAAAACCTACACATCCAAAAACCTAACCCTAGGAGGTGAAACACCAAAATGTGGGCCCCGTTGGGTAACTTGGTACATCAATTTCTCGGGGTTGTAACTTTAGCATACTACCTTCGTTTGACGTGCATGATACATCATTAGAAAGATATTTTTAAGGACTACATCCATAAACAACAAATATTGAGTTCTAAATGGAATCATATTTTCCCAACAATTCAATGCAAAAAAAAACATTGTTTAGGGCCTTAAAATGACTCTGAAAGTTTAGGACCCGAAAATTGCCAAAAATAGTAAATTGTGATACAATTAAGGAAACTGGAAAACTGAAAGAAACAATGCTGGGGGTCCAAGTGGAATGGGTGGGTGGCCACCAATATCCTCTTGGATCATAGACTCTCTTGAGGTAGAGTCTATTACGTAGCTTCTTCAAGAGCTGATCATCTGAGTTAGCGAAGAGGTATGCCTCCTTGCCAAGACAAAGGTCTTTGGCAAGGTAGAGTGATGGAATCTGGTATTTTCTAGGAAGAATTGATTCCACACTATGGTTTGAAGAGAATGGGGTAAAACCAAAGGTAGTCTTATATATCTCTCTGTCATCATGTAAGTGGCCCCAATATAAATCAGGTGGATCTTCCATGGCCGACGAGGCAGAAGGGAAACTGGTGCTAGATATCATGAAAATGGTATTGGTTGTGGTTTTGGTGGCCTTGCCCCCATTCTCTGTTGGAGGAAGAGGGGTATGCTTGGATATGAGAGGAGTATTTGATGGACCTGGAGGTAGGTGCAACATCATCTCAATTGGCTGGACATGAGTCAACACATATTGGGGCCTCAGAGGTAGGGTAGGTGGTTTAAGGTACCACACAGGATCTCCTAGTGTGAAATTGTGTAGATTGCGGGTTTATAATGTAGACTTAATCATGATCCTGAATGGTAGGAAAAGGAAAAGTAAAAGGATCATGTTGAGTGGGAATGAACACCACTTTTTCCTTGGTAACTGAGGTTGAGGTTGCAACTGAGGTTGTGGCTGTAGATGGAGCTGCAACTGCGGATGGATCTGTGACTGTGGATGGAGCAGCTACTACAAATGGAGTTGTAGTTGAGGATGGAGCTGCACATAAGGATGGAGTTGTGGCTGCAGTTGGTGTTGCAACTGCAGATGGAGTTGTGGCTATGGTTGGTGCTGTGGCTGTGGATGGAGCTACAACTGCGGTTGGTGTTGCGACTACAATGGTGTTGTAGCTACGATTGGAGTTTAGGTGCAACAATGTTGGATGAGAGCATGCAAAAATTCATAGTCTCACTCGGTTCTGGTGGGGGAGTTAAGAATGGGAAGGAATTTGTCATGGTCGTATTAGGGAACAACCCAGTACCTACAGCCAACAATGAAGGAGTGGCTGTGTTTTTGAAGGAAGTATCCACAGTGGGGATGACATTGGCTGGTATAGTTTTCCCATGCAGATCATGGTAAGTTAGTTGATCCACAGTCATAATTTTCCCGTCATGAGGAAACATCATAAGGTGGAACACAGTGTATGCCATGGATCTCATGGCGTACATGTAGCTTTGTCCCAAGAGCAAGTTATAGTCCAACTGTGCGTTGACCACCTCTATGTTAATTAGGACTTTCTTCCATGATAAAGTGATGGGGACATGCTCATGGGGTGGCAGAACAAGTGGTAAGCTGGAATTGTTGAAATTGGTTTTAAATGGAAGGTCTTGTGTTCAAATCCCCCCAAAATTTACCCGTGCACCATATTTCGGTTCCTATGGATGCACCTAGGGGTATGGTGGTAGTGGGATTGGATCCCTAGACCACATGTCATGTGAGTACCATACTGGCCCTAGTTTTTGATTCCCCTAGTTACAAAAAAAAAGTGATGGGGAGGTGCAGAAGGATTCCTTGGGCTCTAGTGGGATGGCCATCATAGGTGCAAATTGTAGTGGTAGATGATTGAAGGGTAGGGGACCCAAGTTTCTACCAGATAGATATTCGTGTCATGTTGAGCTTTGTTCTAAAGAACCTACTTGGCGTGGCCCATGAAGTGGCACTCATGCGTATAGTGCATGTAGACGTTGCATAGTTTTCACGGTTGATTTCTCTGTAATGAATCCTTGCATCTAGGTGGTTTGGTTGTTGGCTGCCTCTTTGTGGTTGGTTGTTGCCCCATTCCTATATTGGTTATTTCTACCTTTCCCTTGTTGGTTGTTGGGGGCTGGTTAGTTGGGATGATTTTGTTGATAAAAAACTTGTCCCAAGGGTGGTGGCAGAGATGGGATGGGGGTTAGAGAGGCTTGTATAGGTGGTACATAGTAGACTGGGTGAGTTGGGGGGGCTATAAATCTAGGGATTTGTCTCTAATATTGTTGTGCAGGTCAAGTTAGTGCATAGGCATGCTGTTGTGGTGTGGGTTGTGCGTAGGAGGTTGTGGCTCTAGAATGAGACATCATCCTTGAGTAGTCGGGAGCTTGATTTGGGTAGGAAACACTAGGGGTATCACTTGGGTGTAGTGGAATCATAGGTGGTTCTACATGGTGTTGTGAGTGATGACAGATAGAGCCTATAATTCCATCTGTAGCATGGGAAGCCCCTGGTGCATCCCGGTAGGAGGTGCCTACATGAGGAGCATCTGGAATGACAGTGTAAAGGTATCTAGACTATGCGTAGATGAGGTCAAACTATTGGGCATTCAATATGGCCTCTTCTTATATTTGGGGACATTCAGAGGCGATGTCCTTGGCTATAGGTGGTAGCAATGTTTTCAAGAACCAGTCAAGGAAGATCCTATCATCAAGCTTGATCTTGCACATTTTGTGACATCGCCTCCACTCATGGATGTGGTCAGTGATGTGGGTCGTAGTGTTCTGGTAGCTAGATTGCAGGAACATAAAGGCCAAGGAGTTGAAATATGGATACTTGGTTTGTGGTATCTCAATGTACCACTTGGCTACAACACCTGTGAGGGTGCATTGGAATAGTTTGAGTTTGATCGAATCATCTATGATGTTGTTTGATGAGCAGCAAAGGTGAAACATCATGATATGGTTTTTGGGGCACTCCCCTACCTTCCCTTCAAACTTGGGAATGTATGAGGGGAGTTTGGTTGGCATGGGAGGCAAAAAGGTTTGATGGCAGATAGGGTCATTTGTTAACCGAGCCAATTCAGGCAGGTTGAGGTGTGCCATGAAAGGAAGGTTTGATCCAAGGTTGATGTGTGATGGGGAAGCAATACTAGTGGGGTTTGTAGGGATATGATGCACCTGCATGATTGGGGGTACTTGTGACATAGTTATGGATGTGCCACTGCCCCCAGGTGTGGTAAATAGAACTGTGTGAGTGGAAGGGCCACTACCCCCATGTATTATAGGAGGGGTAGTGTAGGTGGAAGGGCCACTACCCCCAAGCATGCCAAGTTGGATAGTGTGAGTGGACCAGACACTACCCCCAGGAATGATAGGTGGGAAAAATTGATAGGTTAGTATGGGTGGTGGTAGCTAACTTATGATGGTTTGCATGACCATGCTAAGTCCACTAGCAGGGGTGTTGGTGGTGGTGTGGGGTATGGACATGGGTTCACTGCCAATCACTAAGCTGGAAAATGGATTCGGGTTTGCACTAGCCATGGGGATAGATGGTGTAGTATGTAGATTTAACTCATATTGGTATGATTCTAAGTCCGAATCAGAGGTTTTTTAACCTTCTGATGGTGTAGAGAGTCATTGAGAATGGTCTCGACAGTGTTGGTTCAAGGACCCAAACTGTGGTGGATCGCCTCTCAGGCGTGAGGAAGAACATGGGGGATCAATTGTGTCTGATTGGTATGTCAAGTGGTGAAATCAAGTGGTGACATTCTAGACCCCAATTTCAATGGCTTCCTATTAGCTTTCAGGTGGTCACTTGGCCACCAAGAATTCTAGGAGACAACGCTTGGATTTTTCTTCATGGGAGTGCTAGTCAATCGGTGTGGGTCATTTCCTGTTTCGCTTGGAATTTCCTCTCAGCAGCCAGCTACTTTGGGGTTCCCATGGTATCCCTCATAATGAATTTATAGGCCGAGCCCAACTACTTCCCATGGTAAAGGCAATCAAGGACTTATGTCCTCAAAGAATACAAGTGTTTGAATTAGTGTAAATTATAAATTTTAATGGCTAGCTCAGCGTCATGAACTGAGTTTGGTTGTTTTATGTGGTATAGTTTGTGTGCGTGGATATTATATTTTTGTTACCTTTGGTGGCTACTTATATGGTTTATGAATATTTCACAAAGAGTTTTTGTTTTATTACAGAATTCATAACTTGGGTAAATTGTTGATGAAAGTAGTATATTGTAAATAGAAAATTAAACATGTGTCATACTTGAATCTGAACTATGGTAGTCTAACTAGGTGACTTCCTTACACCTGTATTTTTATTAAACCAGGAAAGAGTGTTGGGATCTCAACAAAATGGGACTAAACCAATCTGTAGATCCTCAGGCCACTCTCCAAGTGCAAGGTCGATCAATAGGGAGGACGTGAATGCCATGAGGACCCCTGGGTCTACCACCCCCTCTACCTTCCAAGTAACCCATTTTTTTTTTTTTGAAAAGTGACAGGTGAAGTGCCTATTACTATACAATATTCACCCTTCGTCTTATCCCAGAATACCTCGAAGGGTGATGACTGGGTAGAGGAGGAATGGCTAGGAAAGATATTAATTTCAAATTAAGAACTGAAACTTATAGTAATTTTATCCAAGCTTTAATCAAATTATTTAAACAATTAACCATTTGATTTAACAGTGATTTACACAAATTGAAATGAAATAAAGGCAGATGGCTGGACAAAGGCGGCTGAGCTACACTGACGGTCCGGATAACTTGAAAAATCGAATCTGAGAGATAGATCGCTCTTTTTGGGGCAAATGTGGTGAGCGGGTCACCAAATTTTCCCCAAATCAGGAAAGGGGGTCACTCAAAAACTTTAGACAGGATCACTCTACTTTTTTGGGATGAAGTAGCACCTTTTGGGCCTGAATGAGTGACTTGGTCACACCTTTCAACCCGATACGTGTGACTTGCTCCAAAAAAAAAATTGCAGGTCGCACTTTTCAGGCCTAAATAGGCATCTGGTTTGCTCTTTTTGGCCTAATATGAATGATCTAGCCTGGAAACTAAAAAAAATTAGGTAAAACTGAAACAAAAAAACTAAAACTTTGAAAATAAAATCCAGGGATCCTGTGGGATTGACCTGGTATGGTTTCCAATTCTGTAGTAGGGATTTCGCCCTTGCTATAGGTAGGAACAACTCCCTTCCATCTATAGGATGAAAGGGTAGGGTTTCCATGAGAATGAAATTAAAAGGAAATAAAGCCTTGCAAAATGAAATTAGGGCCAAGCTCCAGAATCCTACATGAAACTGTTAGAAAACTAAGAAATGGCTACAAGCAATCAATGGAGAACCTATAGCAAACTCTAAGAAAATAAACCTATAAGAAAAATATGTTAAAAAAATACAATAAACATGACATAAAACATAAAATGATACCTTCTATGGGTGGAAATGGGCCACCATTCCCTAGCTTGGGGAGCAACTCTCTTAAGAATGGGAGCTTTGGCTCAATAGAGTAATGGAGGAGAGGGAGGTTGAATGGCTTGAGAGGAAAATGGTTTCAAGGCACTCACATGGGAAGCATAATGTTAGGGAGTGAATTAGTTATTTGAGAGTGACCTCTACCCCTCTATTTATACTTTTTTCTCAATATTTTTAGGGTTTTAAGCCACTAGTCAAGGCTTTATCCCCTTTTTTGGGATTTTAGCCCCTTTCACCCAAGTCTTAGATCATTTAGGGTTTTTAATCTCCATTGAGGGGTTTTAGCCCCTATGAGAGTTATTTTGGCTCTTTTTAGGGGGTTTAAAGCCCTTTTTTATATTTTTGAGCCTTTTTGAGGGTGTGGGGGTCAAATGAGGGTTATACATAGATGTATTTGGGTGGTGTAGGTCATGTATAGCTTAGTGAGGGATTTTTTGGGTTAACATCCCCCCTCTCTCTCCATTTTTATCTCCCCAAATCACCTTTCTCCCCACTACCCCCAATCACCACTTCTCTCTCTCTCTCTCTCTCTCTCTCTCTCTCTCTCTCTCTTTAAATAATCCTCCCCCTCACCCTAAAAAAATGTATTTCTCTCTCTCTCTCTTCTAATCCTTCACCAATTCATAAATCCCACACATTTCTCTCTCCACCAACCACTTAACACATCCCTCTTTCCATTTCTATTTTCGATTTCCTCTATCCACACCCCCTCTCTCTGAATATTATCTCCCCCACCTTTATCTCCCCTCTAATCCCTAATAACACCCCCCGTCTCTTTCTTACACTCAACCCCCTAGTCATACCCTTCAAACTATGCCCCCTCATCCCTCCCCTCCTCACACTAACCCTTAATAAATTGATATATCATTGTCACTAACATGTACTCCTCCACTAACCTCTATTCCTTACCCCTATATATCTACACCAACCCATTAATATAAACCCTATTTCCATCTCTCTCTCCATACCCTTAATATCCCTCTAAACTATTAACCCCCTCACTCTCTCTCACTCTCTCTCTAACTCTCTCCCTCTCCTACACCTACTACTAACCACCTCCCCATATCTCTCCTAGCCCCCCAACTCTAACCACCTCTTTCTCTCTATATCTTATAACCCCCCTCCCCACTATCAACAACCACCCTCCCATATCTCACTCTCCCTCCCTTCTCCTATAGCCTTCCCTTCTCTCTAATTTCTCTCCTCCTCCTCTCCAAAAAAGTAAACTCTTCACTCGTTATATATTTCTATCCCTCAACCCTCCTCCTCCTTGCCACCCTAATAACCCCCCTTCTTCTCTCTCTCTCTCTCTCTCTCTCTCTCTCTCTCTCTCTCTCT
>LPNX010175306.1:59503-77611 GCA_001517045.1 Pseudotsuga menziesii
CTCTCTCATTTTTTCTAATCCCTACCCCATAACTACCCCTAACCCCCACCCCTTTTTCTTTCCCCCAACTCATTGGCACCCACCTTCTCTCCCTCTCTCTCTCTCTCTTTATCCTTATCCCACCTTTCTCTCTCTTTATCTTTACCCCACTTCTCTATAATTTCCTTAATACTCACCAAAATCCCTAACCATGTTGATATCTTTTTTTTCTCTCCCCACCACGCCCCCAGTACCACTAATCATACTCCTTTCTTTATCTCCCTCTCTCTCTATTTACACCCTCTTCTTCCTATCTTCCCTCCTCCTCTCCATAAACCTAAAATTTCTAATCTATATCACTTCTCTACTGTAACCTCTCTCTTACCACTACCCATATTCACCACACCCTCTCTCTCTCTCTCCTCTCTCCCTCAATCTCTATCTCTATCACCCCCCTCTAAGCTCTCTCTCTCTCTCTCTCTCTCTCTCTCTCCACCACACTAACCCTATCCTGAGCTATTACCCCCTTCTCTATATCCATAATCCTCCCCAAAACACTAACTTTGTTGATATATTACTCTTTGTCTTATTAAACTCTCGTCGTCCACCTTACTTGTAATTAACCCCCCTCATCTCTCTCTCTCTCTCTCTCTCTCTCTCTCTCTATGCTACTCCCACACCTATAATTAACCCACTCCTCCCTCCCTCTCTCCCTTCATCCCCCTAACCCTTATTATAACCCTCTCTCCTTTTCTATCTTCCCTAACGCATTGCTACCCCTAACCCCCACCCCTTTTTCTCTCCACCAACCCTTTGGTACCCACCTTCTCTCCCTCTCTCTCTCTCAATCATTATCCACCTTTCTCATTCCACTAATCCTACCACTGACCATTCCCCCTCTCCATCTCTTTTTTCCCATCTTTGCCAATCCACCGCTCACTACTCCACACCTTCACACTCCTTGAATATACCCCCCTTTTCTCTAACTCAACTACTCTCCCCCCCAAAAAATCCCTAGCCCTCCTAATATCTATCTCTTCATATTCCCCAACCCCTTTCCTCACCCATCCCATTAATAACCCCCTCCTCTCTCTTCTTCTAGCCCTAACCCAACCCTCTCTTTCTCTCTCCTCTCTCTCTCTCACTCAACCCTCAAACTACTAAAATATACCCCACTTCTCTTTGATTTCCTTAGTACTCACCAAATCCCTAACCATGTTGAACACTTTATTTTTGTCTCCCCCAACCCTCCCCCACACTACCACTAATCACACTCCTCCCTTTATCTCTCTCTCTCTCTTTACACCCTCTTCTAACTACCTTCCCTCCTCCTATCCATAAATATAAAATCCCTATTCTATATCACTTCTCAACCCTAACCTACTCTTAACCCTACATATAATCACCACCTTATCTCTTCCTCCCTCTCTCTCTCTCTATCTTCCCCCTCTAACCTCTCTCTCTCTCTCTCTCTCGTATCATAACCCACCTCTA
Organism: Pseudotsuga menziesii; assembly: GCA_001517045.1. Classification (NCBI taxonomy): domain Eukaryota; kingdom Viridiplantae; phylum Streptophyta; class Pinopsida; order Pinales; family Pinaceae; genus Pseudotsuga; species Pseudotsuga menziesii. The sequence continues at coordinate 60,977 of LPNX010175306.1, forward strand.
TCTACATCCTATCCTACTCCATTTACCTCTAGCCCCATATTCTATCTCTCACCTAATCCCCCTCCCCATAACACCTATGTCTCTCTCTCTCTCTTCCTACACTAGACCAACCCTCTCCTTAGGTCTTACCCCCTTCTCTCTATCCCTACTCGTATCAAAACGCCTAACTCTACTGATATATTACTCTTTGTCTTATTTAACCCCACTCATCCACCTTACCTGTAATCAACCCCTCTCATCTATGTCTCTATGTATGTCTCTCTCTCTCTCTCTCTCTACCCCTAACCCCACCTCTGTCTCTACCACTATCGATAAGACCCCCTTTCTCTATGTTTATGCTAGTCATATTTCCACCACAACATACCCCCCACTTTCTCTCTCCATTTATATGCCCACCTCCTACACAAATCTCTATTTTTCTCTCACCATATACTCTCCCCCCTTATCTTTAACTTCCCTCCACCTCCCCAAGCCCACAATCCCACCAATATCTCTCCATCTCGCTCTATCACTAACTCCACAACTCCTCTCTCTATATGTCTAGTCATAATCCATCCTCTCTCTTTACCTAATCCACGTCCCTTTTCTCATTCCCCTAAACTCTCCTATATGTTTCATAAACCCCTCAATGTACAACTTTTCTCTATATACCCCTCTCCCTCTCCCTCTCTCTCTCTCTCCTAACCCCATGTTGGCCTGAAATATTGCTTCAGGCCAACTAAGGAGAATTAATCCACACAAGTTTCTTACAGCAGCCCCTAGTATGTTTGGTATGATTAATTTTCATAGATAGGGTCCTATTGCCCTCTACGTTTTCACTCTTGTTAGGAAGAATACCATCACTTGAACTCAGAAAAAGTAATTTCTAAATTAAATATTAATCTAAAATAATCTATCTATGAACTACACAATTTTCCTAATTTTTTCTAATCAAGAGTTAAAACAAAACCTAGTTCTTCTCTTTAAGGTAGTCTTTGCTTTATTTTGATTTATGAAAGAAGTTGTTTCAATATCCTAATCAACAAAGTAAATATGAAATATATTATAGTTGTTAAATAAAATGAAAATTTATGCTACTAACTTAAAACCAATCTAAACTACTGTTCGTATCTCAACTGAGAAAAAGCCTTTTAACTAAATTAATTATCTCTTGACAAGTATAAATAACAAAAAAAATGAATGATATATTTTCAAATAGGAAAACTATCATAATTCATATCATTAACACTCTCTCTATTTAAAAAAGTTTTATGATAATGAGAAAAATAAAACAAGAAATATTTCCTTCATTATGTAACATAATGGTCGAGCAATAGTCAATTTTCAACATTAATATTTGAATATAAAATTAAATACTTATTAATCAAACCACCTATGAAAATATAGATGAAATTGAATAACAAGCTTACATATATGATACTATATAACCAAAACCGTCAGCAAAAATTGACTGAAATGGATTTTATAGTATTCGTATCAAATATAAAATGTTGAATGACTAGAGTAATTTAAACATCATTGATACAATTACAACAAAGCATACCTATATTTAGATTAAAATGAGAAAGAAAAATATTGAAATTTAAGTATATGTATGTATGTATCAAAACTAATAACACACAGTTATACCAGTTTCAAATGTAAGCTTGACAACATCCAGTAAGAAAACCTCCAATAAGATTGAGGAAGCAAGTAAAGTGTTATCTCAATATCCAATTATTTCAATAATACTCCCTCCCCCTACTGCCACGCACTGCTATTACTTAAATAGAAAAATAAAAACAAACAGAAAATTGAGAGGAAAACTGAATCTCTTAGCTAGCCACAACTAAAGAAAACATGTCGAGAGAACCTCGTAAATCTCTCAAATGCTTCACTTTTTTTAGGAAATTTCTCAGGTCTCATCTAAATGGGTCTATTATACAGAAAACCCACATTTTAAAATTTCAACTTGCTCCTTTGTTTTCCCGCAATTTGCTGTCAAAATTTGTTTGTTAGATAATGATGGGGATCTGGTCGTCCTCCATTTCTCCTTGATCCAAGGCATCCCTTATTTCTCTGGTTCAATTTTCCTTTTCATCAAATATTTCTCCATCATCCTCACAATGTGGCGAAACAAATCTAGTGGTATTCGGGTTGAAAATGATTTCTTTTCCTTTATTGTTCTGGTAATCCCTTTGTTTCATGACCAAATCTGCACATAAGTAAATATATTAATAACAATCTAGAATGTACTGCATAAATGAATAATAGTTTAAGAAAAGATAATAATACTTTAAAAATGACAGCATGAAATATTTATCTGAAATAGTAATAAACTTCCCTTTTCCACTCGTTCTCCCAAATGCAACTTGATTGCTGGTTTAATATTCTTATCCAAAGACGTTGACTGGGCAGTAACCCGATTCTTTTATCTAGTGAATTTCTTATTGAACTTGTTCTTGTGGTTTCATAACAAACCATTAATTACTAGTTGTCAATTCTGCAATTAATTTGGTGTAACCTCTATTTTTAGGTACAGTCTTTTCGTGTTGGAAACCGTTGATTTTTTCGCCTTTGGTTACACAAATTACCATCCATATTATTGCACAAGTAATGCTCTTTCTACCCTTTTTCTGGTGCAACTACCGTCAAATTGATAAATATTGTTTCTTCAAACTTGGGTTCTAGATTCAATGACTTTAGAATTAATGTAATCGTTCAACAATATCTCCACCATATGTGAGTCTGCATTAATACCTCAGTAATCTCACACAACAAATTTACTTAATATTTGATGCGGTTTAGAGGGAAAATATTAATGATCTTAGAAGCACCTTTCATGAGTTCTCCTTCAAGATATATATATCGCATCCCCAGCCCATGCTTTAGCTTGTGTACCTGCAACGATATAAAAATATCACATTAATAAAAAATTAAAGAAAGGAGGCATGTATAAATAAAAATAAACACACTGAGGGGGAGCAGAAAAAAATGATAACAAAATAAGGATTGTCCCTTTTGATTTTGTGCATTCAACAGTTTGGTAATCTAGCATGTTTTTTATATTTTTTTAATGCACTGGTTGTTTGCTTGTAATTCCATGAATAGTATGAGATTCTTCTTTTATGAGATGAATAAATTTGGTGATCTGTTATAGTAGTGCTTATTTACTTGACTTGTATGAAATTAAATTATACTAACTTAATGGTGATTTTAATTTAATAAACCTGCTAATTTGAAATCCAGAATAAGATATGAAGTGATATCCTTAATAAATTTTGAGCAACTCTATTTTTTTTTATGGATTTGATGGAGAAAATCCAGCAAGCTCAGGAAGTTGTAATAAATTACAATCCACAAATACGAATTCTGAAATTTCCATTAAATTAAAATTTACATCTTTCTACGGCTGTGAACATTTGTTGAAAAATTAAGTGTCCATAGCTACACTATAGAAAATCATGAAAATCATTTGCTTCAATTACGTTTATAGGTAGATCATGGAGTGTTTTTAGATGAGAAAGAGACTGCAAGGGTTCCAAAACCAAAGGATAGTGTCTCTTTGCACTATCCTACTCCATATTAACCTTCACCGTCGAATCCACTTTCTCGATTTTGATATTCTTTGACCCATACCTAGGAATAATATCAATTTCAGGCTTTAAGGAATAATGAAAATTATTTTAACTAAGGAAAATTAATAAAATAATTGTTAAAATTGTTAACCAAAAAATCCCCCACTAAGCTCTCAATGGCTTACACCACCCAAGGACACCATCTCATGACACTCATATCCCTTCATTAGACCCCCACACCCTCAAAATAGCCTAAGGATGAAGAAAAGGGCTTAAAAAACCCCCAAAAAGAGCCCAAAATAGCCTCCTAGGGGCTAAAGCCCCCAAAAAGGGTCTAAAACCCTAAAAGTGGTTAAAGTTAGGGTGAAAAGGGATACAAGCTCAAAAAATGGGCTAAAGCCGTGACCAAGGGCTTAAAACCCTAAAACCCCTTAGAAAAAGCTATAAAATGAGGGTGGCGGGTCACTCTCAAAACACTTGTCCCTTGCATATTGTTATGCTACCCATGGATGCCTTGAGACACATTTGCCTCTTAAGCCACCCACACTCCCTCCATCTCCATTTCCATTTGAGCCATTGCTCCCCAACAAAGAGAGGTGCTCCCATGAGCTAGGGCATGGTGCCCATTTCCACCCAAGAGAAGGTATACCCAATGGTTTATTTCTGTTTTGCTAATGTTATTTTCTTTCTAACTCTCATTTTTATTTGCAGGTTTTGTTATTGACATTGGTTTTGCAGGTTCTCCATTAGAGCTTAGGTTTGTTTGCAGGTTTTAAGGAGGTGGAACCCTAACCCATTTTCTCCATAGGGGTTCACCAAAGCTTTGTTTTCTTCTTTATTCCATTAGATTTAGTTTACTATTCTTGCCATTTACTTCATCTTATTTAGATTAGCTTAGCTTAGTTTACTATTCTGTCTCTACTATTCCTCTTTTGTTTTTTTTGCATTTACCATTAGCATGAACCTAACCTTTTTCCCTATAGGCATAAGGGAGCCATTCCTACCCCTGTATCAGGGAGATATCCTTGCTACAGAACTGTCGATCATACCAAGTCGATCCCACACGATCCGTGGCCAAAACTTTTTATTCTCAAGTTTTTAAAATTTTTGCCCTAGTTTTTCAGAAATTTCATGTTAAATCTGTCTTAGATTCTTGTTTATGTACATTTCTAGTTATTTACAAGCCTCCTCAAGGACAATCCCATCCCATTTGGTCACAGTACGACTTACTGTTGGCCATTCTGTGGTTTGCAAATCACTCAACTGTGCAAAAATGGCCGAACTAAATTTCTAAAAATTCACTTGTGTTTCGCCTCATTTTTTTCCCAAACAGTTAATCCATTTGCAAATATTCCAATGATTAAGGGTAAAATGTTATGCTTCCGAAGTAAATCCTCACGGTTTGATCAGAATCCAATTTTCAAAAATAAGACTTTTACAGGTGCGCAACCCATTTTTGGGCTTTTTAATTTCAGTTTCTGTTTTTATTTTCTGCATTTTATTTCATGAACAATGTGTAAATGTTAAGTAAATCATTATGGATTAATAAAATGAACCTAGTCTAACTAAAATCAACTTAAAATCAACCATCTTGCTTTCCCCTTCCTCCTCTACCCAGTCATCACCCTCCGGGGTATTCTGGGATACGATGAAGGGCAAGCTCATATAGATCTAGGCACTCCATGATATTGTTTCAAACCACTAAAACCAGGTGACCTAGAAGGTAGATGGGGTAGAGAAGGATGGATTCTCACGGCACTAAGAATCCTCCCTATTGACCAACCTAGCATCCGGGAGGTGACCTGAAGATCTACGGATGGGCTTAGTCCCATTGTGTTGAGAGCCCAGCATTTTCTCTTGGTTGAAGAAGAATATCACTATGAGGTAGACATCTAGTTAGGCCAGCAAACATTTAGGGTTAATCACTGTACTTGTTTACAATTTTTTTTTTTTTATGCTTGCATACACAACCACAATGACATGAAATCTACCATGATGAATTCATAAACCATATTTTAGCAACCAAATACCAGAAAAAACAACCAAACAAATACACCATACCAATTAATTAACCCAACTCAGTTCATGACGCTAAGTGATCCTTAAAATATACTAATTTACACTAAGTCAAAACAACTCTGTAGTATTTGAGGACATAAGTACCTGATTGCTTCAACTGTGGGAAGTACTTGGGCTCTACCCAGAAACTAATTACGAGGAGTACCACAGGAACTCCAAAGTAGTTGGCTACTGAGAGGAATTGCCAAGTGAAATGGGCAATGACCCCTTCCGATTGAGTAGAAACACCTATGAGGAACAATCCAAGCGCTGTCTTCTAGTATTCTTAGTGGCCGAGAGACCACCTTCAACCAATAGGAAGCCATTGAAACTGAGGTCCAAATCTCATTACCACTAGTTTCACAAATAAAATTAAACACAATTGATCCTTCACGTTCTTTCTCACGCCTAAGAGGAGAACCACCACCATTCAAAACACGTGATCGGAATCATCATAGTCATTCTCAATGATATCCCACACTATCAGAGGGCCACGTAGCCTTTGATTCTGATTCAGACCCATATCATTTAGAACCAGACCTTCACACTGCACCATCTAGCCCCATGGCTAATACAAATCCGGATCCATTTTTTGGCCTAACCTTAGCAAGTGGACCCATGTCCACATCACAACCCATTACCCACAACCTGGAAAGTGGCACAAGCACAGTCATGCAGACTATCATTAGCCAGCTGCCACCACCTATAGTGACCACCCAATCCGGCCCATTTCCAACACACAGGGGTAGTGTCCCTTCCACACATACTGCCCATCTTTCCACATAGGGGGGTAGTAGACCATCCACCTACATTGCCCCTACTGTCACACATGGGGGAAATTTCCCTGCCACTCATACCATCCCACCCACAACACTTGGGGGCATTGTCCCATCCACCATAGTGCCATCGCAAGCACCCATAGTTGTGCAGATGCACTATGCACTTGCAAACCCCACCACCATCGCAGCCCCATCCCACATTAACTTGGGGTCAAATATGCTCTTCATGGCTCATCTGAACTTGCCTAATTTGGCTAGATTAACAAATGACCCCATCTACCACCAAGATTTTTGGCCACCTATGCCAACTAAGCTACGATCAGACATCCCCAAGTTTGAAGGCAAAGCCATGGAATGTCCCCAAAACCACAAAATGACATTCCATCTATGGTGCTCATCCAACAGCATTGTAGACGACTCCATTAGGATGAGGCGGTTCCAACGCACCCTTATAGGTGTCACGGCCAAATGGTACATTGAGATGCCGCAATCCAAGTACCCTGACTTCAACTCCCTAGCCTTCATGTTCCTACAGTATTTTCAACTCCCTGTCAGTTATGACAAGGGGGTGGAGATCTTGCTATTTTTCCATCAAAGCACTGCCACGCACATAACTGACCATATCCATGAGTGGTGGCAACGTCGTAGCTTATGCAAAATCCAACTGGATGATAGGATCTTTGTGGATTGGTTTCTTAAGACTTTTCTCTCGCCCTTCACAAAGGAAATCGCATCTAAACATCCCCAATCTGAAGAAGAGGCCATACTAAAGGCCCAACAATTTGAACTCATCTATGCTTAGTCTTGATACCTGTATACTGTCATTCCAGATGCTCCCCATCTGAATACCTCCTATTGCGATGCACCACGGGCATCCCATGCTGTAGACGACATCATAGGATTGGTCTCCCAATATCCATAGCCTCGACTCACACCACCTGTCGTTACACCACAACCAAGTAACACTGCTAATGTTGCTTACCAAAACCAAGGTCCGGACTATGCTAGAATGATGTCCTAGTCTAGAGCAACAACCTCCTATGCACAACCAGTGCCACCGCAGTAGGATCAGGCCATGGCTTGGCCAACACAACAGTATGTGGGGAAAATTCCCACATTTGTGGCACCACCACCCCCACAAATCTACTATGCACCACCAGTACAACAAGTTCAAGACCTTGCCCCAGTTCCACCCGCTCCGTTGGGACAAGTGTTCGCATAAAAAAACTGTCCCAACTAGCCTACCCCCAACAATCAATAAGGGAAAGCTAGAAACAACTGGCCCTGCAACCAAGGCAATACCAACTGCAGGGAGGCGGTCAACAACCATACCCTCCTGACAATGCCATGGCAAACCGGCCAACCCAGAATCCCCCATGACCAAATGCACCAAGACACAACACCCCGTTGCGCACAAACCAAACATGCACACTCTGTGAGGTCTATGGGCACTACAGATTTGAGTATCCCCTCATGGGGCATGCCAAGAAATCCATTCAAAATGAGGTCCAACAGGCTACCAATGCTAAAAACCAAGCACAACCCAACCCGACACCACAAGGAACTGCCCCCATGGTGCTTCAAAACCCACTGCTAGTCCAAGGATTGGTGGCAACTGCATCATCTCCCCAACCCAACTCCAACGCTCCGGGGGCACCACCCATGGCCGAAATAGGTGTTCACCACCTGCTGGCCATGACCAGTGAATAGGTCAACTTACAGACTAGACGAAATTAGTACGGTACCACCACCGAACTTTTTGACTCATCAACAACATCCACATTTAAGACATCCAACCTACCTCTCTAGTTACCCCCATTCTTGCGCCCCCCCATACGTAGAATTGCCAATAATACCATAGCTAGAGCTACATTCAGCTATAGCATTGTGGATGATTTGGCCCAAATTCCAACCACCATGTCCATTCTTGAGGTACTTAAAATGTGCCCAATGCAGCGGAAAACCTTACTAGCCGCTCTAGGGGTAGTAGACCCCTCCAACTCCAAGCTGATCACCTTTGACATGGAGAATGGGGAACCACACATGCCCTTCACTATCACCTTCCAAATCCCAGTGTCCATCCAGAATTTGGTTGTGCACCAATGCATAGTGGATGAGGGGGCATCCACGTGCGTCATGTCTACCTTGGTTTGGTAGAAGCTTGGATCACCAATTCTGCAACCATCCTCCATGACTCTGTGGGATTATGATGGACATCCCACTAAATCCCAAGGAATCCTCCCCCATGTCCCCATCACGTTATCCAGGAAGATAGTCCTGATTAACATCAAAGTCATCAACGCTCAACTGGACTAAAACCTCCTCCTTGGAAGGAGTTACATGTACGCCATGCGATCCATCACATCAAATATCTTCTGTCTCATGATGCTCCCCCATGAAAGGAAGATTGTGATGGTTGACTAGCTCACCTATCATGATCTGTAAGGGTTAACAAAACTTTCCAACATTATCCCTACCATCACCACCATTGAGCCGCAAGGGGCGAACACACATGCTAATGTCATCCCTGCAACCAACACTGTGGTTGAAAACACACCAGCTTCCCCACTGTTGAATGTGGGCCCTGGGTTGTTTACCGATCCCACCATGACGGCTCCTTTCTTGTTGGTGTCACCACCACCGATATAAAAGCAAACTTTGGACTTGTACATGGTCTCATCAAGCACCACTGCACCCAAATAGCAATCGCAGCAGCAACCCCAACCACAACCACAAAATCATCCACAGCCGCAATGCCAATAGCAGCCACAACATCACCCGCAGCAGCACCATTATGCGCTGTCGCAACCAAAACCTCACCCCCACATGCAACCAACTAGGAGTTATGTGGGCTCATCTCTAGTCCATACAATTGTGTTCCTCTTTCCTTCACTTGGTGTCATGAGCAAGCCGTTCATGGCCACCTTAATCCTAGCCAACTTTACATTGGGAATTCTAGTGTGGTATCTTAATCCACCAGCTCAACCAACAATGCCCCATGTTGTCCTAACCTAAGTGCAACCGATTGCAGTTGAGTCTCACCCTCCACTCGATCCACACAATCCAACCACCGCACCCACACCTGCACCATCCCAACCCAAAAGGGATATAGAAAAGAACACCAAAGCCACCACAAAGCCATGATAAGTCCCACCTTGTGCCGTCTACAAGCAACAGGGCCATCCAAGTTAGAATTGCCCTGAAATCCCAATGATCCAGGCGCACCTAGATGCCATGGATACAAACGAAAAAATCCCCATGGTTGAACTCCCAACTGTGCAAGTAGTTAGGAACAAGGAATTAACAACAAACCATGTTTGCGCCCTTTGCAGCTTGTATGGACATTACTCCCACCATTTCCAAGACTTACCCAAATTTTGAATGGATCTCGCTGACCTCTGTCGACATTCCCTTGAGTTTGAAATCACCTTAATCAAATAATTCCACCCACCACCACCTTCTTCAGACACCATGTCCATTTACATGATGTCCAGCTCGATAGACCCTCTTGTCTCCACCATCACCGACAATCCATTAGACCTGTCTCTTCCATTGTTTTCGTAGCTGCAACCCCAGCCACAGCTACAACCTCAGTTGCAACCTCAACCTTAGTTACCAGGGAAACAGTGGGTTTCATTCCCACTCAACATGATCCTTTTCCTTTTCCTTTGCCTACCATTCGGGATGATGAGTAAGTTTGTCTTGGCAACCTGCAATGTACAGGATTTCACACTAGGAGATCTTGTGTGGTACCTTGAACCACCTACCGTACCTCTGAGGCCCCAGGATGTGTTGACTCATGTCCATCCAATTGAGATGATGTTGCACCTACCTCGAGGTCCATCAAAGACTCCTCCCATCTCCAGGCCTACCCCTCTTCCTCCAACATATATTGGGGGTAAGGCCACAAGAACCACAACCAATAACATTTACATGATCTCTAGCACCAGTATCCCTTCTGTCTCATCACTTATGGAAGATCCCCCTAATCTATCCTGGCACCACTTATGCGATGACATGGAGATCTATAAGACCGCCTTCGGTTTTACCCCATTCCCTTTAAACCATAGTGTGAAATCGATTCTTCCCATAAAAGAATAGATTCTATCATCTTGCCTTGCTAATGACCTCTATCTCGACAAGGGGGCATACCTCTTCGCTGACTCAGATGGCCAACTCTTGAAGAAGCCGCACAATGGGCTCCACCTCAAGAGAGTCCATGCCTAATATAAGCACTATGAGTCCCTTATAGCGTAGTTTTTTTCCTTTCTTGTTTTTCAACATTTTTCAGCACAAATTAGGGGTAGCACCATCACCTGCTAATCCAAAGTCACCCGGAACTGGCTCGAGACACCTCTCACACCTCCATGCTCAAATTTCCATTTCTAAGACCATTGTCTCATGTTTAATAAACCAATTTCGGGACCATTTCCCACAAGTCACCTCCATTTATGAGCCATGACATAATGATGCAAGTGTCTATGGACCTGTACTTGTGTCACACCTCCTGATCGCAACTCATGTGCATTTTTGGGCCACCGCCCATTAAGGAATGTAATTTTAGCTTTTATTTTGTATTTTTAACACATAGATTGTCTTTTCTTTTTACCACACCTTACGCGGACCTCTGGACCATTGTCCACAAAATGATTTCTTTTCTTGCACGTATTTGGCATATAAGTGCCCCCGGACTTGCACTCACATCACATGTAGTCAAGTTAGTCCACCACAACACACACACATGCTCTCCTGACCTCTGTCCGAGAGCCACCTTGGTTTGCATGCCTGTGCTGCACTGACTTGCGAGACTTTGTCGTGATCTATCCCACACATGTATTGGTATGTCTAAGAGCCTTCTGCTCTGTCCATACTGCGTGGATGACCTTTGGACCTTTGTCCACCGTCCTGATATGAGGCACTGCTCGTGCCACCGCAATCGGTTGACCACACTGGAGTTGCGTTTAAGCTCTTTTTTGACTCCTTAAAATAATGAAAAGATAGCTGAGCACATCTGCTTCCTTTCCCACTTGCTAAAGTATAGGAAAGGGCATCTACATTGTCGCATTTACCTCCTTTTGCGGACCATGTAGACCATCAATTGAAAAGGAGCTCCTTGGCACACTCAAGCCAAGACCATTCCCCTCTGCATACTTTTATGCTTTCTCAGGTAGAGGGGCCGCACTTTATGAAAAATCTCACCACCGGTTGTCGTTAAGCTATTTTCCAACCATCTCATCAAGAAAATATTTCCGAGCAAACTTGGTTTCGTTCATGCTCGTAAGTGCATTTGAATGACCGTCCAGTCAGTATAGGTTTAACTTTTTTCAGTCTAATTGGACTACCAACGGTAAAGAAGTCTCTCATCCCCTACAGGATGGGAGAGATCTCCTATGTATACTTTTATCCCTTTTTAGGCACAGGAGACTACTAATGAAAAATATCCCCCACTGGAGTCTTCCTCGTGCTTTCAGACTCTCTAAAATTGAAAACACCATTGAGCATTTAATTTATCAAGCTCACCAAAAATCCATGAGATCATACCATAACAGTGTCCCTCGACACCACCCCACAGTAAACACTTTGGCAGCATTCCCACATTGGGTCACCTTTGTTCAGAGTACTCTACAATGTGTCTTCCTTGGATCCCATCAGTATCAAAAGTTTCCACCTCTTCCAAGTATTTCCCATCTGCAGTCACATCCCTGGTATTATAGCTATGATCCCATTCCCTCGAGTCAAGTTTCATTTGCTACCTGGTACACCCTGCCATCATACTCTGAACAAAGGAAGTTTGAGTCTCCCACACTCCCCCTCCTGTCCCCATTCAGTGAGTCAATCCACAGATTTCTTCACACCTTTCGGTTATCTCCCTCAGGCTCCTGGTCAAGGAAACATCATTACCTTTACTAGGGGCAGGTCTCCCTTTGTCAACACCAACACACATATTCCAGAGGATAGACCCAGAGATCCATGTACCTTGGTTTCATTAACATCATTAATGAGTTCCTTGGACCACTTGATAGGAGTCTTTAGTGCCTCTTGAGATGGTTGTTTCTCATGTGCTCAAATTCAAGTCCATCATCACACCGTTGAGATTCGTACAGGGTTGGTACGCACAGTACTTGTTTGAAGACCCCGGATGTCACCCGACTCTAGCATATTGGTGAGTCTACTCAAGGGACCTAAACAAGTTATGTCCCTTGTGATTTTTGGGTTGTGTTGGAGACAGTGTCCAGAAGCCCTAGTAGTGCTTCAATATACCTTTATGATTGATGCAGATACTTGTACCACAGAGACTCTGACTCTCAACCAGTGAGTCCATACAGATATGTACCAATCCAGATCCAGAAGACTATTAGTCATGAAGATTTAGCATTCCATGGGTCCAATGTACCAGATCAGCATTGTATTCAACCTCACATGGAGGCAACTATTATTGTAACACCAGTTGTATATGATCGGCTCTTGTATTTTAGAGCATAGATCAAATTATTCTTTACATTGTCATGAGCATGGGGATGCCCGCCTCATCCATATACATGTCACACATTATTTGTATCTTCCCCATTGATGGGAACCATATTAATACAAAAACCAAACCCACCATGCCCCAGCCTTGGAATCACCACCTCCACGCAGCAAATCCTTTGATGTCCGTCAGCCATACGTTGAGCTCCTACCGTCACACATCAAGGGGCAATATGTTAACCCAGAAATCTCCCACTAATCTCTCAATGGCCTACACCACCTAAGGACACCATCTCATGACACTCATTTCCCTCCATTGGACCCCCACACCCTCAAAATAGCCTAAGGATGAAGAAAAGGGCTTAAAAACCACCCAAAAGAGCCCCAAATAGCCTCCTAGGAGCTAAATCCCCCCGAAAGGGGCTAAAACCCTAAAAGGGGCTAAAGTTAGGGTGGAAGGGGATAAAGCCCTGACCAAGGGCTTAAAACCCTAAAACCCCTTGGAAAAAGCTATAAAAGGAGGGTGGGGGTCACTCTCAAAACACTTCTCCCTTGCATATTGTTATGCTTCCTGTGGATGGCTTGAGACACATTTGCTTCTCAAGCCACCCACATTCCCTCCATCTCTATTTCCATTTGAGCCATTGCTCCTCAATTAAGAGAGGTCCTCCCATGAGCTAGGGCATGGTGGCCCATTTCCACCCAAGAGAAGGTATACCCAATGGTTTATTTCTATTTTACTTAATGTCATTTGCTTTCTAACTCTCATTTTTATTTGCAGGTTTTGTTATTGACATTGTTTTTGTAGGTTCTCCATTAGAGCTTAGGTTTGTTTGCAGGTTTTAAGGAGGTATAACCCTAATCCATCTTCTCCAGAGGGGTTCACCAAAGCTTCATTTTCTTCTTTCTCTCATTAGATTTAGTTTACTATTCTTTCCATTTACTTCATCTTGTTTAGATTAGCTTAGCTTAGTTTACTATTCTGTCTCTACTATTCCCGTTTCGTTTTTCTACATTTACCATTAGCAGGAACCTACCCTTGTTCCCTATAGGCATAAGGGAGCCATTCATGCCCCTGTAGCAGGGATAAATCCTTGCTACAAAAATAATAAAATAATATTTATTAATTTTGGAGGAAGAAAAGAAAAAAATACATTTTTTGTTCGTATTTTTGACATATCTACCTGTGTTTTTACTCAAATTTCGATCCAGAGAGCTCGTTGGATGCGGAATTAAATTCCACATCCAACGAGTACCCACTCAGCATACTTTTGATGGTCCCACTATCCCAAAAACAAGAAATACCTAAGAAAATGTGATGATGACATCATCATCACATTTTCTTAGGCATTTCTTGTTTTTGGGATAGAGGGGCCTCTCAAAAGTATGTTGAGTGGGTACTCGTTGGATGTGAAATTTAATTCCGTAGCAAATGAGCTCTGTCGATTGAAATTTGAGTAAAAACACGGGGAGATATGTCAAAAATACAAACAAAAAAAGTAGTCTTTTTTATGATACCTATCCACAAATTTAAATTAAAAAATTGTTTAAGAGGTGCTCCCTTTTTGAATTTTAAATAATTTTGATTGCCTAATACATGATGACATGGAATTTGTATTATGTTTGGAAGGCCCATTTTAAATTGAAATTTCGTCTAATGAATGTTAATGAAGAATTCATGTGAAAAATGGGAAATTGAATAAGTTAATTCAACTTGATTAAAAGATGATATAGCAAGATGAAGATCAATTATCATAAATAATATATATAATTAGAGTATAGGATAATAAAAAGTTGATTATATATAAATTTAGTTTTAACAGCTGTTAAATGAATTAATTTTGCATAAGAATCAACTTACATCAAAATGCCTTAGACAATCCCAACTTAATCAATAGTTTTCCTTAATTGAGAATACCTTCAGAATCAAAGATTCTGAAGGCATTCTTAAATAATTTTCAATAATTAATTAAAGAAAGAAACTGACCAATTTTTATAAAAAATAAATAAATAAAAATTGAGAAGGTTGTTTCTTGTCAACACCCCCTCCATGTACTCTCTCTCTCTCTCTCTCTCTCTCTCTCTCTCTCTCTCTCATGCACTACTCCACATGCCCACACTCCTAAACTATAACTCCATTCTCTCTAACTCCACTACTCTACCCCAAAACCCCTAACCCTTCTAATATCTATGTTTTTATCTCTTATAACCTATCTCCTTCCCCATACCCCTAATCTCTCTCTCTCTCTATAACCCCATCCTCTCTCTCGCTCTCTCTCTTTCTTTCTCTTTGTCTCTCTAACCCCATAGTCCCTCTCTCCCTCCCTCCCTACTCCTAACCATAAAAGTTTTGAAATATACCCTACTTCTATCTAATTTCCTTACAAATGACCAAATCCCTAACCATATTTATCTCTATATTTTTATCTCCCCTAAACCCCCTCCTACCCACTACTACTATTTACACTCCTCCATATAATTGTCTCTCTCTCTCTCTTTACCCCCTTTTATATATACCTTCCCTCCTCTCCATTCCCCTTCCCCTATAACTTCTTTCTCTCTCTCTCTCTCTCTCTCTCTCTCTCTCTCTCTATACTACACCTATGGAATCCTTAGGTATTATCCCCCTCTCTCTAGACCCCCTTATCAACCTTACCTATAATTAACCCCTGATATTTATTTCGTTCTCTCTCTATATACACTTAATCCCTCCCTCTCACTCTATCTACCCCTAGCCCCACCCTCTCTCTCTCTTTACCACTATCCATAATACCCCAATTTCTATATGTTTATGTTAATATCATTTCCCCTAACACCTAACCCCCCACCATATATATCCATTTATAAAACGACCTCCCTACCCACCTCTCTCTTTCTCTCTCACCCTATACTCCTCCCCTTATGTTTAACTCCCCTCCTCCTCCCAAAATCCATAACCCCACTAGTATCTCTCTCCATCTCTCTCTATCACTAATCCCCCAGCTCCTCTCTCTCTCTCGCTCTTGTCAAAACCCATGATCTCTCTTTTCCTAATGATGCCCCTTTTTCTTTTCCCCCTAATCCTCCTTCTCTCTTTCCTAAAACGCTCCTAGTACAACGTCTTTCTCCATCTCTCTCTCTCTCTCTCTCTCAAACCATTACTCCTAAACATACCCATAACCTCCACCCCCTATCTCTCTCATGCACTAATCCCTAACATCAATTCCCTCTCTCTCTAAAAAATCACCCCCTAATTTCATTCCTACAACTAACCCCCATCCTCCTTCCTCCTCCTCTCTCTCTCTCTCTCTCTCTCTCTCTCTCTCTCTCTCCGTGATCATTACTAACACACTATTTTATTCTCTCTATCCCCTACTCCACCTATAACCCCCACTATTTTGTCTCCATTAGAGGAATTTTGAGGTATAAAATGGGCCTCCTAAGGAAAATAATAAAATAATAGTTAAAATAATAAAATAATAGTTAAAATAATAAAATAATATTGATTAATTTTGGAGGAAGAAAGAAAAAAAACTACTTTTTGTGTTCGTATTTTCGACATATCTCCTTGTGTTTTTACTCAAATTTCGATAAGGAGAGCTCGTTGGATGCAGAATTTGATTCTGCATCCAACGAGTACCCACACTGCATACTTTTGACAGTACCCAACCTACTGACACCTACTCTCTCACCCTCCCTCTTTCTCTACCTATAACATGCCCTCTTTCTCCTTAACCCCCCCCCCTCTCTCTCTTATCCCTACCACTAACCAGACCCTATATCTCTCTCCTATA
>LPNX010175306.1:77665-91673 GCA_001517045.1 Pseudotsuga menziesii
CCCTCTATGTCTCTTAGAATCCCCCCCTCTCTCTTTGTATAACGCCCTTCTTTCTAGTTTCCCTCTTCCTCCCTAAGCCCCTAATCACTTAAATATCTCTCTCTTTCTCTTTACAAAACCCTCTCCACCCCACTACCCCTAATCACCAAATCTCTCTCTCTCTCTCTCTCAATAAACCCTCTTCGCTTTAGCTTCTCTCCTCCTCCTCCTCAAACATCTAACACGCTCGATATATCTCTTTCTTTCTTTCTCCTAATCTCCCTCCTTCCCACTACCACTAATCACCATCTCTCTCTCTCTCTCTCTCCCTCTCTCTCTCTCTCCTATACTCTTCCACCTAACCCTTCCCCTAACACACACACACACACCCACTCTCTACACCTATTACTGAATCCCACTCATTTCTCTCTCTTTCCATCCCCTAACATATTCCCTCTCTCTCTATTTACCACTATTCCAAACCCCTTCTCTCTATATATTCTATCTTCCATCCCTCTCTCCCCCACATCTCCCTAGTAACCCGGTCCCGCCCTTCCCCCCCCCTCTCTCTCTCTTTTACAATCGACCCCTACTCATTTCCCTACAGCGAACCCCCATCCTCCCTACACTCTCTCTCTCCCCTCCTCTTGCTAACCATTACTAAAATTGTATTTCATTATCTCTCACCTCTAATACTCCACCTAGCCCTAACCCCTACCCCTTTGTATTTCTCCTACTCCTACTCCTATCACTAACCACCCCTTCCATCTCTCTCTATCCCTCCCTCTCTCTGTCTCTTCTACTCCACCTTACTCTTACCACCCATGTGTCTCTATATCTAATAACCCCTCTCCCCACTACTAGTAATCATCCTCACATCTCTCACTCTCTCTTCCTTCCCCAGTAACCCCCCTTCTCTCCAATTTCTCCTCCTCCCTAAAAACCTACATCCCTTGCTCTCTATATCTTTCTCCCCCAAACACCCCTCCTTCACACTATCCTTAATACCCCCCCCCTCTCTCTATCTCCCTCATTCTCTCTGTATATCTCNACTTCCCTCATCCTCCCCCAAAACGACCCTCCCATATGTCACTCTCTCTCCCTTGCCTTGTACAATTTATTCTCTCTAATTTTCCTCCTCCTTCGAAAAAAACTAAATCCCTTGGTCTCTATATATTTATCTCCCCCAAACCCCCTCCTCTGCATCACCATTAAGAACCATCATGCCCCCCTCTCTCTCTCTACCCCATCTTCTTTGTAACTTCTCTCATCCTCCCCAAAAGCCTTAACTCCCTATCTTTTTCGTGTAAGCTATAATACACTTGTGGAAATCATGTGTTAAAATATTGAATTGATTTTTCATCATGTACCTGCATTTGGCTCAGATTTTGATGAATTTCAATTATATCATAATCTTCAAAAGAATCTCTAAAAACATTCTTAAATTCTAACGAACTTGAAATTGAGTTTAAAGCTAAAAAATAAAACAAAAGAGAAGCCTTCCCTTCGAAGGTAAATGGGAATAATATGCAAGCAACATCTTCATGTATGACATTAAATAAATGCAAAATAGATTCATACCTTCTAATATGCTTGGTGACAAAAACACTACCTTCGTCATTGAACTTTGGCAAGATATCAACTACTTTTTTAGGGAGCTCATGTAAAGGCCCTTGTAGGCTCAACCCAGTGTGAGACTCACATGCATGGATTTGGGAAAGAGCCATGAAAGTATAACAATTAAATGTCACCTCTTATTATCAGAAATGTGCTAATTGATTCCCTCCTTCTAGCGCCATTTGTTGATGCCTCGGATGTGCTGAAAGTACCCTAGGGAACAGCTTGAGGGAGATAGCCCAAAAAAGTCTTTGAATAATCCTATGCAAGCACTACCCTATCCTCAAACTGTTTGGTGTATCTAACTCTGATGGATATTAGGCCTTCGTTGACACTCTATGAGTTGATGAATCTCTCCCTATGGATAACATGCGGGTTACAGTTAGGATTCTACAAATTAATCCTAAAGCATAAAAAGATAAGTAAGAAAATTGTTAAGTTCAACACGAACAACTATTGAAACAATGTCAAAATTACTAGCAATTTTTTATCAATACTTAATGTTAATATATTTAATCAAATGAATAACAACAACACTTAATAACTAATTCAAACCATGAAAATAATAGAAATGGTGTTTGTAGGACTGTTATTGAGAAAAGGAATAAGGAAGACATTCAATAATCCGTAAAATTAAATTAGAATGAATAATGAAACATCAGTGATATTCTTTCACATTACCATGCAATTTAGAAAAGCAAAAAGATTAAGTAACGAGGAACCATTGAGTTATTAAAAACATTTAACAACCCAAATTACCGAGATGTGATATTCCTTCTCAGTCTAATCCTTTCAATGCATAAATACAGAGAAAATAATTTTTCAGAATGGATTACAATCTGCTTCGTGTGACTTTTGGAGCGTTCCCCTTCTGGAAGCAGTGTCTCCTATTCTCAATTTTCGAAAACAACTGAAAATAAGAAAATTACGGAACTCTGAAAGAAAAATATTTTCCAGACCTGTCGAGCTCTTCCCCCTCTTATGTATTTAGATTGCCACTGCTTATATAGACAATCAAGAATCCCACTGGAACTTAAATCCTCTTGTTAAACAGCTCGATATCCATTATTTTCTCCAACTGCATGAGAAATTCTGTATTTCTTTGGGCCGATGTGCGCTCGGCTTAAGGTAAAATCAACAACGCTTAAATCAGAAGAAGGAAACCCCCTACAATAAACAAATAAGAATTAAAACATCTTCTTACCGTCAATAAATATATATAGAAAGGAAATTGTAAATTTTTCCAAAAAGAAAAGAATAAATGAAAAGATAAACAATAGATCTTCCCCTCTATTCTGGCTAGTTCAAGGTAAATATATTCACTATTTGGATTCAACACTGAATGCTTTAGTAACGTGGCTTTTAATAGCGATCTGGAGATTAAATTTCAAACATGATTTTCGATGATCTATGGTTTCCATTTGATAGCATCTAATGCCACTCTTTCCTCCTTGAATCTTTGTAAAACATTTCATTTTCTGTTTTTCTGTTTCTGGGATCTTTATTTTGATATGATTTACCTCTTTATGATCTATGCATATTTCTAGGAATAAGGCTTAGTACTGCCATTCTCCATCTTGTATTGAGAAATGCAATACAAGATTGCAGTTATCTCCTTTTGCGATTTGCATGGGAATTAAATTTTTAGGGCTATCTCCTTAAATCGCGTAGAATCTGAAACGGTCCTCCCGGCATTTCCTTAACCTCAATCTTCCTTTTCGAATGCTGGGAATTAACGATGCTGGCAAATTATGAGAATAAGTGTCCTCTTTTAACAAATTTTAATATACAGATGGTAATGACTTATCGAATTCGTTAATGGTGATTCCTCTTCAAATGTGATAATGTTTTCATACTCCTATATATAATTCCATTGCAAAATTTAAATGATCAATTTTTTTGAACATCTTTAAGAATGATCCCACGTGGTGGGACTACTATTACTTTTATTAAATATTGCTATGAAATAAGAGAAACCAAAGTCGACATACTAATGAATAAAATTGTGCACTTGTTTATATGTCTCTTATTTTATCCACATAAAAATATGAATTATAATCCTATATCCATGAAGAGCAAAAAAAACAATTGCCTTTTTTAGCCAATCATATTATTATAACCCAGGACATATAATATAGAGTGGAAGTGAGGGTTATATTTCAATGAAAATTAGTTTTTGTAAATATAATGGCTTGAGACTTTCAGTTCATGTTTAACTTTAAATAAATGAATGATCTATGAAGTAAGGTTTTCAAATTTTTATTTGTTCATAAAAAACTAAAATTATGAAAAAATAAATATATTTTAAAAAATAATAAAAATAAAAATTGATATTTTCTAAAATTTTACCTTTTCATATTTATATAAATATTCTTTTAGTATGTCAAAAAGCTATAATCAATTCAACCTTAATTAAATTATTAAAAAATTTCTAAAAATTAGAAAGGAATTTTTTTTATTAAAAATTTAAGGTTTGAATAAATTATTGGAATATTTGAAATCAAAATTAAAGGATCACCTTCATTAATCTAAATACATCATTTCAAAATATGAATGAGTAAATTTTTGTGCTAAGGTATTCATAAACTCATTTAACCAATTGAGCTTTGCAAAATATTCGAAACTCGAAACTATTTCAATTTTCAAAAAATAAGACACATAATAAACTCAAATAGACTCAAATAAGATCATGCAATCATGATTGAGAAACTAAAAACCAAGAGAGTCATGCAACAAATATAACCAACTATTTATTCCATGAAAACCAAGCCAAAGGACAAGCAATGAAGCCTCCGAAGGAAAGGAAAGTAAAACAAAAAAACACCTAATAAATCAAGCAAATAAAAGAAAATAAAAAATTAATATTTACAAAATTCTAATAGGGGCCCCTTATTTTGTAAAAATCAAGGGGATTTGTTGTGACAACAATACATGGCAACTCACTTGGGCGAAGCACTTATATATGACTTGAAAAGATAGCAGTTGTACATGTATAAAGGGATGAAAGATGAGGCTTTTACCAAAAGAAATATTTCCCTAAAACATGTGTACCACATTAACAAGTCAACCTTTTAAATATTTACCCAACTGTAAGTGCTTTTTAATGCCTTTTTAACTATCAATTGGAATGCAAAGAAAAAATTAACAATTGATTAGATTTCCAAAAAAAATATGTTCTTCATTGAAACATGCTCTAAATGAGCAATTTGTGATGACAAGAAGATGCTATCTTAATGGTTTACCTCTAATACCACAGGCATGGCTCTGCTTCCAGCAAGTGTCTATAGCCTCAACACGGTTACCTTTTAACCCAATAATTTTATTTTATCCCATCCACTAGTTAAATATTCGAAGCTTATCAATCCTTGTTAAAGATTTGCATTCCTATAAAGAAGCTGTAAACCACTTTCCTCACATGGTGATGACTTCATTCACACCAATTTACAGATAATCAACGGGTTGGCTCGTGATGAGACCCCCCGTATTGCAATCATTTTGTGGCTATAAGTGAGTACCTTAGAAAAATGGCCATAAATTGATAAGGTCATTCCATAAGAAGGTATGATCTGTAATGTCCGAAATTTTACATTGAGTCATAATGGCCAAATCACATTTTCCATATTCATGAAATTTATCAAAGGGATGCTAAATGTCAAATAATTCCCAAGGTGGAAAATCACTAGTTTCCTAGCTTGGGGGTGGAAGCTTTGAAAATTGGAATAAGGGGGATAATAAATGATGTTTAAACATTAGAAGAGGATAAATATTTAATAATGTATCTTATTAAATAAATACAAGAGAAAATGGAAGTGGCAATGGAGCATGAAGACACATGGAGACTATGGGGCCCACACTAGCTAGAATTTCTATGTTAAATGGTATCTTTCTCTTGCAAATTTGAATATATGGGAAGCCTAATGTTTTTGGATGGATTATAAGGCTAATATAATTGTCCATATACTTCATATGTTGAATTTGGGATGAATTGTAACTTACATGGGAGAGGAAGAGCCAAATGGGGGTTTCATGAACACTGGGCTAGATTCCCCTTACATTTATGACATCTATGACACCAATGATAGAGATTCTATGACAGTTGTGACACAAGTCAGATATAAAGTCTGAAATACTGACATAACAACATTTCAATACTGAATAGACCATCTTAGAGGTCGAATTTGGGAGTTGGAGAATGCCAAGAGGCTCCTACTCAAATTTGGGAGAAGAGCAAAGGTGAAGAGAGAGGCCACATGGCATAGCATGAGCAGCCACACCAATTCTACTTGGATTTGGTTTATTTATGGATTTGTAACCTTAGAATACTAATAACGTTTATAAAATACAGGGATCATCCATGAGAAGAATCTTTTTCTCATTTGTGAATTGTGAGAGCTAGTGGATGACTAGTTTTCTTACTTAAGCCAATTTCGAGGGTGAAAGATTCCCATCCTAGTTGGTGTTTGGAAAGTCCACTCAGGTATTTCATGGAGCTTTAATGGAGTCTTATTTTTAGTTTTAAGCTATAGAAAAGCATGTGTCTTCTTCTATAGCAGCACTCTCTCTCAACTATTTCTAGTTTTCACACCATATTCATGCCAATGGAGGGATTGCGCTTTGGGTGAGATATTGATCTCTTTGGGGAAGATTATAATGCCAATTATACTATGTTCTGATGTATATGCTATGTATTTCACATTAATAATACTCTTAGGTCGAAATAACCAAAATAATTCATGTAAAAATGTTGAACAATGAAGAAATAGTGTCATTTCCCCACTATCTTGTTATGAACCATTGTAATGCTGATGATTTCGAATTGGGAGAGCCTTTAATTGTCAATTTATGATTTCAATCAATTAAATATTCTATTTTATTCATTCTTAGAAATTTTCAAGTCGAAATTCCCAAGAGTTGTATGTCAAAATGACTTTCAATGAGCAAACAATGACCATTTGAGCTCCATTTTGATGCCATGGTAATGATTATTATTTCGAATGGAGGAATATATATATAATAAATATATGATATATGGACTGTAATTAATGTGTATTAAAATTTTCTTGTTTATTAATTAAGCATTGGAATCCATTTTACTCATTTTTATTGCATTGGGAGAAGATTTGGTGCATTTTCCCCAAGGGTCGAAATTGTGACTTGGGAGTTGTTTTGGAAAGATTCATAACAGCCTATGTAAAATGAACCATGATGCATATGATACTTTTAGAAGGTACCTTACACATACCCAGTCTTTGTTCAAAAATTCAAGTGACTTTGGGATTATTTGTGAATCCATTTTCGACAATTGCCGAGGGGGAATTGGAGCCCCAATTTGCTAGTAAAGACTCCTACTTTGAATAGAACATTAAAAAAGTTTTTGGAAGTAATTGGGAGGTAAAAAAACATACATGAGAATTATCTTTAAGTTATATTATCATTCATGTACCTTCAGAGAAAATTTGGAAGCATTTGGGTCAATATGGAGGTCTAGACATCAAAACTAGTTAAGGTCAAAATTGGGGAAAAAGTGAAATAATTGGTCATTAAAAAAATTTCAATAAGGGACATTACAGTGGTATCAAAGCATGATATTGGAACCTGAATTGGTATGATATTTATGATTTAAATAATTCAGGGACCACCATTGTATATTGAAACCAAAAAGTGCTTTTGTTGAAGAGGAAAAAAAAAGTAGGAGAAGAAGACAATTTTTTGGAAACTATGACTAGGCATGAAAAGAGAACCTCATAAGATGGTGAGGAGATAATAAAAAGCATGAAACCTATATTTGAAGACATTACCATGAATATTATGAAATTATTTGAATTTTTGGCTATCCATAGTTGGGAAAAATATATTGATTTTAAGAAAACCAAGGAGAAAAATGCATCAGCTTGTTTGAATGAGCAAAAGGAGGAGACCCATGAACCACCTAGTTCTGAAATAGGTGGAGTAGAAGAAGTAGTACATGAAAACAATATAAATTCACTCCCAAGTGACTCTAAAAAATATGGAGAGACATCACATGAGTATGAAGCAGTTTTTATTGAAAATACTGAAGATAATTTTGAGACACATGCTACCTTGGAAATGAAACAAAGAGCATATGTTGATGAATGCTTGAACTATGAAAGAGTACCTACTGATGGGTTCTCACAACTCAATGTTGGTGACATAGAGATCAGATTTCAAAATGTTTCTGAAAGCCAAAATTTCATTAAACATGAAAATGAAGACCTTGTAGTAGTTGAAGAAGAAACAAGATCAACTTCCCCATCACCACTTGAGCTTCATGAAGTTGGGTCCAAGCAAGAAGGAAGAAGATGAGGAGGTTCATTTGCAAGAGCCTAATTTTCTTGAAGGGTCCTTAAAGATGAATTAAAATAAGATCCAGGAGGCCCTTAGCATACTTCATGATACTCAAGCATTGGTATCAAATTCTTATTGGAGAGCTACTTCCTTGGAGGATCCATCCTTCCTTGAAGACATGGAGAAGATCCAAAGAGCAATGTGCAACATCAAAGGTAATTTCATATCTTTGATTTTTGATAGAAAAAAATTCATTGAGCTTATTTAATGGTTAAATGAATCCTACTTGAAGAATAATGAATTTATTGATAAGCTCACAATTCAAAATGAGCAACTTCTTGAAAAGTTGCAAGACACTTGTTTTTCCTCCGATGTTTCAGATTTTCATAAGGTAGATTGCTTGGAGGATTCTCATGACATGATGGATCATGAGAAACATGAAAAAGTGTAGGTTATTGATGTGCTTTAGGATTATAGTGATGAGATCCAATCACTAGTAATGGTGGAAGAGGAACTTGAGTTTCGTCTTGAAAATGGTTACACAATTTTTGAAGAAGTGCATAATTCCAACAACTTGGAACCAACCCATGAGGATTTTTTTGCATTTTATAGGGAGGTGAATAATCCTACCCCTATGTATACTTCACATTATGACAATTTTTCACTTGGTAATCATTTAGGTGAGTTGGTTCTTTCTCCTACATCCTACACTTCTAAATTTTACAGCAGTCATCCTAACGAAGTATGGGTGAAAGGTTTCTTTTTTATGGTGCCACATGAAGAGCATGGACATTGTATTTATCCTTTTGATGATGGAATTATTGGAGGAAATTATTATTCAGATTTGCAACAGCATTATTTGTTACTTTCTGATGAGGCACACCTACATGGATGCACCTATGATATGCATTTGAGTCACTTGAAGACTCATGGTTTTTATTGCTCAACACTTGGTTTGTTTGATGTTGGAGGAAATTCATCCAATGCTAGGGTGAATAGACTTATGATAGGAGAATATTTTTGTTACTATCCACATACATTGTTATATATTTATGATTCAGTCATTCATGGATGTATGGGTAAGACTTCTTTGAGTCATTTGAAGTCTCCTTGTTTCTATTTCTCACTAATTGGTTCAAATTTGAGTGGAGATTCGTCATTCACTTCTAGGATGAAAGAATACATGGCTGAATATTTTGATGCATATCACTTATTTTTGGAGCATAATTATAGGACATGGGATACTCACCTATGTCATTGGAGCGGATTTTATTGGTCACTTGAAGCATGTATGTACTTCAAAAATGGTAGTCTACTCACTGGGAGGTATAAGCACTTTCATAATTTCTTGGTGACGCGCCTCCTTGATGTACATTCTTATTATGTTGTTATATACTTTGATTATATATATTATGCACTCATGATGTTTGGAAGAATGTATACAAGAAAATGGGATCCGGGGATTCTCTTTCCTAATGGTATGAGTTGGATAGCATTCTTAATTGTTGGAGTGCAATACAAGCAGTGGGACCCCAGGATAGTTTTTAGTCCCATTGATTCCAAATTCTTTGGGAAATAAGAAGTATGGGAGATGGATTCCCCAGTTAATAAATTGATGTCAATCAGAGTATTGCAGCAGCAAGCATGGTGTTTCCTCTCTGAAATCTTCATGGAATCTCAAAGACTCAAGTGGGTAGCTCAATGGCAACTTCAAAGAATCATACAGAAAGTAGGTTCTTCAACAACCATGTTTGAAATTGCTTGAGGACAAGAAATATTGGTAAGGGAGGATTTGTAATGTCCAAAATTTTTACATTGGGTCACAATGTCCAAATCACATTTTCCATATTCATGAAATTTGTCAAAGGGATGCAAAAAGTCAAATAATTGCCAAGGTGGAAAATCACTAGTTTCCTAGCTTGGGGGTGGAAGCTTTGATATTGGGAATAAGGGGGATAATAAATGATGTTTAAACATTAGAAGAGGATAAATATATAATACTGTATCTTATTAAATAAATACAAGAGAAAATAGAAGTGGAAATGGAGCATGAAGACACATGGAGACTATGGGGCCCACACTAGTGAGAATTCCTATGTTAAATGGTATCTTTCTCTTCCAAATTTGAATATATGGGAAGCCTAATGTTTTTGAATGGATTATAAGGCTAATATAATTGTCCATATACTTCATAGTTCTAATTTTGGATGAATTGTAACTTACATGGGAGAGGAAGAGCCAAATGGGAGTTTCATGGACACTTGGTTAGATTCCCCTTACATTTATGACATTTATCACGTCAATGATGGAGATTCTATGACAGTTATGACACAAGTCAGATATGAAGGCTGAAATACTGACATATTGACATTTCAATACTGAATAGATCATCTTATAGGTCGAATTTGGGAGTTGGAGAAGGCCAAGAGGCTACTCAAATTTGGGAGAAGAGGGAAGGTGAAGAGAGATGCCACATGGCATAGCATTAGCAGTCACACCAATTCAAATTGGATTTGGAACCTTAGAAGACTAATTATGTTTATAAAATACAGGGATCAGCCATGAGGAGAAGCGTTTGCACATTTGTGAATTGTGAGAGCTAGTGGATGACTAGTTTTCTTGCTTAAGACAATTTCGAGGGTGAAAGATTACAATCCTAGTTGGTGTTTGGAAAGGCCACTTAGGTCATTCATGGAGATTTAATGGAGTCTTATTTTTATTTTTAATCTACATGAAAGCATGTGTATTATTCTATGGAATAACTCTCTCTCAACTATTTCCAGTTTTTACACCATATTCATGCCAATGGAGGGATTGTGCTTTGGGTGAGATATTGATCTCTTTGGGGAAAATTATAATTCCAATTATATTATGTTCTGATGTACATGCTATATATTTCATTTTCAGAATACTCTTGGTTTGAAATACCCAAAATAATTCATGTAAAAATGTTGAGCAATGAAGAAATAGTGTCATTTCCCCACTATCTTGTTGTGAACCATTGTAATGCTGATGATTTTGGATTGGGAGAGACTTTCATTTTCCATTTATGATTTTAATTAGTTAAATATGATATTTTATTCATTCTTATAAAGTTTCAAGTTGAAATTCCCAAGAGTTGTATGTCAAGATGACTTTTAATGAGCAAACAATGACCATTTCCACTCCATTTTGATATATGCCATGGTAATGCTTATTATTTCGAATGAAGGAATGTATATATAGTAAATATATGATATATGGAATATAATTAATGTTTATTTAAAGTCTCATGTTCAGTACATAATGATTGGAATCCATTTTACTCATTTTTATTGCATTGGGAGAAGATTTGGTGCATTTTCCCCAAGGGTCAAAATTGTGACTTGGGAGTTGTTTTGGAAAAAGTCATAATAGCCTATGTAAAATGAAACATGATTCATATTATACTTTCAAAAGGTCCCTTACTCATACCCAGGATCTGTTCAGAAATTTAGGTGACTTTGGGATCATTTCTGAAGCCATTTTTGGCAATTGCCTAGGGGGAATTGGAGCCCCAATTTTGCTAGTAAAGACTCCTACTTTGAATACAACATTAAACACTTTTAAGAAGTAATTGGGAGGTCAAAAAAAATACATTAGAATTATATTTAAGTTATATTATCATTCATGTACCTTCAGAGAAAATTTGGAAGCATTCGGGTCAATATGGAGGTCTAGACATCAAAACTAGTTAAGGTCAAAATTGGGGAAACAGTTAAATAATTGGTCATTTAAAAAATTTTCAAAAAGGGACATTACATGATCATGAACAGGTTGGATTATAATAATAACTCCCTTTTCCCAACTTACTCCTAGAGATGTTAAAGAAGAGGATTGGGCTATGTTTAATGCTAATCTCATAAGAGATTGCTTAATGGATGGGGAAGCCACTATACTCCTTAAGTGAGTGGGATGGATTTATGAGGTTTGAGATGATAAAAAATCAATCCCCACTCATTTTATCCTAAATAAGGATCGAATTAAAACATAATTGCGGAATCTAGTTAAAAATAGCTTTGCATATTGATTTGTGATAATTAAAAGGAGAAATATCATCAATGAAACTAAGTTTATGTATGAAGTTAAGACTTGGAAAGTGTTCCACCATGGGAAAAGGGACAGTATCTTCTTGAAAATGACCTTGAAAATATTCATTCACATACAACACATCAAAATATGTAGGCTTGGAATGACTAAACTTTCCCTAGAGTATTATTAACTAAGGAAAAAAAATCCCCTATCAATTAAATTTTAGAAAATGTTTGATAGATAAAGCATTATTCAAAACAAGGAATTGTGGAATCCATTGGAATTGATTTTTTGATAATTAGTATTTCAACCTTTCTCCCCAATGAAAATGATTATCAAATTAAGAAATCCATGCCTAATCAAACAATTTGAAAATGAAAGAAAAATTAATCTAATCTAAATAAATTAAAGCAAATGAGGCTTTACAATTATGACTAAAATATCATGTGGAAGAATATGTGTTTAAAGTTTTTTCATAGAAAAGATTTTTTTATTGCAATAGGGGTGATCAATAGCGGATCATATTCTATCGATTCATAAAGTGTACATAATTATTTGAATTGACTACAATCATATTTGTAAAAGAACCCCTTAAATGTAATTACGTATTCTTTTACTTTATAGATTCGATTGATAGTATTATTCACCACATGAGATATTGATCCAATTGAATCCCTTTTATTTAGAATACTAAATTAAAAGAAATGTAAAATAATAGTAAAAATAGGCCTTAACAAATTGTCTTATGTGAATAAAAAAATGATTTGTTGTCGTGTTTATAGAATTGAAGGGATTGGTTATTGTAAAGAGCGTAATTATATCAATTCATAAAATGAAATGTATTGAATCGATTAATTGAATTGATTATAATAAAATTCTTAAAATAAATTTATTCTCCTTCGGTTGAAGGACTACGATCAACATTGTTATTTGTTGCATAAAGTTGTTTAGGACAATGATGCATTTCTTTATTAAATGTTATGTACAAAAATAAATAAAATGAAATAATACCAAACTAATATATGTGCAATTCGCGACAAAAACATGTAAAACCCTCTTTTTTCAAGTGCATATATAGGAAAGATCAATATTCACGTGTAATGAAGATGTTCTAATTTTAATTATGTTGTCTTCTTTCAAAATATCCTTGCTGTCAAAACTTGGAAAAAAATTAATTCAAAACATTTCATGACATGGTTATTATAATTTAAAAACTAAATATATAATTCAAACATGAATTCCTTGAACCAATAAAATAATAAGTGAGAGCATGATAATAGAAAGTGAAAGAGGATAAAAATACTTCCATGAATGCATATGAAGAGGCGTCATTTCTAACTTTGACTTGGCTTTTCATCGCAAATATTTTATTGAAGAAAACAAAAAGACTAATTGAATTACTAAATATATTATCAAAACTAATCTATTCTAAACCTACACCTACACTACTCTAAAATGTAAACACAAAAATACGTATAATCGAATTTTCAATGGATCCAAACTAGTAACTTGGATCCTGCAAGAAAAAAAAAATGATGCATTAGCAATGAAAATATTAAAAGTGAAAATAAAAAATTTGAAAAACTAAACTAAGATCCTTATTTACAAAGAAACAAAAAGTGACATGGAAAGCGGTTCAAAAATGATTGTTCGAACCATAAATAAATTGAATCATAAAAGTGGGTTGGAAATTAGTAAGATCATGATTCAAAAGAATTTCATCAAAATGGAAGGTGCAGGATATTTCCTTTAGCAATATATGATTGTTATTGTATTGAAAGAAAATATCAGAATTTGAATCTTGTAAATGATCAAATTCTCCTTCTTGCTTTTTATTTAGATATCCGTTCTTATCAAGTGCATCATATTTATCTGATTTCAAATGATTTGATAGAAATGCCTTTTCATTTAAAATTTGATTCATAGAAAAGTATATCTGGAACAAATATTTTGAAATTTGTTATAGCGGATTTCACCACACTAGGTGAATCACACATTGTATGGCCTTCCCTTGTCCCACTGCAGACTCATTACCCCCTTTGGACCACTTTATATC
>LPNX010175306.1:91822-263206 GCA_001517045.1 Pseudotsuga menziesii
ATTCAATCTCAATTTCATCCAACTCATCCTCTAAAGACTTGTGGTTCTTATTTTGTTCAAAATAATTAGAATTGAAGGACGAATAAAAAATAATTTTCATATTTTACAAAATGAGTAGAATTAACATGTTCTTCAAAATGTGAAGTGTGATTAGCATGTTCAAAACGTCCTATTCTAAGATCCATCGTTTGATTGAATAATGAAAAATAAGTACTACTTATAGGAGGAGGACCTTTTAAATCATTAGAAATAAATGGGAAATATCCTTCATAATTCTTGAAATCTTCATTTTTATTGATAGTTGGATCATTATGATCAAATTGAGAAAAAGGAAAATGTTCGAAATTCTTTTGAACAAATTGTTCATTAGATAGATCAGAAGTATTGGGATTAAGATTTTCTGCAACAGTTTCAGACCGAGATTCCAAAAAAATAAAGAGAATATGTGAAACACTCATCGTATCTACATACATTTGAAAGAGAAAAATGAAGGTTGGAATTTGCAACTAATTTTCCTTTTGTATCTAAGGAAGATTGAATTTTAGATGAGAAAACTATTTGTTTCAAATCATGTAGAGCATTTTGAATATGTCTTTCCTTTTTAATGGAAATGAATTCATTGCATAAATCCTTAGCAGATCTATATGATTGAATAATTAGTTCATCTTCAACATATTCTACATCATACAAAAAAAAAGGAGAGAAGAGATTGAAAGGGTACCTCTTCAAATATTTCTCAAGATATTTCTCCTCTTTGCATGATTTATCAAAATCAGTTACTCCTTTATGTAAGATGAATGTAGCCATATTCTTAGGAAGAGAGCTGACATACCAATGAAAAGTGAGTTTTGTTGAAGGCCTGCCTTTTTCGTGTAAGCTATAATACACTTGTCGAAATCATGTGTTAAACTGTCGAATTGATTATAGATCATGTACCTCCATTTGGCTCAGATTTTAATGGATTTTGATTATATCATAATCTCCAAAAGAATCTATAAAAACATTCTTAAATTCAAACCAACTATAAATTGAGTTCAAAGGTAAAAAGTAAACCAAAGAGAAGCCTTACCTTTGAAGGTAAATGGGAATAATATACAAGAAACATCTTCATGTATGACAATAAATAAACACAAAATCTATTCATGCCTTATAATATGCTCAATGATAGAAACATTACCTTTTCCATCAAACTTAAGAAAGATATAAACTACCTTTTTAGGGAGCTCATGTAAACGCCCTTGTAGGCTTAGTGCAGTGTGAGACTCCCATACAAGGGTTTGCGAAAGAGCCATGAAAGCATAATAAATAAAATTCATCTCTTATTATGGGAAATGTGTCGGTTCATTCCCTCCTTCTAGATCCATTTGTTGATTCCTAAGATGTGCTGGAAATACCATAGGCAACAACCTAAGGGAGATAGGCCGGCTAAAGGATTTGAATAATCTTGCACAAGGATTACTCCATCCTCAAACTATTTGGTGTAACTAACTTCGATGGATATTTGGCCTCCATTGGAACTGTATGGTTTGATGAATCTCTCCCTAAGGAGAATATTTGGGTTATGGTTAGGCTTCTACAAATTATTCCTAAAGAAAAAAAAGATAAGTAAGAAAATTGTTAAGTTCAACAGTAACAACTATTGGAACAATGTCAAAATTAAGAGAATTTTTTTATCAATACTTAATGTTTCTTTATTTAATCAAATGAATAACAACTCTTGAGAATAAACCAGAATTTATCCACATGGCTAAGATAATTAAAATTATCTAAATTCTATTTTGTTTAATATGATGAAAATTAATCGAAGGAAAATACTTAATAACTAATTCAAACAATGAAAATGATCAAAATGATGTTTGTTAGAGCATTTCCAATTTCCAGGATTGTTATTGAGAAACATAAGAAGGATTACATTCAATAATCTGTAAAATGTAATTCGAATGGATAATGAAAAATCAATGAGATTCATTCACATTACCCTGCAAGTTAGAAAAGAAAAAAATTAAATAACAAGGAACCATTGAGTTATTCGAAACATTTAACAATACAAATTACCAAGAGATGTGATAATAAAAAATTCTCATTGTATTAAAGATCAGTAAAAACATTCAATGAACTCCAATAGGTGATTATAGTCCCAATCTCAACAACGATTTCCCCTTATCAATGCCTCCTCAATTCGATAATTTCAATGCATAAATACATAGAAAAGAATTTTCATAATGGATTACAATATGCTTCATGTGACTTCTTGAGCATTCCCCTTCTAGCAGCAGTGTCTCATGTTCTTAATTTTATCATGTCCCCAATTAAATAATTTCTAAATAAGACTATTTGCAAATAATGTTTCACCAACCTAGTAGTTTGATAGGTTGAGATGAAGACATAAATTTTGTAATAAGAGGCTAAGGGACCAAAAAGGACATTAGTTTACCATACTCACATTTAAATGGGTCACATAAATGATAAATTCTAAGAAAATAATGTGGCATGGGTTCATGAAGACACTTGGAAGCTTGTGAAGAATTTGGGTGACTATATTCCCTTTACACTTGGCATGATATTCATCCAAATGTGAACACATGGGTAATGTAAAATTATTGGATGGTAATGTGGTGTCAAATATCATAGAATGAGGCAAGGAATTCGAAGATCATGGAGAAAAATTTGACCTTAGAAGGAATCATGATGTTAATAAAAGCATGTCATGAGGAAGGATGATGGATTTTGATCATATTTTAATTGGCCTTTGGTATTTTGGAGAGATTTTTGTTGTCCATTGGATGGTGAGTGTTCACTCTCCCTGCTTGTGAACCAGTTTTGAGGGAGCTGGATTCATTTCCAAGTTGGTTGATGTAGAGTCCATTCAAACCTCTCGTGGGATATTAGTTAAGTAGTTTTATTTGTAGGTTGAAGTTCCATACAATAAAATTATCATCTATCTCCCCATTCTCTCGTTCCTTCTTCTCCATTCTCCCATAGTCTCATTTGATGGCGCACTTGTTGGAGTGATTCTTGTGCCTTGCTGAGGATAGTTGATGGCCAATATTTTATTTATGATGTATGGATCTGTAATATCATATCCATATGCACTGTAATTCAAAATATCATATATGCATCTATTAAAGGCTCACATTCCCCATGCTCTTGAATAACTAGTTTTCATGGATTTGGATTCAATATTGAAGTAGCTTTATATCAGATTTGTATGAGGAAATTTATATGCGTTTTATGATGATTTGGAATAAATATATTATGTATGGATCTGTAATATTATGTCCACATTCTCTATAATTTGAAATAACATAGATACACGTATGAAAATCTTGCTTACTCGTGCCCTTGTATCACTAGTCTTCATGGATTTCGCTTCAATCTTGAAGTAGTTTTATACCAGATTTCTATGAGGGATATTCTATGAGTTGGATGATTTTTA
Organism: Pseudotsuga menziesii; assembly: GCA_001517045.1. Lineage (NCBI taxonomy): Eukaryota > Viridiplantae > Streptophyta > Pinopsida > Pinales > Pinaceae > Pseudotsuga > Pseudotsuga menziesii. The sequence continues at coordinate 95,259 of LPNX010175306.1, forward strand.
GAAAGCCATATATGATGTATTACTATTTAATTTAATTTCCATATACTCTATGTATCAAAATCCAATAAAATCATGTGTGAAAATTTTGCATTCCCATGCCATTGAATCACTAGTTTCCATCACTTTAGCTTTAATTTTGAAGGAGTATTGTATCATATTTGTATGAGGGATTTCATCTGAGTGTTACGATTTTTTTATAGAAATATATGACTTGTTACTCTGTAATTTAATGTTCCTATTATCTGTAGGTCTAAATCCAATAAATCCATATGTGAAACTCTTGTATTCCCATGCCATTGGATCACTAGTTTCCATGACTTTGGATTCAATCTTGAAGGAGTAAATTGTATCAAATTTGTGGGAGGGTTTTCCTTTTAGTTTTATTTTTTTGGGGAATAAATTTTAATTCCATATACTACCACCATGTTTCATATTACTCTCATAACCATATAATATTCTACCTTTCCTATGTCATGTCTAGCTAGTAATGCAAATTCCCCTCAGGCAATTTCTATGAAAGTTACCCTACAAATGTGGTAGATCATAATACACTTGAAGAACTTAATGAAAATGATTAAAGGAAGTAATTGATGTCTAATACTTATTCCCATACTCTTTTCTGAAATTTGGTAGGGTTATACTTTATTTGGAGAGCTAGTTTGGCCATCACCCTTGGGGGGATTTGAACACGATTTCGTAGTAATATTCGTCTTTTTTTCATTATCCAAAAACAAGTTTTTAGAGGTATAAAGTATGATTAAAAGTATCCATAAACCAACTTTGGATGTTTTAAGACTCATCATACCATTTAATTTCAAATTTGGGACCATTTGGTGAACGTTGGAACCCTTTAGAGTCATGACTAGTTAAGCTCGAATTTCACCCAATTTGTGCATTTCTCCAAAATTTCCAAAAAAGAACATTACAATCGTATCAGAGCATGGTATTGGAAACTATTGAAGTTATGGATTATATATATGAATTTAATAAATTTTTGAAGTCATATTTTGATGATAAGACCAAGCAACTTATGCAAGGATTCAATTTGATGGCTAGCCAACTTAGGGGTAAGATGGAAGCAGGGGGTAGTAGAAGTTTCCATCATGGAGAGACACATAAGACCATTCACTTTGAGTAATTTTATGATTGGTTTAATGAATTTAGGAACAATAATTGAAATGTGAATTCATTATGAGACAATAAGCAATCCAAAAGTTTGGAGGAGCATAAAATGAGAAAAAATCAGCCTACTTGTGAAAAGAGCCTAGATACACCATTACATAATGAAATAGAGAATCATGAAGTGGAGAATGAATTACATCAAGGTGATTGCAAAGAATAACATAAAGAGAAAAGTGAATAAAATCACGCAATCCTTACTGATGGGAGTTGTGCAAATCAAAGACAATCTATTGATGGATCATTGAAATGTGAAGGAGTACCTACATATAGGTTCTCACAACTCTATGTTGGTGACATAAATATCATATTTGAAAATATTTCTACAATAAAAAGTTATCATATGCATGAATATGAATACCTTGTGATAGATAATGAACAACCAATATCAACTTCCCCATCACCACTTGAGCTTCAAGAAGTTGATCAAATCAAGAAGAAAGAAGAAGAGGAGATTCAATCCCATGAACCATCCTTCATTTAAGGGTGTTTGAAGATGAGTGAAATGGATATCCACGAGGCCCTTAGAATAATCCATGACACTAAATAATTAGTGTCAAATTCTTGTTAGAAATTTTCGTCATTGGAGGAGCCATCCTTCCTTAAATACATGGAGAAGATTCAAAGAGCAATGTGCAACATTTAATGTAATTTCATGTCTTTGATTTTTCATATAAAAAATTTGGTTGATCTTAATTAATGGTTACATGAAGCATACTTGAATAATAATGAGGATATTCATAATCTAAAAATTCAAAATGAGCCACTTCTTGAGAGGTTGAAAGATACTTGTTCTTCCTCCTATGTTTCAGATTGTCATATAGCATATTGCTTGGAGGATTCTCATGACATGATGAATCATGATAAAAATGAAAAAATGCAGGTTCTTGATGTGTTTGAAGATGATATTTATGAGGGTCAATCACTTATTGTGGTGGAAGAGGAACTTGATTTTCCTCTTGAAAATGGTTACACACTTTTTGGAGAATTTCATGATTCCACCACTTTGGAAGCAACCCATGAGGAAGGTTTTTCATATTTGAGGGAGGTTCATGCTCCTACCACTATGGATCTTTCAAGGATGAAAATGTTTCAATTCCTAATACTTTGGGTGATTTGGTTCTTTCTCCTACATCCTACACTTCCATATTTTGCACCATTAATCCTAATGAAATATGGGTGAAATGTTTCTTTTTAATGGTTCCACATGAGGAATATGAAACTTATATCTATAATTTTGATGATGAAATAATTAGAGCAGCATATTATTTACATTTTAAGAAGAATATTTTCTTATTATGATGGTACACATCTACATGGATGCACCTATTATGTTAACTTGAGTCACTTGGAGACTCATGATTTTCCTTCATCCTTGACTAGTCCATTTGATATTGGAGGAACTTAATCCCACACTTGGCTGAAGAGATATATCATTGAAGAATATTATTATTGGTAGCAACATACTCTGTTATTTCATGATGATATACATATTCATGGGTGTATTGATGAGACTTATTTGAGCCACTTGAAGTCTTCATGTTTTCTTTGCTCCTTATTTGGTTTAGATTTTGGTGGATTCTTCATTCACTTCTTGGATGAAAGAACACATGGCTGATTATAGTGATGCACATTATATATTTTTGGAGAAACATTATGGGACATGGGATCCTCACCTATGTCATTGGGGAATATCTGATATAATACTTGACAATTGTGTGTATGGGCCACATGGCGATCTACTTACTTGGATGTACAAGCACTTTCATGATTCTTTGATGATGTACCTTCTTGATGTACATTTGTATGATGTTTTGATGTACTTTCATGATATATATTTTGTACTCATGATGTTTGGAAGGGTTCAATACCAACAATGGGGTCCTGGAATTTCCTGGTTTCATCTCACTCGGAGTAGCAGTTTGGTTGTTGGTTTGAGAAACAAAACCAACCATCAGTTATTTGAGTTCATCTTTGCAGAGAAGTGTTCCATTTTCCTATGTGGGAAACCTTTTGAGAGATGGATTCAATTTTCACATGCATGGTTTCCATGGCATTTCATCACAGACATTTCACGCCATGCATGTATTAGGATCATATGGGACCCTAAGATCATTTTTGGGCTCATTGGTTTCAATTGTGGGGGGGGGGGGAAGTAGCATTGGATATTTATTCAGCAATTGAGAAGATGATTGTAATCAGAGTAGTGTAGCAACACACATGGTGGTTCCTCTCTGAAATTTTCTTGGAATATTAAGAAACTCAAAGTTTGGTAACTCAACATCAACTTAAAAGAGTTATACAGAAGCAAAAAGGGGTAAAAGGTCATAAAAGGTTTCCATAATATTGAGGTAAATATTATTTGCACAAATTTGGTTTTTATGGATTTGATTAATCCTTTTCGTGTTAGTGGTGATGTTACATGATATATCAATATGCACAATCCACATCTCTTTAATTTTGGGAACACAAAATTGCAGTACATGAGTTCCACTAGTCAAGCTGCAGCCAAAGAAAATAAATGAGCAACCATAAGAGATCATTTAGTGCAAGGGAAGGAGTACCAAATGAGGATGCCACTTGGGAATATATAAAAAAATTCAGCATACAAACTTGGAATTGCTTGAGGACAAGAAATATTCAGTGGGGAGGATTTTTCATGTCCCCAATTATATAATTTCCAAATAATACTATTTGCAAATAATGTTTCACCAACCTACTAGTTCCATAGCTTGAAATGGAGACATAAATTTTGTAATAAGGGGCTATGGGACCCAAAAGGACATTATTTTAATATATTCACATTTAAATGGGTACATAAATGATAAATTATAATAAAATAATGTATCATGGGTTCATGAAGACACTTGGAAGCTTTTGAAGACTTTGGGTGACTAGATTCTCCACACACTTGGCATGATATTCATCCAAATTCAAACACATGGGTAATGTAACATTATTAGATGGTAATGTGGTGTCAAATATCATAGAATGAGCCAAGGAAGTCGAATTGGTAAAGGAGGGTGACTCCCATGGAAGAGGAAGAGACTAGAAGACACGGTGTGCCACTTGGAAGGAGATTCTATGCACTATATGACAACAAATGATGGAAGATTCTATGACAAGTATGACAAATTCAGACATGATTGCTGAAAAATGACAAATTTGACATGTGAGGGCTAGAAATAGCCACCAATAGGTTGAATTTAGGAGTTAGAGACATCCATTCGATTTGGTGAAAGAATTGGAGAATGAAGAGGAAGACAACTGTAATGGGAGTTACTAAACCACTGCGATGAGTTGCAGAAATATCATGGAGAGAAATTAGACCTTAGGAGGAATAATGAAGTTAATAAAAGGATTTCATGAGGAAGGAGAATGGATTTTTATAATTTATTAATTGGCCTTTGGCATTTTGGAGAGCTTATTCTTGTCCATTGCACGGTGAGTGTTCACTCTCCCTGCTTGTGAACCAATTTCGAGGTAGTTGGATTCTTTTCCAAGTTGGTTGATGGAGATGCCATTCATACCTCTCATGGGATATTAATGAAGGTTTTTTTTTTCAGTTTGAAGGTTTATACAGTCAAATTCTCATCTATACCCCCATTCTCTCATTCCTCCTTCTCCATTCCCCCACACTCTCATTTGATGGCGCACTTGTTGGAGTGATTCTTGCACCTTGCCGAGAATAGTTGATGGAAAATATTTTATTTATGATGTATGGATCTGTAATACCATATCCATAAATACATGTATGAAAGGATTGCATTCCCCATGCTCTTGAATAACTAGTTTTCATGGATTTGGATTCAATATTTAAGTAGCTTTATATCAAATTTGTATGAGAAAATTTATATGAGTTTTATGATGTTTGGAAATATATATATGATGTTTGTCTCTGTAATATTATTTCCACATTCTCTGTAAGTCAAAATATCAGAGATACATGTATGAAAAGCTTGCATACTCATGCCCTTGTATCACTAGTTGTCATGGATTGGGCTTCAATCTTGAGTAGTTTTATACCATATATGTATGTGGGATATTCTATGAGTCAAATGATGTTGGGAAATTCATATATTATGTATTACTCTTTAATTTAATTTTCATATCCTCTGTAGGTCTAAATACAACAAAATCATGTGTGAAAATCTTGCATTCCCATGCCATTGAATCACCAGTTTCCATGACTTTAGCTTTAATCTTGAAGGAGTCTTGTATCATATTTGTATGAGGGATTTTCTCTGATTTTTATGATGTTGTGATAGACATATATGATTTTTTACTTTCTAATTTCATTTTCCTATGCTATGTGGGTTGAAATCCAAGAAATCCATATGTGAAACTCTTTCATTCCTATGGCATTGAATCACTAGTTTCCATGACTTTGGATTCAATCTTGAAGGAGTATTTTATAAGATCTGTGGGAGGGTTTTACTTTTACTTCTATGTTGTTTGGGATGAAGTTTATATTCTATATATTACCACCATGTTTCATATTATTTCTATAACCATATATTCTACCTTTCATATGAGAAGTCTAGCTAGTAATGCAAATTCCCCTTAGGAAATTTCTATGAAAGTTACCCTACAAATGTTGCAGATCATAATCCATTTGCAGAACTTAAGGAAATTCATTGATGTCTGATACTCATTCCCATACTATGTTCTAAAATTTGGGAGGGTCTTACTTGATTTGGAGAGCTAGTTTGGCCATCACCCTTGGGGGGATTTGATCAAAATTTACTAGTAATTTTGGTCTTTTTTTCATTAACCCCAAACAAGTTTGCAAAGGTATAAAGTATGATACAAAGTATCCATAAACCATCTTGGGATGTTTTAAGACTCATCATACAATTTACTTTCAAATTCATGACCATTTGGTGAAAGTTGAAACCCTCTAGAGTCATGGCTAGTTAAGCTCGAATTTTACCCAATTTGTGCATTTCTCCAAAATTTGAAAAAATGGACATTAAAAATTAAAAAAAAAACGAAAATAAGAAAATTACAGAACTCTAAGAGAAAAATATTTTCCATCTCTCTCGAGGTCTTCCCCCCTCTTCTGTATTTGGATCGCTAATGCTTATATAGACCATCAAGAATCGCACTAAAACTTTACTCCTCTTGTCAAACAACTCTATATCAATTATTTTCTCCAACTACAAGAGAAATTCTACATTTTCGTCAACTCGTTGGGCAGATGTGCGCTCCAGTTAAGGTAAAAGCAGCAACGCTTCACTCAGAATAAGGAAAACGGTGCAATAAACAAATAAGAATTAAAACATCTTCTTACTGTCAATAAATATATATATTAGGGACGTAAATTCGAAAGTAAATCGTAAATTTATCCAAAAAGAAAAGAATAAATGAAAAGATAAACAATAGATCTCTCCCTTTGTTCTGGTGAGTTCAAGGTAAATATCTTGGCGATTTGGCTTTGACACTGAATGCTTTAGTAATATGGCTTGTAGTAGCGATATGGAGATTACATTTCAAACACGATTTTCCTTGATCTATGGTTTCCATTTGATAGCATCTAATGCGAGTCTTTCCTCCTCGAATCTCTGTAAAACATTTCATTTTCTGGTTTTCTGTTTCCAGGATCTTTATTTTGATATGATTGACCTCTTTATGATCTATGCATATTTCTAGGAATAAGGATCAATACCGCTATTCTCCATCTTGGACTGAGCAATGCAAAACAAGATTGCTGTTATCTTTCCTCTGAAAATTTTGAGGATGAATTCATGTAATCGTTCGGCTACTCCTTCTGCGATTTGAATGGGAATTAGATTTTTAAGTTTATCTCCTTAAATTGTGTAGAATATGAAACGAGCCTCTCGTCATTTCCTTAACTTCAAACTTCCTTTTAGAATCCTGGAAATTAACAGTGCTGAAAAATTATGAAAATAAGTATCATCTTTTAACAAAATTTAATATACATATGGTAATGACTTATCGAATTCATTTCTAGTGATTCCTCTTCATATGGTGATGCATCCTCCTCAAACCTGTAGACACCATATTTTGAAAAAACAACACAAGCTATGATTAATATAATCTTGAAATGTGATAACGGTTTCATAATCCTATCAATAATTCCATTGCAAAATTTAAATGATAGATTTTTTTAACAAATGATTCCACGTGGTGGGACTATTGCTACTCATATTAAATATTGCTTCGAAATAAGAGAAACCAAAGTCAAGATACTAATGAATAAAATTATGCTCTTGTTTATATGTCTCTTCTTTTATGCACATACGAAATTAATTATAATCCTAATATATATAAAAAAAAATTTGCCTTTTTAGTCAATATAATTATTATAACCCACGACAAGTGAGGGTTATATGTCAAGGAAAATTAGTCTTTGGAAATATAATGGCTTTAATTAAAATGAAAATTTTCAGTCCACGTTTAATTTTAAATAAATGAATGATCTATGAAGTAAGATTTTGAAATTTTTATTTATCCATAAAACAAACTAAAATTATGAAAGGGACAACATATTTTAGGAAATAATAAAACAAGTAGGATAGCAGCAAGGCTGCTTATACCTGCCATTTAGAAATATTTTAATGCCATAGTGTACATAAGTTGAAAGTTGAAGTAATTTTGAAACATTAAAAACTTGCAATAATGTATTACTTGTTGCTATGTTGCTTATTTTTTGATGTGACGTTATTAGTTGCTATGTTTCTTATTTTTCTATGTGAAATTACTTGTTACTTTTATGTTGATGTGTTATTTATTACTTGTTGTAACTGTGTTGCTTATATTTCTATGTTAAGTTAGCAACAAAGTTGCATGATACCTACCTCTTAAGAAAAGTTCCATAAAAAAATAGTTGTAGAAGAAATGACATGTAGATAATAATAAAATGTACAAAACTACTTCTTTCATTAGTTATAGAGTAAGACCTTGAGATTAAAGATCCAAAAAAAGTTTACTTGTATTTGCGAATTTCTTTTGCCTACAGTTTGTTTTGATTTGGCTTACCTGCTTCTCATCTAAGCTTTCTTGTCACTTGTATTTGTGGATAGGAAAATCTCCGTCTCTACCAATTTAAGAATTAAGTTTATAAAATTTTTCATTTTAAATTAATATATCAAGTAATACCTTAATATTTAATTATCAACCAAATTTTAAAATAAATATTTTAAACCCATAATACTTTATGATTGAAATAATACTCTTTTAAACTTGTCATATAACAAATAAAATAAAAAACAAAACAAATTAGAAATTCAATGTAACATCATAAAGATCAACCAAACATTAAATGCCTCCCTCTTGTTTCAAAATACATAAAATTAAATGGTTTTAACTAACTTCATAACAATACATAACTTCAATAATACTCACATTGAGCTTAAAAGCAAAATTAAGTCAATGCAACCTGAAAATAATTATATATTTTTAAACTCAAACTTATAGACAGATGTGGTTGTTAGTAATATTACATGATTTATTATTAAAAACAAGAGCCACGACTTGGCAATGTCCTCGACATCGCATGCATGATAGCTAAACTAAAACTCAATAAAAATAGATTAAATTTTGTTGTAGCCTACTTAAAGCTCAATAAAAATAGAATAAATGTTGTTATAGCCTACTTAGGCATCCTTTTGAGAATGGTGGAGATTTGACTACTTAGAAGAATCTAGACTCAAGTTCTATTTCAATGGATCCAAAGTGAGGATGAGCTTTACCAGCTTTGCGAGAATGACTACTACATCTCAAATAGGACATGAAGGACATAAAGAAAAGCCTAAATACAGAGTGGGGATGAACCATTTTATATTAGCTAGATGATCAATTGTTGATGCTTCTTGGGTGGTTAAGTTAATTCCTTCACTATCAGAGTTGCAAGCCAACTTCTTTTTCTAAAATGGCACCCATCTGTCTCTTAGAGTTGCACATTTGGACTTGAAAAGTAACTTATCCTCTAAAGTAAAGATAGAAAGGCAATGAAATATAGGATCTTTTTAGGTAAAATTTTTGTTCATTATAGGAAGTGTCATATTCAAAATATGACATTTTTCATTCCATAGGTCCATTAAGAGTTTTGGATCACCTATAAATTATAAATAAAATATATAAGATATTAAATTGTTCCAAATATAAAAAGTAAAATAAACACACTTAATGTACATAAAAATTTATATAATTTAAATAATATATTAAGTTTAACATCAAAATAAATCTATTTTTTTTTAATTTAGCAAGACAATAAATATATCTAAAAAAATCAACAATAAATCTTATTAAAATTTCCAATTCACTTATCAAAATAATATTTTTTTATTTTTATTTTTTATAATGTTACATATCACTCCCATTAACTTTATAAATGGATACTCAAAATATCTTCACCCTTAACATTCACAATACCTTTTAACATTCATTTTCACTAACATTGCAAACATTTAAATTGATTTTTCAAGAGAAGGCTATCATTACATTCCTTTTTTTAAGGTAGTAAATAATTTGAAAAATATTAATTAATTTTGTGTTTTGGTAGGGCCAAAAAAACAAAACAAATGAATTATTCAATGATTCGAAAGATATTATATAGTGATGCATATTGACCAAATATTCAATTGTGTGAATTTGTTTCTTTCTTTAATTCCCCTTTCATTGTGAATTTGTTTCTTTCTTTAATTCATATACTACTACATACAATAATACCAACACTATTCTATTTTAATGCCTAGGAGTCCTAATAAGTGCATGACCACTCTATCTCTCCTCGAATATTATCTCTTTTCCACAAATTCTTTGACATTTTCAGAGATATAATTTCAATTGGTTAAGCCCGTGGAAGTCTTTGAGAACTTATAGTAAGTTCTGGATTTTGCAATAAATAATGCTAGTCGAGGGGCGAATTAAGAGATACAGCTAATCTCTTTAACAAGAAGTAACTATTTTCATAACTCTATTTGTGCAATAGGAAATTCTAGTGATTTGTATTGTTCGCTTAGCTTTGGGTTGGCCAACCTTTTTAATGCTTAAAAGGTTGTTATTTAATGAAAATTGTTTATATATAATTAAGTTTATTTTGTTTATAAAAGATTCCATGTTAGGAGACTTAAAAAACAAAATTGTTAATAACAAATATAAATATATATAATAATAAATGTACATTTAGCATTTTATCTGGTCATATACCATTTGTACCTGCCTACATATTGTAAATATGCCTAAAAACGTTGATAAGGGATCTTCACAACAGGTGGCAGACTGCATGGACAATGGGAGATAGCAAAAATCATCTACATAATAATTTATTTGTTAAAAAAAGTTGATCGGGGATATTCACAACAGGTGGCAGACTGCATGGACGACCAGCAATAGCAAAAATCATCTATATAATAATTTATTTGTTGTAAATCGCGGATCATGGACCTTCACACATGGACTACCGGTGATAACAAGTGGAGTATGCCGTGGTCACTGCCTTTACCCATCATTGGTATATATCAATCGAGAGGCTTGGTTGGCGAGCTGATTTTTTATTGCATTTTCAGTTGGAGAGAATGCTGAGATTGGTGATCAATTTCCTTATAGGGTTGTAGTGTATTCGGTAAGTTTTTTTACTCCACTATGTCTATTTTCTTCTTGATGCTTTAAATTCGTAAAATTTGTTCCAACATTATGGCCATTTTTGTCCAGGCTATTGAGTGTTTGATTTTGTTGAATCTTGCATCAATCTCAACTCGTTTTAAAGTGTTCTTGCCCGATTTGGTAGCTTCTTTATATCTTTCTTCAAGCTTTGGCAAAATTCTCGCCATCCTTTCACTCATTCTGTACCATCTTGACCACTTTGGAGGTTATTCTACTGCTTTAACTATTTTTTTTGCAAATGCGGACAATTGTCCCTTATATATAGCACAAACTTACTTGTTCTTTTACCTGCATGTGTAAACGACGGGTTCCTTTTTGCTCTGTCATGTTTTATACAGTTCACGCACTGCAATTTGTCATGTTTTATACAATTCACCCACTGCAATTCGAATCATAGATTGTGATGTGGCTGCAAAAGCCTTATATTTTTATAATTAAGCCTTAAAACAAACTTTTTACCCTATATTGTGATTTTCAACGCAAAGAATGAAAGAAAGACAATTTATGTTGTATTTGGTATTTTTAATATGATATGGTTTCATTATTTGAAATACTTGCTTTGTGAATGAGAAACTTTGGAAAAAATTGTATTGTAATTATTATTTCTAATTTGAAACAGTTTTATTATTTGAAAAGCTGGTGGTTTTATGATTATGTTGATTCAGTGTGTTTTGAAAACCAATTTTTTAATATAATATTTAGTGTTAAAAACAAATCCACAGTCTAGTGTAATAAGTATATTATGAAACAATCTCACTAACTTTGTGTTCATAAATAAAATACTAACCGTCTCTCTGAAATATCATGAATATTTATCTGTCGCACTCTATATTTGACGTGAATATGGAAGGTTGGATGACAATCACACCTAATATTTTTTTTGTAAGATTCACTATTCTAGATGCATGGAGTGTACTTGATCAATGTTCAACTTCTTCCATGTTTGATGGCAAAAATAAAAAGGAAAGGCAAAATTAAATTTTCTAAAATTCAACTACCATGGTTTTCTTTGAAATTGGTTCCAGTTAAGGGAAGGTCCAAAATTTTAATCCATGTACTTCAGAATTATTACTTAATATTAATCACATTTTCTTATCATGGACAATGGGATGCAGCAACACTTGCTCGAAGGTCCAGAAGTTTAATCCATGTACTTTAGACAAATCACTTAATTTTATACATATTTCCTCTCAACATGACTATATTTCCTGTCAACACGACCAGTAGGAAGCAACAACAGTTATTATCATTATTATCACCACTGATTTTAGTAAGAGTGGTCATTTTTTAAGCCAGCCAAGAGCCCATAAACAGTTTCCTTAACAACAGCTACACTATTTAATTCATCCCACAAACTAAGCCGTCGAATCGTAGGTTTCTTCATCTCTATCCCTATCCTCATGATAACCTGGATATGCTTGCGGTCAGGTGTAACTACATTCAGGTGCTAGTGATTTAAACCATCGATATTGTTGTTGCGCTTCAGGTTACTCAAATTACCATCCATTTTCAGCATCGTATTCTCCATCAAACATGCACATTAAAATATATATCATATTCCAAAACAAATTAAAAAAAAGTATGTTTAAGAAAAATAGAACGATGATCCGGGGAAAATAAATAAAGGAATATTTAGAAAGGTAAAAGGTTGAATTTTCCTTTTTGTTCTTGTGAGAAGTGAAGCGTCCATATCTCCCATTTGCTGAGTCCTCCCGCATCGGGATTGAACAACGCAGTTTGTTGTAACTTCTTTCTGGAGCTACCTGCGATTCCTTGGCACTAGTTTTGAACAAATTTATTTCTCCTTGATCGCGGCAAGTAAATGAGCTGAGAACACGGTTCAGTTTCAGTTGATCTGGTGAGTAATTTCAGTGATTCCTCTTTTTCTGGTGACGAGCTAATAAATACTTTTCCTTCCTTTGGAAGGGCGTGAGTATAACTGACCGGTGAGTAGGAAACCGTTGATCCCACGGTAAATCAAGAATTCTGCGTGAATAGCTGGGTGAACAATTGGCACGGCGATCCTTCTCATCGATCACTGCTTGTTTTTACTTATAACTTGCTTTTAAAATAGACTGTCTTCCCAATGATTTGATCGCAGCCTCATAACAAACCTCAAGCTTCTTAGCATATTTCATTGGAAAGAATTTAGTGGAGCGAACCCAGCAAACTAGTGCATTAGAATTTATTTCGTCAACGGTTCCCTTCATTTTCTACTGAATTGTTAAAATGTGATGATCTCTTCTTGCGTTGATATAGTAGTAACTGGTGGAAATTTTGGCCTAGATTCTCTTCTCGCTGATAACTGAAAGTTGTAGATTGGGTGGCCACGTTTTCTCAACAAAACTACTCTTTCTAGATTGTGCCCGCAAGCCTGAATAACAGTTGGCTCGTTTTTATGGCATTCCCATTGAAACCTCGACGGCCATCTGCTTTTATGCAATTGCGATGGTAAATTAAACAGATATCTTCCACTTTCTTCTCAACTGTCGAGCAGAAATCATGAAACAAACCTGAAACGTAAACTTAAATTAGTCAATTTAAAGTGAATTCCAATTAAAAAAAATTAAAAAATAAAAACACTTGCCTAATTAATGAGGAGGTGGATTAATTGACCCATACTAAATGTTGATGTCATCATTGCCATGTGTCAAGTGAAAACCAGATACCAAACTCCAAGAATGACATCACTTCTGACGGCCAATCAGAAGTTTACAAAATAGCAAATTCAAATATTTTTATTAAAATTTAAAATATTTTTTTTCAAGCTGTAAAGTTTAACTTTGGAAAACTGATTTTGATTTTTTGGTGGCAGCAAACTAATAGAAGGTCAAAGGTGGTTGACTAGCAACTCATTGCTATATACCTGCTGAGGCAGGTATAAAAATGATATTTTTTTAAAAATGGTTGATACCTTTTTATGTTTATATAAACATTCTTTTAGGATGTCAAAAAGCTATAAATGATTCAATATTAATTAAATTATTAAATTTTTCCTAAATATTACCAAGTAAAAATTCTTATTAAAAATTAAAGGCTTGAAAAACTTAGTGGAATATTTAAAATCAAAATTAAAGAATCACCTTCATTAATATAAATACATCATTTCAAAATATCAATGGAAATCATAGATTTTTGATGCTAAGGTATTCATAAACTTATTTAAGCAATTGAGCTTTGCAAAATCTCTGAAACTCGGAACCATTTAAAATATCAAAAACCAAGACACATAATAAACTCAAATAGACTCAAATAAGATGATGCAATCATGATTTAGAAACTAAAAACCAAGAGAGCCATTCAACAAAGATCACCAACTATTTATTCCATGAAAACCAAGCCAAGGACAAGCAGTGTAGCCTCCAAAGGAAATGAAATTAAAACATGAAAACACCTAATAAGTCAAGTAAATAAAACAAAATAAAAAATTAATATTTACAAACTTCTAATAGCAGCCCCTTATTTTGTAAAATTGAATGGAAGTTGTTGTGACAACACCAAATGGCCACTCAGTGGGACGAAGGAGTTTTCTCTTACTTGAAAATATAATAGTTGTACATGTATAATGGGATGAAAGATGAGCCTTTTACCAAGAAGAAAGATTTCCAAAAACATGTGTACCACATTAACAAATCAATCGTTTACATTTAACCACCTACAGTTGATTTTTAATGACGCCCTTCTAACTATCAATTGGAACGCAAAGAAAAAATTTCTAATTGATTAGATTTCCAACAAAAATATGGTCTTCATTAGAACATGCTCTAAATGAACAATTTGTGATGACAATAAGATGTTATCTTAATGTTTTAACTATAATACCACAAAGATGTCCCTACTTCCAGCAGGCGTCTATAGCCTTGATAGGGTTACCTTTTAACCCAATAAGTTTCTTTTATCCCATCCACTAGTTAAATATGTGAAATTTATCAATCCTTGCTAAAGATTTGGATTCCTAGAAAGAAGATGGAAACCATTGTCCTCACTTGGTGGTAGCATCATTCACACCAAATTATAGATAATGAACGTGCTAACTCATGATGAGATCCCTCATTTTGCAACCGTTTTGTGGCTACAAGTAAGTACCCTGGATTGATGACTAGATATTGATAAAGTCATTCCACAAGAAGGTATGATCCTGAACAGGTCGGCTTGTAATAAGACCTCCATTTTCCGAACTTACTCCTAAAGATGTTAAAGAAGAGGATTCGGCTATGTTTAATGTTAATATCATAAGATGTTACTTAATGGATGGGCAAGCCACTATACTTCTTAAGAGAGCGGGATGGCATTAAGAGGTTTGAGATAATTACAATGCAAGTCCCACTCATTTTATCCTAAAGAAGGATCCAATTAAAACGTAATTTTAGAATCTAGTTAACAATCACTTTGTGTATCGATTTGTGATCATTAAATAGAGAAATATCATCAATACGGCTAAGTTTATGTATGAAGGTAAGACTTGGAAAGTGCTCCACGATGGGAAAAGGGATAATATTTTCTTGAAAATCACCTTGAAAATATTCCTTAACATAGAAGACTTCAAAATGTGTAGGCTTGGAATGACTAAAATTTCCTGAGAGTATCATTAATTAAGGATCACCAATACCCTATCAATTAAATTTTAGAAAAATTTTGATAGATAAAGACGATTCACAATTGATTGGAATCATTTTTTTGGTAATTAGTATTTCAACCTTTTTCCCCAATGCAAATGATCCTCAAGTTAAGAAATCCAAACTTAATCAAACAATTTGAAAATGAAACAAAAAGTAATCTCATTTAAATAAATTAAAGAAAACGAGGCTTTACAATTATGACTAATATCTCGTGTGGAATTATATTTGTTTAAAGTTTTGTCGTAGAAAATAATTTTTGATTGTAATAGGGGTGATAAATAGTGGATCAGATTGTATCAATCAATAAGTTGTATTTGTAAAATAACCCCTTAAATGTAATTACATATTCTTTTACTTTATATATTCGATTGATAGTATTATTCACCACATTAGATATTGAGCTAATTGAATCCCTCTTATTTCGAAAGCTAAATTAGAAGAAATGTAAAATAATAGTCAAAATAGGCCTTAACAAATTGTCTTATGTGAACAAAAGTATGATTTGTTGTCGCATTTGTAGAATCGAAGGAGTTTGTTATTGTAATGAGAGAAATTATATCAATTCATAAATGAAATTGTATTGAATCGATTATAATAAAATTCTTAAACGAAAATTATTCTATTTTGGTTGAAGGATTATGATCAACATTGTTATTTGTCGTATAAAGTTGTTTAGGACAATGAGGCCTTTCTTTATTAAATATTATGTACATAGATAAATAAAATCACATAATACTAAACTAATATATGTGCAATTCACGACAAAAACATGTAAAACCCCCTTATCTCAAGTGTATATCTAGGAAAAATCACTATTCATGTGTAATAAATATGTTCTAATTTTAATTACTTTGTCTTGTTTCAAAATATCCTTGCTCTCAAATTTAGAAAATAATTAATTCAAAACATTTCAAGACATGGTTATTATAATTTAAAAACTAAAAATATAATTCAAACATGAATGCCTTGAACCAATAAAATAATAAGTGAGAGCAAGAATAATAGGAAGTGATAGAGGATAAAAATACTTCCCTGAATGCATCTGAAGAAGCCTTGTTTCCAAATTTGACTTGGCTTGTCATTGCAAATGTTTTATTGAAGAAAACCAAAAGAACAATCTAATTATTAAATAAATGATCAAAACTAATCTATTCTACACCTACTCCAACACTACTCTAAAAAATAAATAAAAAATTAAGTATAATTAAATTTCCAATGGATCCAACCTAGTAACTTGGAACCTGCACAAAAAAACAACTCATGCATTAGCAATGAAAATCTTAAAAGTGAAAATGCAAAAAATAGAAAAACTAAACTAAGCTTCTTATTTACAAAGAAATGAAAATGACATGGAAAGAGGTTCAAAAATGACTATTCCAACCATAAATACAATGGATCATAAAAAGTGGGTTGAAAATTACTAAGATCGTGATTCAAAAGAATTTCATCAAAATGGAAGGTGGAGATTATTTTCTTAGCAATATATCATTGTTATTGTATTGAAAGAAAATATCGGAATTCTAATCTTGTAAATAATGAACTTCATCTTCTTGATTTCTATTTAGATATTCATTCGTATCAAGTGCATCAGATTTATAGTGATTTCAAATTATTTGACCGAAATGACTTTTCATTTAAAATTTGACTCATAGAAAAAGTATATGTGAAACAAATATTTTGAAATTCAATCTCAATTTCAGACAACTCATCCTCTAAAGAGTTGTGGTTCTTATTTTATTCAAAATAATCAAAATCGAAGGGTGAAAAAAAAAGAATTTTCATATTTTGCAAAATGAGTAGAATCAACATGTTCTTCAAAATATGAAGTGTGATTAGCATCTTCAAAAAATCATATTCTAATATCCATAGTTTGATTGAATAATGAAGAATACGTACTACTTACAGGAGGACCTTTTAAATCATTAGAAATAAATGTGAAATCTCCTTCATAATTCTTGAAATCTATATTTTTATTGATAATTGGATCATTATGATAAAATTGGGAAAAAGGAAAATGTTTAAAATTCATCTGAAAAAATTGTTCATTAGATAGAACAGAAGTATTTGGATTAAGATTTTTCCGCAATAGTTATAGACTGAGATTCCAAACAATGAAGATAAGATGTGAAACACTCATCGTATTTACATCCATTTGAAAAAGAAAAATGAGGATTGGAATTTGCAACTAATTTTTCTTTTATATCTAAAGAAGATTGAATTTTAGATGAAAAAACTATTTGTTTCAAATCATGCCGACCATTTTGAATATTTCTTTCCTTTTGAATAGACATTACTTCATTGCAAAAATCCTTAATTCGTCTATCTGATTGAACAATTAGTTAATATTCAACATATTCTACATCATACAAAACATAACGAGAAAAGAGATCAAAAGGATACCTCTTCAAATATTTCTCAATACCTTGAGCCTATTTGCATGCTTTATCAAAACCAGTTACTCCTTTACGTAAGATGAACACAACCATAGTATTAAGAAGAGATCCGACATAATAATGAAAAGTGAGTTGTCTTGAAGTCCTATCTTTTTCGTGTAAGATATAGTACACTTGTTCAAATCGTGTGTTAAAATCCTGAATTGATTCTCCATCATGTACCTGCATTTGGATCAGATTTTAAAGAATTTAAATTCTATCCTAATCTTCAGAAGAATCTCTAAAAACATTCTTAAATTTTAACCAACTATAAATTGATTTCAAAGGTAACAAATAAAACCAAAGAGAAGCCTTATATTCGAAGGTAAGTGGGATTAATCTGCAAACAACATCTTCATGTATGACATTAAATCAACGCAAAATAGATTCATACCTTCTAATATGCTCGGTGACAGAAACATTACCTTTACCATTGAACTTTGGAAATATATCAACTACTTTTTTAGGGAGCTCATGTAAAGGCCCTTGTAGGCTTAGCATAGTGTGAGACTCCCATGCATGTATTTGGGAAAGATCCATGAAAGCATGATAAATAAAAGTAATCTCTTATTATGGGAAATGTGTTGGTTCGTTCCCTCCTACTAGAACCATTTTTTGGTGCCTCTGATGTTCTAGAAGTACCATAGTCCACAATGTAAGGGAGATAGCCCAACCGAAGGATTTGAATAATCATACGCAAGGATTAACCTATTCTCAAACAGTTTGGTGTAGCTAACTTTGATGGATATTAGGCTTCCATTGGCACTCTGTGAGTGGATGAATATCTCCTTAAGGAGAATCTTTGGGTTACGGTTAGGCTTCCACAAATTAATCCTTAAGTAGAAAAATATAAGTAAGAAAATTGTTAAGTTCAACAGTAAGAACTATTGAAACAATGTCAAAATTACGAGCATTGTTTATCAATACTTCACGTTACTGTATTTAATCAAATGATAACAATTCATGAGAATAAACCAAAATCTCTCCACACGGCTAAGATAATTAAAATTATCTAAACTTTGTTTTGTTTAATATGATGAAAATTACTCGAAGGAAAACACTTAATAACTAATTCAAACCATGAAAATAATTGAAATGATGTTTGTTATAGCATTTCCAATTTGCAGACTATTATTGAGAAACTGAATAAGGAAGAAATTCATTAATCTGTAAAATGTAATTTGAATGAATAATGAAACACCAGTGATATTCATTCACATTTCGCTATAAGTTAGAAAAGAAAAAAATTTAAATAACGAGGACTCACCATTGAGTTATTAAAAACATTTAACAACACAAGTTACCAAGAGACGTGATAAAACTGTTTGCTCATTTTATTAAAGATCATTAAAAATATTTAATGAAATCTAATAGGTGATTACAGTCCCAATCTCAGTAGCGGTTTCCCCTTAGTAGTGTCTCCTCAGTGTGATCCTTTCAATGCATAAATACAAAGAGAATAATTTTCAAAATGGATTACAATCTTCCTTCTGTGACTTCTATGTCAAAGAGAACAATGAAAGCAAACAGAAACACTATGGGAAGATTGAATTCCTTCTCATTACTATATTGAGTATAAATGGAAAATACATCATAACAATACTATTGGTGAATACCATAGGTGAGAAAATAGCATGAGTCACCTAACTCATTACCTAAGTACAAGTGAGATTACATTTTCCAACACACCCCCTTAATCTCAATTGGTACTACATCTTCAACACTGTATATGTCAAAGAATGCTCATTGTTCTATGCCTTAGGTAGGATTATATTTCAGTTAAAAAACTTTATTTTTAATTTCTTCCTTGAAGTGTACTTGCTAGACTTCTTCTATTTTGTCTTCGGGATCTTGATGCTCAGTAGTTGTTCTTATTCAGCTTAGTTGTTCTTATTCAGCTTCTGAAACATAATGCAAGTCTTCTTCTTTTGTTTCAATGTGAATTTTCTAGTTGTCATCTTTACCTGCACAATGAATTTAAAAAAAAAAATGATGATATTTAACTTTTCTTGGAGAGCATTAATAAAAAAATGTCCCCGTGTTTTTACTCAAATTTCAAACGGGAAAGCTCGTTGGATGCAAAGTTAAATTCCTCATCCAACGAGTACCCACTCGACATACTTTTGACGGACCGCGCTACCCAGAAAAACAAGAAATACTTCGAAAAACATGATGTACCTTGAAAAAGGTGATGATTTATCGAGGTATTTCTTGTTTTTTTGGGTAGCGAGGTCCGTCAACAGTATGCCAAGTACTGCCGTCTTGGTTACATTTGTGGAGGGTATCCGATCACATAAGTTTTGGTTTTCATTGCAGCCAAGGACTGCAGTCTTGGAATTTGACAAATTTTTACAAATTTTTAGTCGTATTTTCCACGTATCATTTAGTTTGATTTTGATAGGAGTTTATAGCTTAGCTTATTTCAATGGATCCATGCACTCCATACAGTGAGTGTCCCTTTACGTATCATTTAATTTAATTTTAATACGATCGTTTAATTAGAGTTTGCTAGCGGTTAATAAGTTAGATGCGATGAGCTCAATGGATCATTCTACACCGAGATGACTACATTCCATATTCCATATAGGTTGTGTCCATTGCAGGATGCACTCTGCAGCATTCCAATTTCCAAAATCCCTGACGCCTGCTTTTCTAGAAGCCCCGAGACCCGGGTGTGGAGTCTAGAATCCGGTGGGCACTGCGCAATGGGTGGTATAATTGCTCCATTCCAACTTGAGTTCGTGAATGTGTTTCAGGTTAGGAATTGTTCAACCTGCAAATATAGTAAGTAATCTTAACCAAATCACAAATAATCTTGAAAAAATACCACAAAACAGATATGTTACTTTCGTAATAAATTTTTCATGGACACCTCCTTATACTTTTGTTGCATATATGATTTCAATTGCTTGATAAGATTTTGTCACAAGTTACAGCTAGAGTTTCGCGCCATGAAATTATATTTTCATTGCAAGTTTTCTTGCGTTGAAGGACAAAAGACTAGAGTTAGTATATGTAGCAATAATAATTGAAGATGTGATTTGGGAGTGATTCATGTTTTGGATCAGAAAAGAGCATACTATAATTTGGTTTTACCTGTAGTAGGAAAAATTATTTCCTTAACATTTATAACATGTTCAAGAGATGTTTCAGCTTGTTATCCTTACTCTATTATTTCCATGTATGTAGTTTTTGTAATCACTAGATTCCAATAGATTTTTATTTTTTATTTTTGCATTAGCAGTGGATATTTTGTTCCCTCTAACTCTCAATTCCTCCTTCCGGTTTCTATGGAAATACAAATTTTAACCATTTCAACATGGTTATAAAGCATGAATAACATAACAGCTATGAAGTAAATCAGATTAACATCACAAGCCCCGTTTTGCTCCCTTCTTAGGAAAAATGTCTTGTAATTCAAATAAAATACAAGCCACTTTCTGTTCTTTTTGGACATAGAAATGACTTCTCATTCAAATAAAATACAAAAGCCTGATTTTGTTATTTTTTTTATTTCTTGGACCTCGTAACACAATGCTTACTTGAAGGGGTCAATGTCTAATCGTTAGCTTTTGTTTTGGGGTTGGGTCGCTTGGTTGGATTTCCGAACCGAGAAGGAACACATTTGTCATCATGGGAATTCTTTTAATGACTTGAAGTCTTGTGCAATTTTTTTATTTGTTATCATGGGAGTTGTGGAATTTTTATTTGTTATCCAGGGAGTTTACTTTTTATTGTCTCGAAGGCTTGTGGCATTTTTTTTTTCTCTTGATTTATAATTTTTGTTAGGATTCTAGAATTTGGTTTTAATGGCAAGACTTTATGGATTTGAAAGATTACAGGTATTTTGTTTTTCTCTGGTTTTATGATTTGTTTCTTTACGATTTTGAAATTTGGTTTTAATGGTAAGAATTCAATGTTTTGATTGCATAATTTGAATTAAAATTATGTGGCATACTAGCAACTGTTTCTTCATTACGATTTTAAAATTTTCTTTTAATTATAAGATTTCAATGTTTTGATTACATAATTTGAATTAAAATTATACTAGAAGACTAGCAACTGTCTTATGCAGTTCTCATTTTTCATAGTAATGTGTAAAGTCTGAATTTAGTTTCTGGATTTCAATGTTTAGGTTAATTTAATGTGTTATGGAGTTCTTAAATGAGCATTTCAATTTTAATGAAAACTACAAACGAATGAGCATTGACTTAAAAAAACATTAAAAAATTAAAAATTAACTTGTTGTATATGAAGTTGTAGGGTGCTAGTTCAATGGTAGAGCATATGCATTATAAAATGCAAAAGATTGATAGTTCCATTCCACTTTTCTTTATCATAAATATTTACATTCTATCACTATTACATAGAGGGGATATATGGTAAGATTTGAGACAATATTTTTGTAAATTGTTTCAACTTCACACAAAAGAAAAATTGTGTAAATTTACCACAATATTTTAAAACAATAATTTAAGACAATAGGTTACGACACATGCTTAAATACAATATTTAAGACAATACAGATTTTTTTTGTTCTTAACTTAGGATAATTTACACAAATATTGTCTTCATACCCCCTCTATGTACTAGTAATCTATACATATTTCTAGAATTAAGGCTTAATACTAGCATTCTCCATCTTAAACTGAGAAATGCAATAAAAGATTGTAGTTATCTTTCCTCTGAAAATTTTGAGGATGAATTCATGTAATCCTTCAGCTACTCCTGCGATTTGATTTGCATGGAAATTAAATTTTTAAATTTATCTCCTTAAATCATGTAGAATATAAACGGGTCCTCTAGGCATTTCCTTAACTTTAAACTTCCTTTTAAAATGCTGGCAAATTATGAAAATAAGTATCCTCTTTTAACAAAATTTAATATACATATGGTAATGACTTATCGAATTCATTTATGATGATTCCTCTTCATATGGTAATGCATCCTCCTCAAACCTATAGACATCATGTCAAGGAAAAAGACCTCATAAAACCTATAGACATCATGTTAGGAAAAAGAGCACAAGCTATAATTAATATAACATTGAAATGTGATAACGTTTTCATAATCCTATCTATAATTATAATTATATAGCAAAATTTAAATGATAATTTTTTTAACATCTTTAAGAGTGATCCCACGTTGTTGGACTATTATTAAATATGGCTCTGAAATAAGAAAAACCAAAGTCAACATACTAATGAATAAAATTGTGCTCTTGTTTAGGTCTCCTCTTTTATGCACATAAAAATATGAATTATAATCCTAAGAGGAAAAAAAAATATATTTTCCTTCTTTAGTCAATCAAATTATTATAACCGAGGACATACAATAAAAGTGAAAGTGAGGATTATATTTCAATGAAAATTAGTTTTTGGAATATAATGGCTTTAATTAAAATTGAGAATTTTACTTCATGTTTAAATTTAAATAAATGAATGATTTATGAAGTAATATTTTGAAATTTTTATTTGTCCATAAAAATTAAGATTATGAAAAATAAACTTATTTTAACTAATAATAAAAATAAAATTGATATTATGTAAAAATTGTTTATACTTTTTTATATTTATATAAATATTATTTTAAAATGTCAAAAAGTTATAAGTGATTCAACTTTAATTAAATTATGAAATTTTTCTTTAAAGAATTTTTTTATTAAAAATTAAAGGCTTTAACAAATTATTGGGATATTCAAAATCAAAATTAAAGGATCACTTTTATTAATCTAAATACATCATTTCAAAATATGAATGGAAATCATAAATTTTTGTGCTAAGGTATTCATAAACTTATTTAACCAATTGAGCTTTACAAAATCTCTGAAACTCGAAACCATTTTGATTTTCAAAAACCAAGACACTTAATAAACTCAAATAGACTCAAATAAGATCATGCAATCGTGATTGAGAAACTAAAAACCAAGAGAGTCATGCAAAAAATATCACCAACTATTTATTCCATGAAAACTAAGCCAAATGACAAGCACTATATCCTCCAAAGGAAAGGAAATTAAAACATGAAAACACCTAATAAATCAAGAAAATAAAAAATTAATATTTACAAAATGCTAATAGAGGCCCCTTATTTTGTAAAAATCAAGGGGATTTGTTGTGACAACATCAAATGGTGACTCGCTGGGATGAAGCAGTTATCTCTGACTTGAAAAGATAACAGTTTTACATAAACATAGGGATGAAAGATGAGGATTTTACCAAAAAGAAATATTTTCCTAAAACATGTGTACCACATTAACAAGTCATCATTTTAAAGATTACCCAACTACAATTGATTTTTAATGATGCCATTCTAACTATACTGATTGATTAGATTTCCAACAAAAATATGTTCTTCATTAAAACACACTCTAAATAAACAATTTGTAATTATAAGAAGATGTTATATTAATTGTTTACCTCTAATACCACATGCATGGACCTGTTTCCAGCAAGTGTCTATAGCCTCGATAGGGTTAAATTTTAACCCAATAAGTTTCTTTTATCCCATCCACTGGTTAAATATGTGAATTTTATCGAACCCCACTAGTTAAATATC
Source organism: Pseudotsuga menziesii (assembly GCA_001517045.1). NCBI lineage: Eukaryota > Viridiplantae > Streptophyta > Pinopsida > Pinales > Pinaceae > Pseudotsuga > Pseudotsuga menziesii. Next base: position 119,677 of record LPNX010175306.1, read on the forward strand.
TCCACAAACCCCTCTTGGAATATTGGACAATATTGAGAGGGAGGTGAATCAATTTTGATAACTTTTAACAATTTAAACTACTTTTAATTTAATCATTAACATACATGATCAATAAGAACACACATAACATGAATTTATCAATAAGAACCAACACTTCCTATTACCGCAAAATTATATTTTACAAATAGTTTTTTCCTTCTACTACAGACAAGGATGGTACTACACCCTATTTACCAGCAAATCCTGGAAGGAGGATACAATGCCCTAGTTTATTAGCATCTACTGAAAGGATTCTACAACACCCTATTTGCCAACTACCACTAGAAGGAGGCTACCGCCCCCTTGCAGGCCTGTTTCCTGTCCTAGCGCCTCCCAGCCTCCCTTATATGATAATTTGTTCTGTGGTTGTTCTCGCATCAGTTGATATGTCAATTGAATGTACATAGATGCTTATTTGAAGGTTTAAACCATTTTTTATATACCCTCAAACATATCTCTTCATTCAGTCGTCACCTATATTCATCGTGACTCTTCACAGACAAATAAACTAATTCAAAATTACTACTCTATTTATCATTTTTAACTCTGTTTAATATATATGTCGTGTCCTTCTGTAGTTTCTTTTCTGCAAATTCATTTCTGCAACAATCTCTCCACAACATACCTTTCTGGATTTCCCTTTTCGTAATTTGTGGGAACTCATTCCTTCTGCAATTGCAGGTTGCGTATTATGGATGTGCATTTTGACTCTTCTTGAAAATTGCTTCCACAATAAACTTTCCACAATCAAAGACTTCTTCTTTCCACAATTTTGGATTGCATATTGCAGGTAAGCATTTCAAGTTTTCTTGAGAATTTCTTCCACAATTCTCTTTCCATAAAGGCCTTTCCACAATCAAAAAATTATTCCTTCCACAATTGCAGATAGTGGATAAGCATTTCAAATTTTTTCAAGAATTGCTTCTGTAATTATCTTTCCACAACGACCTTTCCGCAATTGGAAATTCCTTCCATCCACAATATTCAGGTTTTCACAATTTCATCGTTATGCATCTTTTCTGATCCATCAATTCCATGTAGGTTCTTTGCTAACCGTTGATTTTTGAATATATGGATTGCAGAGCCACCTTGTCACTTATCCAAAAATTAGCTTCCCCAATTTTTCTCCCGTGACTTCTTTTCTACAACTCTCTTCAGTCATCAATCGCTTTGTGGAATCCTTCTCATCTATTGATTAGTTATCAAACACAAAAATACACTTTGGTGCTCCACAATGTTACCTTCTAGGTATATTTACTTTCTTGATTCTTTCCCTGTCGTCGATCTATTTTCTTGATATGATCTTATCCATCCAACCTCTTCTAAATAAGCTGACTTCAACTCCACAAATATGGATTTATTAATCATAGGATTGATCAATCAAGCTCAATCGGACTTCATTTGACTTGATCCCCTTGTTATAACTTCTCATGCATCTTTCCATCCTTATCACATATTCCATCTCTTTCCATGTCATCACTTATACATTTTTCATTACTGAACTCTTTTGACATCAATGATAATTATTTTCGACATTATCCCCCTTTGGAATTGATGAAAACATTAAATCATTAAAATATTCTCCCCCTTCGACAACAATGACAAAGGTTCTCTTCTGACAGCTCCCCCTGTCAACATGTCTCCCCTTGACATGTTTCTTTTTCTTCCTCTTCCTCTTTTTACTATAAGGAGATTACTCCTACATATGGCTAAGATGCTCAAATGCTTATTTTGGAAGTCCATTAGTGAAAATATTAGCAATTTGTTCCTTGATATCAATATAGTCCAATTTGACCATTTTTGTGATACTTTCTCTCTTAAAAAATGATAGTTGATTGGGATATGTTTTGTTTTAGAGTGCATAACAGGATTTTTGGATATTTTTATAGCACTTGTATTGTCACACTGTATAATAATAGGGTATTCATATTTTACAAGTAATTCTTCCAATGTCTGCTTCATCCAGATGACTTGGGTACAACATGATGCATCGACAATATACTCAGCTTCTATTGTAGATAGTGAAATGGAATATTGTTGTTTGCTTAGCCATGACACCAAACAATCTCCTAGGTATAATGCTACTCCACTAGTACTTTTCCTGTCATCAATACTTCCTTCCCAATATGCATCAGTAAATGCTTTTAGAGTGAAGTTATCGCTTTTTGTTGATGTATTTGTAACTTCAGAATGTATTCACTTGTATATTTTTATTGTATTTCATTAAACCTTGATGGATATGTTTGTTCCTATGATCAAGAGAGTCATTAATATAATAAATTCATGTAAATTCATTGAGTTTAACCCTCCATTGTAAGTCGGGGCAATAGTCCCCACAATTGAGTTGAGGTTAAACCCCTATTGTAAGTCAGGGAAATAGTACCCACAGTTGAGGGGTATTAGTGTTATTAGACTCTGCTAGTGAGTTTGTCCCTATAAGAGTAAAATTCAAGTGGAAAACAAGTATAATTAGAGAGTGATACTCTCTATTTGAAACACGCACTCACTCAAATTTAGTGCATGAGTGAGAGAGGAGGAGCTCGCACAAGTGAGGGAGAGAACAATTGTCAGAGATCATCTTTGTGTTTTTTTTGTTTTACTTTTGCTATTGGTGCTTATTCTATATATAAGTAAGTTGTGAGGTTTTTTCCTTTATGGTTTCCCCAAGGAAAACTATTTGTGTCTCTTGTCTCTTGTGATTATTGTTGTGCATGTTAATCTCTCAGATAATAACCTAGTACATATTGATTAAATGATAAAAATATAACATGTTATCAGTGCTAACATGAGAAGAAGACACTATGCAGCTGCAGGAGCTAGGGATTCTTACTTTTTGGGTCTCTTTCCACATATCATAAGAAAAAGAAGGCTAGGATAACTCTCCATTGAAGGGCTCATCTTTCTGTCAAAGCAAAATTTGATTCCAGGCATTTTCAGTTTTTGACCTGTCACTAATGCGGGAAATTAGGGATATTCACAGAAGAGGAATTTTTGAGTGAGCCCGGCAGAGGATTTTTCTCCTCCTCAAAATATAAATTTAGAGACAAATATTGAAATTTTTGGTTGGGTAAAACTCAGGGAAATTCAACTATAATTTGACCTTCGACAAAAAAATCAACACTTCAAAAGATCCGCTATAGATCGAATTCAAAAATCTCAAATTGGTAAGATCTAAATCTTTTGTATTTATAGTTGAGGTTATCATTAAAATATGAATTAGATAATTTTCACTATACAACTGAAATATAGATGCAATGCTAGCTAATGGAAATTAAGGTTTCATTCGTGAAAACCCTAAAATATTAAAACTAGTAGTTTTGGTACATTCACTATATCTCGATATTGGAGAAGGTTCAAGAGCCAAAAATTTTGGGGGCTGAATATAAGTTCCTGATGAACCTTATTGAAAAGTTTCATGCTCATATTCACTATATTTTTGGATATATGATTCCTCCAAATCAGGGTTCCATCATTTCCCAGGATTCATCCCTAAACAAGACACTTTGGGATAATTTCTATATCTTGAGCTACAAAGGTCCAAATGAAATTCCACAAGATGTTTCAGATAGGAAATAGACTGTAATTTTTGTGGTAAAAATTTTAGACCCTAAAGGTGAGATAGTGACATGTGGCATTCTATACAAGTTCTCTATGATTAGCAGTCCTGAAAAACGTCACCTTGGGAAAAATATCATAAGTCCCAATTGGTGAAACATTTTGCTCAAACCTATGGTGCTGGAAAAAGGAAAGATGAGGATAATTCAGTGTGAAATTGAAAATACATAGGAGCAGTACTTTAGGATATACCACATAAACAATATTAAGAATTTCTGCAGAAAAAAATAGGAGCAGTACTTTAGGGCATCAGATAGTTTGCAGTTTCGATCACAGTTTTGGGAAAATGAGTATTCTTCTTAGCTCTCCTTGAGGAGGAACATATTTCTATCCAATAATATCTAAAATATTTCAAATTTTTAAAATTAGGGTTTCTCTAACAAACCCTAGATCATTCAGATCCGAAACCACGACACACACCTCAAATCAAAACTTTGTGATCCTTGAAGATCAGTATTTCAGTAAAGAAGTTCTAAGAGCCAGAGAGAGATGATGTTAAGGCTAGAGCCAAGAGAATCATTAGAGATTCTATTAAAGATCATCTCATATCTCATGAAGAAACCAAAAGGAAGTGTTTGATGCTATGACGAAGCAATCGAGAGAAGAATAGATATTGTTATAACCACCGTGAATGGCCTCCCAAAATCATGGGATTCATTCATTCAAGGAATTTGTACAAGAAGGAAGTGATTACCTTTAGAAAAATATAGAAAGAGTGCACACAAGAATAATATTGACTCATAATAAGAGAAGATAAGATGGGATCAACTCAAGATCAAGTGCTCATGATTCAAAGAAGATCCCTCAAGCAATGAGGAATATGAAGAACTCAATTATTGAAGATCCTTATGCATCTTGGCATTTGGATAAGAAATGATGTTGTTATGAATGAATAATATGATGAAGCTGAAAGAAGGAGTCTACCCATGAAACAAATAAAGATAAGTGTTCAATTGTCATTTCATGATATTATTTGGTTATGCATTTGTTTATATTCAGTTGATGTGTTATGCATGATAGAATGTTTTCATTAATGATAGTTTACTACTAATATGCATGTGATGGGTAAGTAACTCATGGTGCTATACAACTCTCCATTGCTACTTATCTAGAATTAATCCTCTTTGCTCACATATTTGGATTAGTACACAATATCAATGATGTCATGGTAGAGATGGAAGGCATCTAGAAAGTTTCTGAGATATGGATGAATGTTGTAATGGATAAAATAGTTGCATGATTATATATTTATGCATAATAATTTTCCATTATAAATATGCATTATGAAATTTTTCTAACCATACAATTGGTGCATTTGAATTGTAGGAAATATCATGTACAATCTCCTACAAGAAAAGAAGGTTGAGACTTGTTCTGAAGAACAAGTGACGATAGTCCAAGATTCACTCTAATAATAAAAAATGAAGAATACTGACTATAATGCGTTGTCGAAGTCCTGAAGGGAATTCTATAGTATATTTCATATGGATATACAAGATCCAGTATGCAGTAGATGGCAATATCATCGAATACAAGGAAATATTTGTAGCATGAGGCTTCTCACAAAAAGAAGGAATATACTACGAATATATATTTGCAGACAGTGGAAGTCGAAACACATGATAGTCAGACTCATGTGTGCAAATTAAAGAAGGACTTGAATGAGCTTAGAAGGAACCCATAGGATAACACATACATGAGGAGCTTGAATATCACCTAGATTAATGAATATCTTAACCTTTTCTACAAGGTTGAAGATGAAAGCCTATAGAGGATGACAAGCTCATTGATGGGTGTGAGAAGAAATTTTGAAAAGGTTCAAGATAGAGGATCGTGGTATCCAATGACCCTAGATGGATACATAGATTATTAGTTGCAGAGGAAGCTACTTGTCACTCCAGTACAGAATGTTTCAATGCATAGAGTACAAAAGGTAGAGGGAGAATGATTCCCCGCATATGAGGGAGTGACTGGAGAAGATCCAAAGGTTCGACATTGTATGATAGGATGGATAGATTACTGATTGCTCTAGGATTTTATGATATTAAAGAGGATTCCAACCTTTAATTCAAGGTTGAAGGTGGAATACCAGTGATTCTCCTATTATATGTCGATGACTTGTCCCTGACAGAAAAAGTGGAACTCATTAAAGTTGCAAGAAAGAGACTTGATGTCAAGTTTGATATGAAAGACTTGGGTATGGTGCATTACTTTTTGCATGGAGGTGTGGAAGAGTGACAATGGAATCTCACTCAGAAAAGGTAAGTATGCAGTGGAGATCCTGAAGAGGTTTAAGATGATGGACTGCAAGGACATGACCATACCTATGGCATTGAACTTGAAGATATTAAGTGATATTTCATACCACCATGTATTATTAGATTTTTTTCCATTAATGTTTCTAACATATATGAGACATGCTCACTTCGTTGCATAACATGCAGTGAGGTACGTAAAGGGTACATTTGAACATGATATGAATCAGAAGACTAACCTGCATGGTTATGTGGATTCATATTGGGTAGGTAGTGCCATTGATAGTAAGAGAACTTCGGGGTACCACTTCAGTATGGGTGTTGATGTATTTGTAACTTCAGAATGTATTCACTTCTATATTTTATGTATGGTACCTCGATGTTTATTCTAGGAAGTATCTGTAATGTAATTGAGTCATGCCATGCCCCAATGTTCGTATCGAGAAATTCAATAATGTAAACAAGTCATGTACATTCATAGTGGGTAAATATCCTTATTGATCGAGGGGTAAAGTCCCCGCAGTTGTGCGTCCCTAGGGTTATTAGACTCTCCTAGAGAAGTCAGCCCTAGTGAGTTATTGTCAAGTCAGGAATTAGTATAAATAGAGAGTGAGCCTCTCTATTTATCACACATTCACTCACACTTACTTGTAGCGCATAACTAAGAGAGAATAAGAAGCTAGGACAAAAGAGAGAGAGACTACTACTATCAGGAGATCATCTTACTATTTTTGGGTTTTACTTTTGGTGTTGATTCTATCTCTGAGGAAGTTACGAGGCCTTCTCCTTCATGGTTTCCTAGAGGAAAATATTTGTTTCTATTGTCTCTTATGTTTGATTGTTGTGCTTGTTACTCTCTCAGTTAAATATCCTAAGATAATTTTTTCTTAAATCTTAAAAATATAACATGGTATCAAAGCTAACCTGAGAAGAACACACTATGTTGCTACGGAAACTAGGGCTTCCTACTTTTTGGATCTCTCTATACATATTTTTAGCAAAAGGAGGTTGTGATGACTCTCCTCTCTAGGGCACATATTTATGTCGAAGCAGAATATGATTCTGAGCATTTTCAGTTTTTTACCCGACACTGCTACCGAAAATTAGGGATTTCCATAGAAGTGGAATTTTTGAGTGAGCCTAGGCTTGGATTGATCTCCTCCCCAAAATCAAAGTTTAGAGATCAAGATCAAATTTTTTGGTTGGACAGAACTCTGATAAAGTCAAATGCTAATATGCTCTTGAACTAGCTCTGCAGAAATTTAGCTCCAGATCCAGTTTCGACATCTTGACCTAATAAGATCTAAATGTTTTGTATTTCCATTTGAGGTTCTTAGTTAATATGCCTCACCATACCAATCTTGATGAAAATATTGAGGATAACTTCCAAGCCTAGAATTATAGGATCTCCTTGATCCTGGAAGAAAATAAGTTGGACTCTTACATCATTGAAGAGGCTCTAGTTCCAAAGGGAGATGAGGCTAAATCCTTACACAAGAAGAAATTTGTCATGGCTAGGAGGATTATTGCTGATTCAATCAAGGATCACCTCATACCAAAGGTGTCCTCCTTAAAGAAAACTAAAGCTATGTTTGATTCCCTGACCAAACTATTTGAAGGGAAGAACATAAACCGAAAGATGAATTTGAGAAACCAGTTGAAGAATGTGAAGATCCAAAATGAGGAGACCATACAGTTATACTTTACAAGGGTCTCCCAGATCAAAGAGCAACTTGAAGAAGTGGATGAAGAAGTAGAGAATGTATAAATTGTGATGACCACCTTCAATGGCTTCCCTAGGTCATGGGATTCTTTCATCCAAGGAATATGTGCTGGAAAGAAGATAATCAAGTTTAGTAGAATGTGGGAAGAATTCTCACAAGAAGAAGCTCAAATAGTAGCTCAAGAAGAAAAGATGGGAAATGACGATCAAGATCTCATAGTACACCTCAAGAAAAGAAGAAGAGACAATCATCATTACCAAGCTAAGAACTCTCACCAGAAAGATAATTCTGTAAAAAAAAAGGATCTATCCAAAATCAGATGCTAAACATGTGATGAAAGAGGACATTTTGCTAGAAATTGTCCCATGAATAAGAATGGTTCTAAGAAGAATAAGAACTACAAAAGAAGAAATCATGTTCACAATATAGAGGATGATGATCCTCCTAGAAAAAGAGTAAAACAAGAAAATGAAGACTCTTCAAGTGATGACGAATATGTTATAATCTCCTCCCTTACAGGAACTATCACACATGGAAGAAAATATTGGCTTATTGACAGTGGGGCTTCCAATCACATGACGGGATTCAAGGAATCCTTTGTGAAACTATCCGAAAATAATTCACGCCATTAGGTAAAACTTGGGGATGATTACCAATATCACATAAAAGGTAGTCATGAATTCTCCTACAAGCTAGACTCTGGAAAGTCTATGAAAATGAAGGATGTCTTGTTTGTACCAGAAATAAAGAAGAATATTCTATCCATATTAGCATTGGATGCAAAAGGAATGAGGGTTTCATTTGTAGATGGCCAAGTCCTCATGTGGCCAAAAGGAAAGACTATTGACGATGCAAAAGTAATTAGGGAGCAAGAGGGAGGATTATACAAATTGAACGGCCAACCAGAACAAGCCTTGGTTCATGAATCAGTAGAGCCAAGTGAAATTTGGCATAGAAGGCTTGCACATGTACACTACAGAGCACTACCACTTGTAATAAAAGCTGTCAAATGACTTCTAGAAATATAGGAAAAACATGAAAAAGTTTGCAAAGGATGTGCAAAGGGAAAGAATACAAAGAAGACATTTCCAAGTAGCAAAAGAAAAGAAAAAAGAATCTTGGAAATAATTCACTCCGATGTATGCGGTCCAATGTCATCCAGCTCATTAAGCTGGTATGTATACTATGATTATTTCATTGATGATTTTTCTAGGAAGACATGGATATATTTCATGAAAAATAAGGATGAAGTATTCAGCAAGTTCAAAGAGTTAAAATCCTTGATCGAGAATCATATGGAAAAGAAAATCAAGACCTTTTGATCAGACAATGGCGGAGAGTTCACATCAAATGAATTCAAAGAACTATGTAGAGATTCAGGGATTAAGAGGGAGTTAACCACTCCATATAATACATGAAAGAATGGGTTGCAGAAAGAATGGGTGGCAGAAAGAAAGAATAGAACAATTATGGAAGCTCCAAGGGAAATGCTTCATGATCAATATCTTCCTATGCATCTATGGGCAGAAGCTACTAGAAAAACTGTGTATGTACAGAGCCGTACTCTACATAAAGTACACAAGAAGAAGACACCTGAAGAATTATTCTTCGGTAAGAAACCATAAGTCATCCATCTCAGAATATTTGATTGTCCATTGTACATACACATTCCAAAAGAAAAGAGGACAAATTTACATCCTTTAGGAAAGAAGGGTATATTTGTGGGATACTCTGAAAGCTCAAAAGCTTATAGAATATCCTTCCCAGGATTCAAGAAGATTGACATAAGCAGATACATAACATTCAATGAAGATTCATCCTACAACAAATCCAAAAAGAGACCAGTTTAAGACTCTAAAGAAATAGAGGTACCTAGAATTCAAGATACAACTATGAATGATGCAAATCAAGATTAAGATAGAGAAATAGAACAACCCTAGGAACCTATAGATCCACCCCAAGAGAAGAATCCTAACAATAGGAAATCTGCATGGGTATAAGAGGCTATCCAAGGTGTAGAAATATATGGGGCTCCAAAAGAAGTACACAGAGAGAGGAAAAGAACCTGGTGTTGCTCCGGCTATGTAGCACTATTGTGTGACTTCATTGATAAATAACCTTCCAACTATGAAGAAGAGACAACAAAGAAAGAATGGAAGAATAATATGATAGAAGAGTACCATTCAATCATGAAGAATGATGTCTGGGATGTTATCCCAAGACCAGAGGGGAAATCAGTTGTGAATTCCAAATGGATTTGCAAGATCAAGCATGCTGCAAATGGTAGCATAGAGAAACACAAAGCAATATGTGTGGCTCATGTCTTCTCCTAGAAAGAAGGGATAGATTATGAAGAGACTTTTACACTTGTAGCCAGACACACTTCCATTAGATTGGTACTTGCTTTGGCTGCAGTAATGAAATGGAAGGTACACCAAATGGATGTCAAGACTGCGTTCTTGAATGGTGTAGTATAAGAGGAAGTGTATGTGGAGAATCCACTCGATTTTGAGACATGTGACAGGGAGTCTCATGTGTGTAAATTGAAGAAATCCCTATATGGTTTGAAACAGGCACCCAAGACATGGTACGGTAGAATTGATGGCTTCCTATCTAGTTTGGGATTTACCAAGAGTAAAGAAGATTCCAACCTTTACTACAAGGTTGAACAAGGGAACCCAGTGATACTCCTACTATATGTAGATGACCTGTTTGTAACAGGTGAATATGGGTTGATTTCTGATACAAAGGGGAAGCTTGCTGCCAAGTTCGAGATGAAGGAGTTGGGTATGATGTGCTATTTTCTAGGCATGGAGGTGTGGTAGAATGCAGATGGAATTCCCTTTAACAAGGGAAGTATGTAGTAGAGATCTTGAAGAGATTCAAGATGATGGACTGCAAAGCCATGACCACACCTATGGCATTGAACCTGAACCTTCTAAGTGATACTTCATCAGAGACAGTTGATGCTATGATGTATCGTCAGATGATTGGTTCCTTGATGTACCTGATGAATACAAGACTAGATATTTTCTTTGTTGTGAACACATTGAGCCAGTTCCTGACAGATCCTAGACATGTTCACTTGATTGCTGCAAAGCATATTCTAAGGTACCTAAAGGGTACAGTTGATTATGGGATCAAGTATGAGGCAAATCAGAAGATTAACCTGGAGGGTTATGTTGATTCATATTGGGTAGGCAGTGCCATTGTCAAGAAGAGCACTTCAGGGTGATGCTTCAATATGGGATCGGGTGTGATCTCTTGGTTTAGTACGAAACCGTCTTGCATGAAACTTAGTACATCTGAAGAAGAGTATGTCACAGCTTTCTTAGCTAGTTGTGAGGCAATATGGACGAGGAAGCTATTTTCTGATTTGTTTGATCTCTAGTTGGATTCTACTTGTATATATTGCGACAACCAGAGTTGTGTGATGTTGTCAGAGAACTCGGTGTTCCATGAAAATTCGAAACATATCGAGATCAAATATCAATAAATTAGTGATATGGTGCAAAGAGGAGTAGTAAAGCTCCAGTATGTTGCAATGGGAGAGCAGATAGCTGATTTGATGACCAAGCCATTGGCAACATTGAAGTTTGAGTACTTCAGGGAGAAGCTTGGTGTTCTCTAGATCGAGGTTCCTTCCAAGGGGAAGTGATGAGTATATGAGCCATTTTGAAATAGTGAGAGGATTGGTTCCTTCCATGGTAAGATGTAGGTGCAGAGATGTTCTCATATGATTATGGGTTGTGTTACCACATGATCAATGTAGAGCCATTCTGATGTGATTGAGGGATGTGTTCCCACATGACCATATATAAGTGTTGAAGGCCATTATCTAGGAGAATGGAGGCACCTAGTTAGTTACGAGGAATACTAAGACTAGAGCTGAGAGCCATTCTGATGTGACTGTGGGATGTGTTCCCACATGATCAGATATAAGTTCAGAGCCATTTTGATGTGACTTTGGGATGTGTTCCCAATTAATCATATGTAAGTACACATCCCTTCTAACATGCTGGATTAGTTCCTCACATGGTCGAATGTAATTCCAGAGCCCTTCTGACATGCTGGATTGGTTCCCCTCATGGTCAAATGTAAGTGCAGATCCTTTCTAACATCAATTACTAGATTGGTTCCTCTCATGGTCAGATGTGAGTGCTAGGCCTTTCTGACATAGATGACTGGATTGGTTCATCTGATGGTCAGATGTGAGTGTTGGGCATGCCTTTCTAACATGTATGTTGGATGTGTTCCTCACATGGTCAGATGTAAGTGTTGGGTAGTCCATTCTGACTCAGGTTTAGATATAAGTGTTGAAGAAGACCTACCTGGAGGCTAGGCCTACGATGAGCATGAAACAGGGATGGCTCTGTAGAACTCCCTATGACAAGAAGAATCGAGAGATAGCACATGTGATGATGATCCAACAGAGATGATCCATATCCATAGATGATCCATATTGAGTGATGTTCTAGATCCAGTGATGATCCAGATCCAGTGATGATCCAAATCCAGTGATGATCCAAATCCAGTGATGATCCAGTGATGATCCAGATCTAGTAATGAAGATGACTTGAAAATGAAGATGAATTAAATATGAAGATGACTTGAATATTGAGATAACTTGATGATCCGGATGATACAGAGAAGAAGACCAGTGCTGATAAACTTTGTTGAGAGAATCCATTCCTAGTTAAGAGGGAGTGTTGATGTATCTGTAACTTTGGAATGTATTCACTTGTATATTTTATGTATTGTACCCTGAATTTTATTCTGGGAAGTATATGTAATTTAATTGGTCATGTCATTCCCCTATGTTCCTATCGGGATATTCAATAATGTAAACAAGTCATGTAAAGTCATAGTGGGTAACCCTCATTATTGATCAGGGGGTAAAGTCCCTGGATTTGTGGGGCCCTAGGGTTATTAGACTCTCCTAGAGAAGTCAGCCCTAGTGAGTTATTGTCAAGTCAATAATTATTATAAATAGAGAGTGAGCCTCTCTATTTATCACACATCCACTCACACTCAATTGTAGCACATAACTGAGAGATAAGAAGAAGTTGGGACAAGAGAGAGAGAGACTACTGCTGTCGAGAGATCATCTTACTATTTTTGGGTTTTACTTTTGGTGTTGATTCTATCTCTGAGGAAGTTGTGAGGTTTTCTTTTTTATGGTTTCCCCGAGGAAAATCTTTGTGTCTATTTTCTCTTATGTTTGATTGTTGTTCTTGTTATTCTCTTAGTTAAACATACTAAGATAATTCTAGCTTAAATGTTAAAAATCTAACAATGGGATGAGGTGTGATCTCTTGGTTTAATAGGAAGTAGTCCCGTGTGGCACTGAGTACAGCTGAAGAAGAGAATGTCGCATATTGTTTGGCTAGTTATGAGGAAGTGTGGCTAAGGAAGCTACTATCTGGCTTGTTTGATCTCTAGTTGGATTCTACTTGCATATATTGCGACAACCAAAGTTGTGTGAAGTTTTCAAAGAACCCATTTTTCCATGACAAGTTAAAGCATATCAAGATCAAATATCACTATATCAGGTATATGGTGCAGAGAGGAGCAATGAAGCTCCAGTTTGTGATCTAGGTCGAGATATCTTTAAAGAGGGAGTTCTATCATATACGATGAGATATGTTGTTTGATAATAGGTTCTTGGAAAAGATCATACGCTGCTTATATGTAAACGGTCATGTAGGTTGTCCTCAAATGTAATCATTCCTGGAGAAGTTCATAGGTTATGCTTGGGCGTAATCATCCCTGATGTGATTTTATTCTAGAAATGTCCAGAGAAAAGTTTGAGTACTTTAGAGAGAATATTGGTGTTCTCCACATCGAGTTTCCTTCCAAGGAGAAGTGATGAGTCTAATATCCTTTCTGACATGGAGGTAGGATTGGTTCCTTCCATGGTCATATGTAAGTGTTGTGCCTTTCTAAAATGGTGGTAGGATTGGTTCCTCCCATAGTCAGATGTAAGTGTTTTTCCTTTCTGACATGGTTGAAGGATTGGTTCCTTTGATGGTCAAATGTAAGTACTTTTCCTTTATGACATTGTGGAAATATTGGTTCCTCCCATTTTTAGATGTAAGTTTTGTACCTTTCTGACATGGTGGCAGGATTAATTCCTCCCATCGTCAGATGCAATTGTTGTTCCTTTCTAACATGGTGGTAGTATTGGTTCCTCCCATGGTCATATGTAAGTGTTGTTCCTTTCTAACAAGAGCTTTAAACTTGGAAAAGTAGAGTTGTAGGGATTTGAAGCTACTGGGACTCAAAGAGATCATTTCATTCTTGATTTAACTCCCTCTCATCTCATTTGTCTTACCAAAAATATCTACAAGATTCTCCCATACTTCATCAGGTGATGTCAATCCATCAAGATGGAAGAGGAGGTCTCTTGATATGCTTAGACACAAAATACTATATGCCTCATCCCTCCTGCTATGCCATTTAATTTTCTCTATAGATGCACTGGGCTCTGCCTCATTTGCCATAGTCACCCTGTAGAGACCTTTCTCTCTCAACAGTATCTCCATGTTTTCTTCCCATTCAAAGAAATTAAATGGAGTCAAGATGATCTTCTGAGATTGATCCATAGCTCATAATTGTGCCCTTCAACCAACAGAATGTGCTCCCAGTCAAGATGTCGAACCTACAATAGCAATATGGAAGGAGAGAAATTGATCTACAAAGGCTTTGATACCATGTGGAAATTGAACCCAAGTGATAGAACAATTTCACTCACAAAATTGCTAATCAAACATGCAAAATTACAAACAAAGGAGACTAAAATTGGATCATAAAAATAATCTGTATTGAATAAGTGTACAATAGCCAACCTTATGAAGTAATAGGCTGCTGCAATATATAATTACATGAGAGATTGAAATCCATAAGGATGCCATTCGAAATAGTCAAAAAGTAGGCTTACTAAATCTAGTCAAATCCTTCATAGGTGCATAAAGCAGTTTCCAAATCCACTTATTATCTTGTCTACTTGACTTTGCCAATTCGTGAGCCTCTAAGTCGATTTGGAAACTGCTTTATGCACCTATGGGGAATTTGACTAGATTTAGTAATCCTACTTTTTGACTATTTCAAATGGAATCCTTATGTATTATAATATCTCATGTAATTATATATTACAGTAGCCTATTACTTCATAAGTTTGGCTATTGTACACTTATTCAATACAAATTAGTGTTATGCTCTAATTTCAGTCTCCTTTGTTTGTAATTTTGCATGTTTGATTAGCAATTTTGTGAGTGTAGTTGTTCTATCACTTGGGTTCAATTTCCACATGGTATCAGAGCCTTTGTAGATCGATTCTCTCCTTCCATATTGATATTGTAGGTTTGACATCTTGACTGGGAGCACATTCTGCTAGTTGAAGGGAATAGTTCTGAGCTATGGATCAATCTCAGAAGATCATCTTGATTCCATTTAATTTCTTTGAATGGAAAGAAGAGATGGAGATACTATTGAGAGAGAAATGTATCTACATGGTGACTATGGAAACTAAGGCAGAACCCAATGCAGCTACAGAGAAAATTAAATGGCACAAGATGAGGGATGAGGCCTATGGTATTTTGTGTCTGATCATATCAAGATACCTCCACTTCCATCTTGATGGATTGACATCCCCTAATGAAGTATGGGAGAAGATTGTAGAGATTTTTGTTAATATATATGATATGATATGGCATCAAATCGAGAATGAATTAATCTCTTTGAGTCCTAGCAACTTTGAATCCCTGCAACTCTACTTTTCCAATTTTAAAGCCCTTGTTGTGTAGCTAAAATAGTGTGGATTTGAAAAGAAGGAAGAGCAATTAGTTTTGGCCATACTCCTGAATCTTGGCCCTGACTATTTAGTGTTTTTTTTTTACCTTCCATGCCACCAAGTTGACAGCTCAATCCTGGAATATGCTTAAGCTTGCAAAGTTCATGGAATCCCTCACACAAGAAAAAGATAAATTGGTGATGATGGGCACCATCAAACCTTCCAAAGACCAATATTTGTTTGCTGGAGATTCAAGGGTGGATTCAAAAGGAAAAAATAAAGCTAAGAAGCCACCTGAGCAAAAGAGAGATAAGAACAAGTCTCAAGAAGAGCCCCAAGGCTCCAAGAAGAACTTCCAGAAGAAGAAGAACAAAGGAGAAATGAGCAAGTGCGCATACTGCAATAAGGGATATCATCCCGAAATCTCATGTATGAAGAAGCAAATTGACATGTTGACCCAGATCCTGGAAAATAATAACATCTCCCTTCCTGATTTCTCAAAGAAGAGGGAAGGAGGATCAAATTCAGAGGACAGAGAGAGAGATTACATGCTTTGGTTGCTGGCACATCAATATCACCTACCTTCATCATAGACTCTGGAGCTTCAAGACATATGGTTTCGACCAAGGAGTCATTATCCTCTCTTGAAATGTTGAAAGGTCCACCAATAGTGCTGAGAGATGACTCTCTCACTAACAGTTTGGGGAAAGGAAGGATTGATCTTGACCATTGTAAGTTCAGTAATGTATTGTATGTTATAGGTCTTTCCTCTAACCTCTTATCAATGTATCAGATGACTCACATAGGGTATCCAAAGAATGTCATCATCTCCCCTTATGATGTTGAGATCATAGAGATATCTAATGGTAAATTCATTGCAAAAGGAGTTGTAGATCACACTTCAAAGGTATACATGTTTTCACATTTTTTACCCTACTCAGACCCCTCTACTCTTCTGATTCATGCTAATGAGGCAAGGAAGATTTGGCATGAAATATTTGGCCATATTAACTATAAGTATCTTTCTGATCTGAGTGAAAAATATATGGTTATAGGGTTACCAAAGCTTAAGTTTTCCAAGGGAGTCTGTCAAGGTTGTATCCTAGGAAAACACCCAGAGCACAAATTTGAGAAATCTAGTCATGAGAGAACCTATGCACTTCTTGAGTTGTTCCACAGTGATGTTTCTGGTCCATTTACTCATATGTAAATGAGTCAAGACAAATGTGCATTGACCTTCATAGATTACTTTTCCAGGTATTGTTGGGTTTACTTCCTGAAGCATAAGTCTAAAGTTTTTGACCTCTTCAAAGTATTTAAGGCCTTGGTTGAAAACCAGTCTAGGAGGAGAATCAAGATTTTTAGATCTGAAAATGGTGGTATGTCAAGTCTAAGTTCATTCAATATTGTAAAGATGTAGTATTCAATCCCTTACACACCACATCAAAATGGTGTTCCTAAGAGAAAGAATGAATCACTGAAGGAGATGGAAACCTATATGATGGAGGCTAAGACTTTGCTATCAAATTTTTGGGCCGAGGCTATAAAATGTGCATCCTATATCCAAAATAGGGTGCCTCATAAACATCTTGATGGTATGACTCCTTTTGAAGCTTGGATTGGGCACAAGCCAGATGTGACCGTTTCAGGATTTTTTGCTCAAAGGCTTGGGCTAGAATTCCAACTAAAAAGAGAAAGGCTTTGCAAACCCAAAGCCAAGAGTTCCTATTTGTTGGGTATTGTGAATATTCAAATTGGTACAAGCTGATCAACTTGATCACAAACAAAGACTTCATTGAAAAGCGTGTTCAGTTCCAAGAAGAGCCTTTAGCAGCAGTTGAAGTTGGAGAGTCTTCTTCACCACCAGAACCATTGATTGTAAGTGAAGAGACAAATGAGTTTGATGATTCTAATATGTCTGATAATAATGATTTAATTGCAAATACTGATAGTCCTATAAGACAAAAATGGTCAGAAAATACCATTCATGTAGCTGGGGAACTAGATGGAAATCCTAGTGACCCTAGGAGGACTAGATCTCAATTTGAGAGTGTCCTATGTATGAAAGACCCTTTGTTTGCATATAAGTTCTATATAATGGTTGAATAAGACCCAAAAACATATTAATATGCAGCACATGATTGAATATTGCAAGCATCCATGAAAGAAGAATGCAACTCGCTCCAGAAGAACAACACTTGGGAACGGGTTGATCTTCTCCTAAGGAGGAAGCTAGTTCAATGTAAGTGGGTTTTCAAAACTAAGCTTGCTGCTGATGGTTCAACTTTGAAATAAAAGGAAATATTGGTATCCAAGTGATACTCATAGGTACATGGTATTGACTACAATGAAACCTTTGCACCAATGGCAAAGATGGACTCCAGAAGGTGAGCCTTAGCCATTGTAGCTTCGAAGCAGTGTGAGGTACATCACATGGATGTGAAGTATTATTTCCTAAATGGATATCTTACTGAATAGATTTACATGCAGCAACCTCAAGGGTTTGTTTTTAATCCATCTTTTCTGTGTAGGTTAAAGAAATCATTGTATGGGCTCAAGCAAGCCCCCAGGGCTTGGTATGCCAAGACTGATGCATTTCTACTATCATTGAGTTTTGTTCGATGCAATTCTCATCCTAATGTTTATTTGAAGATGATTCATGGTTATTTGATGATTATTTTCTTATGTGTCGATGACCTTCTGATTACAAGAAGTTCAAAGAAAGTGATTGCCTCCTTGAAGGATGCAATGAACCCTGCATTTTCTATGACTGGTTTGGGGTTGTTGAGCCAATTCCTTGGTCTCAAAATTACTCAAACCCAACATGGAATAAAATTACATCAGTCCAAGTATGATTTATATTTGATGAACAAGTTCCAAATGAAATATTGCAAGCCAAGAAAGACTCCCTTCATTTTAGGAGTTAAGATTGAAGAAGCAGGTTCTTCTCCTTGGTAAATAATACACTGTATAGGGAGTTGATTGCGTATTTTATTTACCTTGCACACACTAGACCTGATATTTATTATTTAGTAAGTTTGGATTCAAGATACATGTATCAGCCTCATGAGATCCATTGGAGAGAATCCAAAAGGATCCTTAACTTTTTTCAAGGAACAAGAACTCATGGGATCTTCTACAAAGCTAAATTTGATCTTTATTTGATTGGGTTTACTAACAGTGATTGGGAAGATGACAACACAGATTGAAATTCAACATCAGGATATGTGTTCATGCTTGCTGAAAGAACAATCAGCTGGTCAAGCAAGAAACAGAGTGCCATAGCACTCTCATCTACAAAACCAGAGTACATAGGAGTTGTAAATGTAGCAACTCAATGTTTATGGTTGTAGGGGATACTTGGTGAGTGTGGATTTGAATCAAAGTTTTCAACTATTATATATTATGATAATCAAAGCACCATTTGAATTTGCAATGATCTAGTTCATAGAAAGAGAACCAAACACATTGAAATATATATGCACTACATCAGACAGCATGTGCATGATGGCACCATTCACCTACTCTTCTATGCATCTTAAGAACAAGTATCATATATCTTCACCAAATATTTTTGTGAGAAAACATTCAACAATCTCAAATAACTTCTAGGGATTGCTAATCATGCTGTGAATCATGATTGATGACAATATTTTTAAATTTTGTTTTACTATCCATGTTTAAGGGAGGATTTTCCCACTGGGTTTTTGCCTCTTTCCTTGGTTAAATGGACATGTAGTATGTAAAGGGTGACTAAGCCTTGTTGCTAGGCCCTATAGTTTTCTGATATTTACTCATAAATTCATGCTTAAATGGGGGTTTTAGAATAATCAAACCATAGTTAGCTACCTTATACATTAATTAATCCATTTTTGTCTTATTTGCCTAGTTTCCTATATTCCACTCTATGCAAGTTGTCTTCCACATGTCCTAGAAGTCAAAATTGCTAAAACTGAGTCAAAAGTGTTTGAGAAACCTCTTGGAAACCATATTTAGCATGTCTTATTTATTCTAGATCCTCCCTAGTGCATATCTGCTTTTTCTGTTAAGTTTCCTGCTTTATTGAGATTTATGGCAAAAGGGAAAGTAAGACTAGGTGTAGTTGACTTGTTTTTTTCCCTCATAATCCTCCATCCTTTTCTCCTAATAAAAGCATGTATGACTTTTCTTTCGATACCTTATTATATTTCCTACTTGACTTTTCCAATTCATGAGCCTCTAAGAGGATTTGGAAATTGCTTTATGCACCTATGGGGGATTTGACTAGATTTAGTAAGCCTACTTTTTGAATATTTCAAATGGAATCCTTATGTGTTAGAATATATCATGTAATTATATATTTCAGTAGTGTATTACTTCATAAGTTTGGCTATTTTACACTTATTCAATACAGATTAGGGTTATGCTCCAATTTCAGTCTCCTTTGTTTGTAATTTTGCATGTTTGATTAGCAATTTTGTGAGTGCAATTGTTCTATCACTTGGGTTCAATTTCCACAGTTCCTCTGATGGTCAAATGTAAGTGATGTGACTTTTTGACATGTTGGTAGGATTGGTTCCTCCCATGGTCAGATGTAAGTGATGTGCCTTTCTGACATAGTGGTAGGTTTGGTTCCTCCCATGATCAGATATAAGCGATGTTCCTTTTTGACATGGTGGAATGATTGGTTCCTCCAATAATCAGATATAAGTCCTGAATATGTGAAGAATTACATGGAGGCTAAGCCTACATCCAGCGAGGATGGATCTGTAGAACTTCCCATGATGAGTAGAATTGAGAGATAACACCATTTTCTCGAGATAGCAGAAGCAGTGATGATGATGATCCAGCTTTGATGATGATCCAACTTTGATGATGATCCAGTAATGAATAGTTGTTTTGATGAACTGTGTCAAGAGAATACATTCCTAGTTAATATGGAGTGTTGATGTATTTGTAACATTGACATGTATTCACTTGTATATTTCTTATTGTATTTCATTATACCCCAATGGAAATGTTTGTTCCTCTGATCTGGAGAATAATTAATATAATAAAGTCATGGAAAGTCATTGAGGTTAACCCTCCATTGTAATTCTAGGAAATAGTCCCCACAATTGAGTTGAGGTTAACCCTCCATTGTAAGTTGGGGCAAAAGTCCAAATAGTTGAGGGTATTAGGGTTATTAAACTCTCCTAGTGAGTTCGGACCTGTAAGAGTAAAAATCAAGTGGAAAACAAGTATAAATAGAGTGAGTCTCTCTATTTGAAACACACACTCACTCAACTATAGAACATGAGTGAGAGAAAAGGAGCTCACCGAAGTGATAGAGAAAACAGCTGTCAAAGATCATGTTTGTGTTTTTAGGTTTAACTTTTGTTATTGGTTCTCATTCTATCTCTAAGGAAGTTGCAGGGTTTTCTTCTTTATGGTTTACTCGAGGAAAAATATGTGTGTCTCTTGTCTCTTGTGATTAATGTTGTCCATTTTAATCTCTCAGATAAGATCCTAGATCATATTGATTAAATGATAAAAATCTAACAATTTTTTCATACCATAATCCATATTCCATGGTTCCTTTTAGATATCTCAAAATTCTCTTTACTGCAGCTACATGTCTTTCTTTTGGGGCTGAATGGAATCTAGAAACCACACCTACAACTTTTATGTCTGGTATTTTAGTTGTTACATATAATAGACTAGCAATCATTGATCTATAAATATTATGAGCTACTTCTAAAGATTCATCATCCTTGCTCAATTTACAACCTGTAACCATAGGAGTACTAACAAGTTTGGATTCTTCCATTTTCATTTTTTTCAAAATTTCTTTAATATACTTTGTTTGAGAGATGAAGGTCTATTTTTCTTATTAAGATACTTGTAATCCTAGAAATAATGTTATTTCTCCTAACATTGACATCTCAAATTATTTCTTTATTTCTGAAGCAAAATTTACATTTAGAATTTGTATATCACTTCCAAATATGATATTGTCTATGTAGACTACAATAATGACCATAATTTTTTTTTCAAAATTTATGTATAGAATAATGTCAGTGGCCCCCATTGTATATCCTTGTTGCTTTAAATAATTATCCAGTTTTGAGAACCATGCTCTTGGAGCTTGTTTAAGACCATAGAGTTTCTTCTTAAGTTTGCAAACATTATTTTGATTTTTTAATAAGAGAAAACCTTCAGGTTTATCAACATATACTTATTCTTCAAGTTATCCATTAAGAAAAGCATGTTTTACATATGTATGATATACTATGAAGTTTTGTAACATGAAATGCTAAGAAAATTCTAATTGCTTCCAATCTTGCTACATGTGCAAAGATTTCTTCAAAATAAATACCTTCTACTTGAGCATATCCTTTACATACTATCCTTGCTTTGTTTCTTATCACTTTTCCATTTTCATTTAACTTATTTTTGAAGATCCACTTGGTTCCTACAATATTCTTGTTTGCAGGAATTGGAACTAGTTCCCAAGCTTTATTTTCTCAAATTGATCCAATTCTTCGGTCATGGCTTTGATCTAATCATCACGTTTGCTAGATTCTACACAAATCTTAAGCTCCAATACTGATAGGAAGTCTTGCTCATTGAATAGTAGTTTCCTTCTTGTACTAACTTCAGCATATTTGTCACCTATTATTTGTGTCTCGGGATGATCTTTTTGTATTCTCCTAGATAGATATTTTGTATTAGATATTGGAGAGTCTTCATCTTCACTTTCCTATGAATCCTCTTTTTCTAGTCTCTCTTCTTCAAGCGAGAGAATTATACTCTTCTAAACTTTATTCTTTTTGTTTATCATTAATTTCGTCATCATCAATTTATTTAACATCCTCACTTTATATAATCTTGTGAAATTTAATATTGTAACATATATATACCCTTTTTGTGGAAGAATATCCAAGAAATATGCCTTCATATGTTCTAGAATCAAACTTTCCTAGATTATCATATTCTCTTTTTATGTAATATCTACTTCCAAAAACTCTAAAATATTTAATCGAGGTTGGTATTCCAAACCATAGCTTATAACGAGTCTTGTTATTATTTAATATGAGTTGTCCTTTGTTTTGTATATAGACATCGGTATATACTGCTTCTCTTTAATATCCATCAGGAAGTTTTTCTTCATTAAGCATAGCTCTAGCTGCTTCTTGAACTATCATGTTCTTTCTCTTAACTACTCCATTTTGCTGAGGAGTTTTTTCTTTTGAAAACTACCTCTTGATTCCATGAATTTCATAAACTCATTGAATTCATTTGAGGTGAACTCTCCACCATTATTTGATCTTAGACATTTAATCTTGGGATTTTCTTGATTCTCAACAACTGCTTTGAAGGATTTAAATTTCATTAAGGCTTCTGATTTTTATTTAAGAAATGTCACCCAAGTCATCCTTGTATAATAATATATTAATAACATAAAGTAATACCCACCTTGAAATATTTTAGTCCTAGTTGGTCCACAAAGATCAGTGTGAATTATTTCTAATGGCTGAGAATTTGTATGTTCTTTGATTTTCAAGATTTTTCTTGTTTGTTTCCCATGAAGACAATGTCTACAAACATGATTTGGTAGTTTTATAATCTTTGTAAGATTTCTTAGAGATTACTCTGACTGAATTTTACAATATTGTCAAAGTTTCGGTGCCCCATCCTTCTATTCCATAGAAAAATTTCATCAATTTGGTCATATAAAATTGTTCTTCATCTTATAGAATATACACATTGCTTGGAGTTCTCACATCAGATCCAACAAGTTTTCCTGAATCTTTTCTTCTGATTTCACACTTCTTGGAATCAAATATACATATGTTTCCTTGATCACACGTTTGGATGACACTCAAAAGATTAGGTTTTAATTTCTCCACAAGAAGAATATTTTCATCTTTCATCTTGTCTCTAATAGACACTGTACCCTTATCGACTATTTTAGAGGATAGATTATCTCTAAATGTGACTTTTCCTTTTTGCTTCCTTTTTAGGCTTAGGAACTTAGTTGGGTCACCTGTCATGTGTTTTGAGCATCCACTATATGCATGCCATAAATTTTGTTTTTCTATACCACATAGACCTAATGAACATTCCACATCATACTTCTTCTTCAAACCTATCCTTTCTTCTTTTCCTTGATATTTTGAGGCGTCATCCATAGGAATTACTAGTTTACACTTTCTAGCAATGTTTCCCTAATTACCACATTTGTAGCATTATGTACTATAACTCTGTAGAGGAGAATAATAATTGTAGTTTCTTCCTTTTAGATTGTTTCTAGTAATATTTTTCTTATAGACATTAGTATGTGGTGTAATCCCTTTCTCCAGAGGAGTCTTTAGTTAACAATTTCTATCCATATGTCCCAAATTGTTACAGGTGTAATAATTTCCTAAAAAGAGTTGTTGATGTTTACATGTCACTGGTATTTTAGGCATCATATCTGTTGTTTGTAAGGGAGAAGCAGATTTCATACTTTATTCCCTTTTAATTTGTCTCATGAGTATATCAGCATGGTTTTTTTTCTTTCCCTCTTTATTTGTGCAAGAAGAATATCCTAGTTTCTTTTCATTGTCAAATCCTAATCCATTTTTATCGCTTGATGGTCTTTGGAAACTTAGGATTTCATCTAAAGTACTTGAGTTGTTTTCAAACTTTATTTTGATAGAATGTTGATCTAGTTAATTTATAAGGTGCATAATGTCGTCTTCAAGCCTTTCATATTCTTGTATTCTCTTTCGAGTTGTTGTTCTAGATTTTTCCCAGCTCTTTCAATTTCTAGAACTAGGTTTTTTAATTCAACAATCATTTTTTCCACATCGTTGTTTTTCTCTTCAAATTCTATCATGCGATTTTTTGATTTTTTGTACATACTTTTATACTTCTCTAATTATTCATGAGAATTTGTGAGTTCTTCAAGAACTACAACATCTTATATTTCTTCTTCAGGGATTTTTTTTTTAAAACCACTGAATAGGACTTGATCATCTTCACTCATTTGATCATATTCACCATCTTATTTGGAATAAAGGTTTTTATTATTTTTATGAAACTTATTCTTGAATATGGTTTATTCTTTTGGTATTTCTTATGACAACAAGGTTCTTCATCATCACTATCCTCTTTTTTTGGGTAAGGACACTTGTTGGAAAACTATAAATCATTCCACAGTTAAAATATTTCAAGGGTAGCTTCCCTTTGTACTTTCCAGTGCCTCTCTCAAGTTTGTTTATGAAGAGAGCTTCCTCATTACCTAGGTCCTTAGATTAGATCTTGGATATGGATTAAAGGATGCTTCCTTCTTTGATGATCGATTTTTTCATGTTCTCATATCATAGGCAGTGAATATCCCATTTATTTCATCTATTGTCATAATTTTAAGATCGTCTCATTCTTCTAAAGAGGACACCTTTGAATCATACTTCATTGGCAAGGTTCTCAGTACCTTGTCAACTACGTATTTATCTTTTTTTTTTCCTCCAATGCCTCTAATGGCATTAAAAATTTCATCTAATCTTAGAAGATATTCTACAATATTTTCTTTCTCTTTCATTTTCAATTTTTAAAACTATCCTTTTGAGGTATGAATTTTGGATTCCTTGACTTTGGGTGCTCCTTCATAGACACATTTTAGTTTTTCACATGCATGTTTGGATGTTTTGCATTGCATGAATTTTACAACTACTAAATGTGTTAACCCACTCAAAATTGCATTTAGGGATTTTGCATTAGCCTCATATTGACTTAGTTCTCCTTCTTCTATAGGTACGTCATCTAGTACTTTATATATGATTTCAGCAATCCTTCAAAATTTGTATCCAAGGGACATTAGATGGAAATTCATTCTTATACTCCATTATGGATAATTATCTATAGTAAATAAAGGAGGTATGTTGGTGGCTAACCCTTGTTGATCCATAGTAATTTTTAATAGGATTTTTCTTCCAATGATTAAATTGTAGTGAAGGAACCTGCTTTGATACCAATTATTGGAATATTGGACAATATTGAGAGGAGGGGTGAATCAGTATCGATAACTTTTAACAAATTAATTTACTTTTAATTTATTCATTAACATACATGATCAACAAGAACACACAAAACATGAATTTATCATGGAAGCGCCATTGGGTAAACCACCAATACTTTCTATTACTACAAAATTATACTTTACAAATAGTTTTTTCCTGCTACTATAGACAAGTGTTGGAGTAGGGTCCTGCAGCTACAGAAGATGCTGCTAGGTTAGTGGACAGACAGTTTTGGTGGATAGACAATATAGAGCTACGACGCCGTAGCAGGGTTCCAGTTGCAGAGTAGAGACAGAAACCATGACTTTTAAGATAGAGAAGTCAAGGAAGACGACGGTACTTGAGCGGTCGAGAAGAGAGAGCTCACCCACTACATTGAAGGTAGCGGTAGAAGACAAGAGGGCTCAACTACCCTCATAAAGGAAAAGGAGCAACGAGGATGAGGCATTGAAGATGAAGGACAGAAGGGAAGCAGCGCCGGTACCCATGGTCAACGCTGGGAAGTATGGAAGACTGCAGGAAGCTGTGGTGAAGGGATAGCAGCTACTTCAAAGTACAGATATGTCAACTGTCACTAGTTAGGGTTTGGGGTACTATTGGGACAGGCCCACAGTGTTGTAATGGTGAGACCGTCGGGCCACCTATAAAGGGATATATTTTGTATTGTAAAAGGGTTGGTTGGTTGGTTCGTTAGAGAGTCGGATGGTTGATTCGTCTGTTGTAGTTGTTTTGTAGAATATAAGACAGTTGTAGAAGCCAAGCTCTAGTTCTGTTATTAGCTGTAGTATCTTACTGTAACCAGTAGCTGGCTCATAGAGCATTCATGTAATGATCCACAGGGATTGACAGAGAGGGAAGAGTATATTGTAAGAGGTCCAATATAGAGGTAGAAAAGAGATCTAAGAGAGAAGATCTTAAGCTGCATATGCGGTGCAGTAGAACTGTGTTTACCTTCCCCTAAGATATAATAGAAACATAGTTCTGTGGACGTAACTTCCATCCTAGAGGTGAACCACGTTAAAATCATGCGTTATGCGATTGCTTTCTATGTTGTGTTTATTTGATGCATCTGTCAGTTATTTTATGAGCCTTGTTACAGTTTAATGTATGTATGCATTGTTCAGTTCACAATAATATAAAAGGATAGACATAAGTTGAAACCAGTGATATGTTGTATGCGGGTTCAGTTATACTTTGCTTGAAACCATCACCAGTCGCGGTGTTGAACAGCCTGTCATGTTGAGTCTTGCAAGTCGACACGAACAACACCAAGTGCACTGAGCCGCAGGGTTGGGGTATCATAGGGAGGCGATACCACACCGGCAGAGGAGCCGTGGTGCGCGATACCGGGGGTTAAGGACTTAGTGTTGGGAGGAAGTTACGTGTCACTTGGTGCACGCGA
Source organism: Pseudotsuga menziesii (assembly GCA_001517045.1). Lineage (NCBI taxonomy): Eukaryota > Viridiplantae > Streptophyta > Pinopsida > Pinales > Pinaceae > Pseudotsuga > Pseudotsuga menziesii. The sequence continues at coordinate 146,529 of LPNX010175306.1, forward strand.
TGCGGTAAGGCTAGGTTCACCACGGATTGGTGGAAGTTGCGCGATGTAGGCAGGGACTGCACGCCAGAGAGGAGAGAGAGCTTGTGCTGAGAAGGGCTGTGAGATGCTGAGATCGTGCGATGCAAGCAGAGGGTCGTGCAACACACTGAGAAAGAGGCCCTGCGACTAGCAGAGGTGTGAGTCACACGTAGGATGCATCAGAACCTGGTCCAAGACGCTTGAGTCCTTGGCCAACCCTTCAGAATCACTTCGGGTGAGACTTCAGGCCGCTTCATGGTCTGTCGCCGAAAGGGCCAGTGAGCTAGGGGTGTTGAGGGTTAAATACAGTAAACCTGGGTTTGCCCATGATAGCCAACAATTGGTTCCATTACCGGCTTTGAACAAATGGGAGCTGATGTTCTGGTGGTGTCCTATGAGAGACGAACTCAATGAGTGGGTTTGGTCTAACCAGAAAGAATTTGCTGAATGAGAGAACAGGAGTCCTAAACTGAGTACAGAGGCCTGGTTACAGAAACATATCATTACAGACCTGTATGCGATATTCTTTACGACTTTTGGGAACGAGCTTTACGACTGGTTATCAAAGTTAACTGATACAAGCATATTCAAAAAGAAGAGAGACATTGTCTGGACACCGGAGCTGATTCAGACCATGAGGAACCTGGATAATCCTATCACGAGGCCAGTAGACTTCTGGCTTGCGAGCATGCTGGAAGGCTTCGTCACAGAGTTTGCAGTTGACCAGATAAAAAGCTTCAGCGAGGCTGAGCGCTATTTCTTCAAAGGATATCATTGTAAGTACCTAAGATCTTTAAACTTGTCCATTAAGATGCTATTACATGAAAAAGGAACAATGGATCTAGTTTCAGATGAATAAGTAGAAATAGTAATGTCACAAGAGTTTGAAAGTGATTTTGATGACATTGGACGAACACGTAGTGGAAAGAAGTATAAAGTAGATTTCAACTCTCTAATATTTGAAGACAGTTCAGCTAGTACTAGACAGCAGAGTCACAGTACCATAGAAGGAACAGAGGGCGGTATCCCTTACCACCCTTACGCCCCATAGAAACAGATCGGGACTTAGAACAATCCCGTAGGAACTCCATCTAGTAGCTCACAGATAGTACCTACCACCGCTACATCACCTCCACCTACACCGCCGAGTGGTAGTAACACAATAAATCAACATCCACCATGTAGAAATAGAATGGGGGATGATATGAAGCTGCCTATATTTAAAGGAATAGGGGCAGAAGACCTAGAGCAACATTGGTTTCTCTATGAAGCCATGTGGACCATTAAAACAATCAACGACGATAACCTGAAACTTGTACAGTTGGTCACCACACTAAGAGATCGAGCCTTAACATGGTATATTAAGTATACCACAGTACCCAGGACACTTGCCCAGGTCAAGACCACCATGATTAAAGAGTTTAAGAAACCTAAGTCTAAGTCACAGTGCATTACAGAACTCAAAGACATCAAGCAGTTACCTACAGATTCGATGTGGGACTTTGATCAGAAATTCAAATCCCTTATCGACCAAGTCATTTTTGAGTTCACGTCAGAGCAGCATAAGGAATGGTTTATTACAGCACTGCTCCCTCACATTAGACTGCTGTTAATGCAGCAGAAACTCCAGACGTAGGATGACACGTTGGAGATGGAAATGAAACTAGAGGCTTCACCTCTAGCTGAGAGCAGTACAGGAATGGCAACTTTACAAAACCAGTTGGCTAATATCACATTACAGTTGCATGAACTTAAGAAAGGGAAAGAGGTTTCACAAGACATATGGTGTGTAAAATGTAAAGCACAAGGCCATAGTAAAGATAATTGTCTGGTCTTTGTAGAATATATAGCAACAGGGGCTCCAAACCCCTTACCATAGACACACGGGCCGTGGTGTGAGATATGCAAAATGCGAGGACATCTACCTCACTGATGCCCTCTACTTCAGAAGTACGTGCAGACACCTAAGAATGTATACTGTGTCTTTTGCAAGTCTGTAGGTCACGATGTACATGATTACAGAGCCTATGATCTCATGGTCAGAGCAAAGCAAGACTTGTATAGAGTCCAGTCAGAAACACAAGGTCCAGCAGTAGGGCCACAGCAGGATCCAGCTTATGGAGGCCGTGGAGGAGGATTCAGAGGACGAGGCAGTGGAGGAGGCTTTGCGCGAGGAGAACGCTCCAGCAGAGGAGAGGGTTTTGGCCATGGCTGTGGACCAATCACTTGTTACAAATACGAAGTTGTAGGACACTATGATAGGGACTGTCAGAACCCCACTACCACTTGTAACTACTGCAAATATTATGATCATACTATAGAGGACTGTCCTACCTTGATAGCTAAGATCAGAGAACCTAAGCCAGCAGTACACCAGAACATCCAGTTTATTGCTGCTGAGCAGGAAGAGCCAAAACCAAGAGTGAATATTGTGACTTGTAGTGGTGTTTCTACCAGTGGGACATCGCAGGAAACGGAAAAGACCACAGGTCAGAAGTGGGTGCGTAGAGCTCCTAATAAAGCAACACCACTCGACCTACAGAAGAACAAACAGACATTTCAGGAAGCTAAGCCTTTCTTTGATGACCCTACGCAATCAGGATCACAGGTACCACCATCTAGGGGCATACCGCAGCAAGCACCTTGTGGCGATAGCCTTGTACAGACATCACAGGCTACCACATCAGGAAGATGCGATGAGGACGAGATGACAGGAAGTGTACATTCCTTCTTGCGGAGTTGTCTAAAACTTGTAAGAAATGAGCAAGCTATCACATAACTTCAGTGTATCATAGATTAGTGTCAGCCATCTTCTTCCGTGGGCAGTACACAGCGTGCTATTCATAATATTACGGGACATACAAGAACAGGAAGAGAGATGCGACTCACAGTGCAGGTTGGAGAATTTGAAATGGATGAGGTAATCCTAGATCTTGGATCAGACGTGAATGTTCTAACTAAGAAGACATGGGAACAGATGGGTAGCCCTAAGTTAATCAGATCGCCTATCCATCTGAGATTAGCTAATCAGCAGTGTGTGTCACCTCTGGGTCGGTTACCACAGGTGCCAGTTGACATTGACGAAGTTCACAGCTTTGCGGACTTTGAAGTTATAGAAATCATTGGCGATAGTAGACCCTATCTAGCATTGCTAGGTATTGATTGGGATATTGGTAACATGGCCTTTATCGACCTAAAGAGAAGACAAATGACCTTTGAGGACGCGCAGATCTGGGTCATCGCACCGCTGGATCCTTTTCAGGGTCCTAGATATATTTAACCTATCCAGACAGAGGAAGAGGCACATAACATGGAGAGCCTCTATCAGATGACCGCAAACCAGAGCGACTACATCAATCCAACCGCAGAAGGGAATATCAATTGGCAATGTGACAGCTCATGCGCATTAGATTTAGATGTTGGTTTAGAAAACTGGCAGAACAGACTTCACGAAGTCTCAGCGTGCAGGTGTGCATACTTGACTAAGTCACTGCGATGGATTGGCGCAGAGGTCAATGAGATTCCATCCTTTTATGGTCTAACATATATCCAGGATTTTCTCGAGCAGTTTGAACAATAGATCCCTCACGAGCAGCAGATCGCAGCTATGGACCTTGCAGTACAAGCCACACCTGTAAGATGGTGGTATGCACATAAAGAGAACATAGAATCATGGGATGATATTAAGAGATTCATGGCGATCATATTTTCTGTCGACACAGAGTATGTCCAACAGAAATACATAGGAGAGAGTGACCCTAGGACACATATTCAGACATGCGAACAGAATTGGTCAGACACTCCCGAGGATGAATGAGTTCACCGATTCGTTCATACGTTGGATACAGTTCCAAGAAACTTGTATACAGAGACTGAACTGCGCAAGGGAACAACAACATGGCCGCTTATGATAGACAGCTTCCTACTCACCTTTGCATTTGAATCTGAGTATCCAAAGGTTGATCAGGCCCTACAAGTAATAAAGAGTAAGATATTTGAAGATTGTACCATATCAGTATCAGCTCAACCTGAGTGGGCTATCCAGCTAAAAGAGGCATTAGAGTGTTATAATTTTGCATCTGAACCAGAAGAGGATGAGGATCCTCGCGACACCAACATTCCAGAGTCAGAAGGCACTCGCGATGTTAAGGGACCACAGTTAGAAATTCCAGCAATCACAGAGCCCATTAAGATTAAAAAGATCAATATTGGCACAAACATAGAACCTAAATTTGCTTCTATTGGAGACTATTGGAACAATGAAACAGTCGGACAGATTGCAGATTTGTTACATGACTATCAGGACCTATTTCTCACCAAGTTCACGGAGATGAAGGGAATAGTTGGCGACCTAGGATTAATGAGGATACCGTTGAAGGAGGATGCTAGACCATTCAAGCAGCGCCCATATAGACTAAATCCATGGTATAAGGAAAAAGTAAAGGATGAGATCGATAAGATGCTAGTAGCAAGAATCATTGAGCCTGTAGAAGAAAGCAAATGGGTTAGCCCCATGGTCGTACAAGAGAATAAAACCAAAGGTGACATCAGGATCTGTGTCAATCTGCGCAAACTCAACGATGCATCGCTTCATGATCCATTCCCGACACCGTTCACTGATGAGGTATTAGACAACGTGGGAGGACAGGAGGTCTACTCCTTCACCGATGGCTTCTCGGGCTACCACCAGATCAGAATACACCCAGAAGATCATCCCAAGAACACCTTTGCAACAGAACGGGACTCGTTCTAGTATACGGTAATGCCCTTTGGTCTTAAGAATGCACCAGCTATATTTTCTAGAGTAGTAGTTGCTGTATTTGAAGAATACATCCATAAATTCCTAAAAGTATATTTTGATGATTGGACTGTATTTGGACTAATTGAGAAGCACATAGGAGATTTAAGACCGATGTTAGAGAAATGTAGGCAGTACCAGATTTCTCTAAACTTGAAGAAATGTATATTTTGTGCACCATTTGGTATTTTGTTGGGTCACATTGTTTACATACAAGGCTTGATGGTAGATCCCGCAAAGATTGCCATCATTGTAAATCTCCCAGCACCCAACTCAGTCAAGCAACTGAGTACAGTACTTGGTCATACCAGGTATTACAGAAAGTTCATCAAGGGCTATGCAAAGATTACAGCACCAATGGAGAAATTGCTAAAGAAAGATGTAAAATTCCTATGGAATGAGGAATGTCAGTAGAGTCTAGACACACTTAAAGAAAAGATGGTTACAACACCCATCCTAGTATTTCCATATTGGACTAAGCCATTTCATGTACATGTGGATGCATCTGGCATCGTACTAGGGGTTGTACGAACATATGAAGAAAGGGAAGAGGATCTTTCTCAAGTTCTACAAAGCATCGCATTGGAGTTACCCCAATGCCACATTGAAACAGTAGCCAGGAGGGAAGAAGCAAAGGCCAAGATGGAAGAATACCACCAAGCACAGATCGAGGAGCTTGAGGCTCGTGCACGAGACACTTACCAGGTAGACAAGCAAGTGAGAGTAGAGTCCTTTCGACTCATTTCTGCACAGATGCAGTATCGCATCGACGATGCACTATCAATACTAAATGATGCGACGAACACATGGTCATACTTGGATCAACCGCCTGAGAAAGTAGAAATCCAGCAAAATATTCAGCAGATAGAGAATACTACGGCGGCAATGAAAGAAGAAATTAAGAGCTTAGCAGCTCTTCAGAAGATGAGGAAGACAAAGGAGATGAACCACTTGCATTGGGAGGCACAATGATTAAGAACAAAGGATATACACATCAATGACCTGCTCCAACCCTACCAGGAGAAAATCACTGAGTTATTCGATACGGTTGAGCAGAAAGTGAAGGAGTTCACTACCACCAGAGAGGAAACTGACGCAATGGAAGACGCCAGCATTAGTCAAGATTTGCTTGAATCGGCATGAGAATGTGTCGAAGTGATGCAGAAGGAATTTGCAGGACTTCACGACAGGTTGCAATGGACTTCACAGGAAGCCAAGGAGAAGCTACAGCAGGAGAATCCCGCTGGTAGTGGCTCAGGGACGAGCCACAAGTAAGTGTTAGGGGACTGTTGGAGTAAGGTCCCGCAGCTACAGAAGAAGCTGCTAGGTTAGCGGACAGACAGTTTTGGTAGATAGACAAGATAGAGCTACGACGCCGTAGCAGGGTTCCAGCTGCAGAGCAGAGCTGGAAACCATGACTTTTAAGATAGAGAAGTAAAGGAGGATGATGGTACGTGAGCGGAAAGCTCACCCACTACATTGAAGGCAACGGTGGAAGACAAGAGGGCTCAACTACCCTCATAAAGGAAAAGGAGCAACGAGGCTGAGGCATTGAAGACGGAGGATAGAAGGGAAGTAACGCCGGTACCCATGGTCAGTGCTGGGAAGCATGGAAGACTGTAGGAAGTTGTGGTGAAGGGAAGCGGTGCATAGTACCCATGATCAGCACCGGGAAGCATGGAAGACTGCAGAGAGCTGTGGTGTGACGGATAGCGGCTACTTCAAAGTACAGATACACCGACTGTCACTAGTTAGGGTTTGGGGTACTATTGGGACATGCCCACAGTGTTGTAATGGCAAGACCGTCGGGCCACCTATAAAGGGATATATTTTGTATTGTAAAAGGGTTGGTTCGTTAGAGATTCGGATGGTTGATTCGTCTGTTGTAGTTGTTTTGTAGAATATTAGATAGTTGTAGAAGCCAAGCTCTGGTTTTGTTATTAGCTGTAGTATCTTACTGTAACCAGTAGCTGGCTCATAGAGCATTCATGTAATGATCCATAGGGATCGATAGAGAGGGAAGAGTATATTGTAAGAGGTGCAATATAGAGGTAGAAAAGAGATCTAAGAGAGAAGATATTAAGCTGCATATGTGGTGCAGCAGAACTGTGTTTACCTTCCCCTGAGCTATAAAAGAAACACAGTTCTATGGATGTAACTTCCATCCTGGAGGTGAACCATGTTAAAATCATGCGTTATGCAATTGCTTTCTGTGTTGTGTTTATTTGATGCATCTGTCAGTTATTTTATGAGCCTTGTTACAGTTTAACGTATGTATGCATTGTTCAGTTCGCAATAATATAAAAGGATAGACATAAGTTGAAACTAGTGATATGTTGTATGTGGGTTCAGTTATACTTTGCTTGAAACCATCACCAGTCGCGGTGTTGAATAGCCTGTCATGTTGAGTCTTGCAAGTCGACACGAACAACACTAAGTGCACTAAGCCGCGGGGTTGGGGTATCGCAGGGAGGCGATACTGCATCGGCAGAGGAGCTACGGTGCTCGATACCAGGGGTTAAGGACTTGGTGTTGGGAGGAATTTACATGTCACATGGTGCATAGTGATGCGGTAAGGCTGGGGTCACCATGGATTGGTGGAAGTTGCACGACGTAGGCAGGGACTACGCACCAGAGAGGAGAGAGAGCTTGCGGTGAGAAGGGCTATGAGACGCTAAGATCGCACGATGTGAGTAGAGGGTCATGCAACACGCCGAGAAAGAGGCCCTGCGACTAGCAGAGTTGCGAGTCACACGTAGGATGCATCAAAACCTGGTCCAAGATGTTTGAGTCCTTGGCCAACCCTTCAAAATCACTTCGGGTGAGACTTCAGGCTGCTTCGCAGTCTATCGCCGAAAGGGCCAGTGAGCTAGGGGTGTTTTTGGTTAAATACAGTAAACCTAGGTCTACCCATGATAGCTAACAACAAGGATGGTACTACACCCTATTTACCAGCAACTACTAGAAGGAAGATACAACCCCATGGTTTATCAGTTTCTACTGAAAGGATTCTATAGCACCCTATTTACCAGCTACCACTGGAAGGAGGCTATGACCCCCTTGCAGGCATGTTTCCTACCCTAGCGTCTCCCAACCTCCCTTATATCATTACTTGATATCTGACTATTCTTACATCAATCGATCTATCAATTGAATGTAAATAGACACTTATTTGAAGGTTTAAACCATTTTTTATGTACCCTCAAACATATATATTCATTTAAGAGTCACCTATATTCATCATGGCTCTTCACAAACAAATAAACTAATTCAAAATTACGTATTTTTTTATCATTTTTAAATTTGTTTAATTTATCAGTCATGTCCTTTTGTGGTTTCGTTTCTACAATGTCCTTTGCACAACAATGCCTCTGCAATAGACCTTTCCACATTTCCATTTCCGTAATTTGTGGGAACTCATCCATTATACAATTGCAGGTTGTATATTGTGGATGTGCATTTTGAATCTTCTTGAAAATTGCTACCGCAACAACCTTTCCGCAACCGGAAAATTCTTCCTTCCGCAATTGTGGATTGAAGATTACGTGTAAGCATTTAAAATTTTCTCAAGAATTTCTTTCATAATTATCTTTCTGCAGCAAACTTTCTGCAGTTGGAAACTTCTTCCTTTCGCAATTGTAGATTGCAGATTGCAGGTAAGCAATTCAACTTTTCTTGATAATTGTTTCTGCAATTATCTTTCTGCAACAACCTTTCCACAATTGGAAATCTCTTCCTTTTGAAATATTCACTTTTTCACAATTTTGTCATTCAACAACTTTTCTGAGTCGTCAATATATTGCAGGTTCTTTCCTGACTGTTGATATTCGAATTTGTAGATTACAGATTGGAGATCCACCTTCTCACTTTTCCAGAAATGAGCTTCCACAATTTTCCTCCCACAACTTCTTTTTCACAAATCTTCTGAGCCGTCAATCACTTTGTGGAGTCCTCCTCATTTGTTAGTTAGTTATCAAACACATGAATTCACTTTGGTTCTCCAGAATGTTATATTCAATGCATATTTACTTTGTTGATTATTTCCATGTCGTCGATCTATTTTATTGATAAGGTCTTAGCTGTCCAACCTTTGCTAAATAAGTTGACTGCAACTCCACAACTCTACATTGATTGATTATAGAATTGATCAATCAAGCTCAATCAAAAGTTTCTTGACTTGATCCCCTTATTGGATCTTCTCTTTCATATTGTTGGATCTTCTCATGCGTATTCCCGTTGGATCATTATCCTATAGGAATTTGATCTTGAGTTTGCTGAGGCTACTTCAAAGAAGTCCTTGGTCTTCGTTGAATTGATGTGTGAACTTCCCTGTGATGTGATGGAATCTAAGCCCAATGATTCATTTTTGGATGAATTATTGTTCCTAATCAACACAATAGACCCATGGTATGGAGAATTGATCATTTATCTCCAGACCCAGAGATTTCAGCTCGACATGTCTCATGGAAATAGGCATTGTATCTGTCACCATGCAAAGTATTATCTCATTTTAAATGATACGTTGTATCAACATGTTACCGAATCCATTCTTTGGTGATTCCTTACAGACAAAGAGGATTAACAAGTTCTGAATGATTTCTACTCTAGAGCATGTGGCAGTCATCTTTCTAGGAAGGTGACAACTCATAAAATACTTTGTGTTGGGTATTTTTGGCCCTCAATCTTCAAAGATTGTCATGAGGAAGTTAAGAAATTCCCACCCCATCAACACTTTTATCCTTAAAAGCACACCCACCCTACTCCTTTACACCCCGTCATTGTTATTGTCCCTTTTTCCAAGTGGGGTATTTATTTTATGCATTATAAGCCTACCTCAGCTGGGGGGCATGGTTACATCATCGTAGTCATCGATTACTTTACAAAATGGGCCAAGGAAATGTATACATATGAAGAGGATGGAGAGACTTGTGCCCTCTTTTTATTTAATCATGTGATAGCTAGGTTTGGATTCCCTCAAGCCATAGTCACTGACCACAAATATCATTTCCGCAATCAGATGATGGTTGAGTTGAGTGCTAAGCTAGGTTTTCACCATGAAAACTCAACTTCATATTACCCATAGGATAATGGTCAGGTCGAGGGAGTTAACAAATTTTTGAAAACTATGATGCATATGATGGTTGGATATCACAAATCCAACTAGAATTTGACTCTCTTTTCTGCATTGTGAGCTTATAGGACTTCATTTGAAATAGTAGTTGGTTTCATGCCCTTTCAGCTGGTTTACAGACTAGAATTTTTCCTTCCTATTGAGTGTCAAATCCCGTCACTTAAAATTCCAGTAGAATTTCTCCCGAACACTTCCCCCAAAGAAGAACAGTTTTTGTACTTTACAAACCTTGATGAAAGTGGAAGAGATGTTGCCTTGGATAACGAGGCACACAAAAAACGTGTTAAGGCCCATTGTGATAAGTCTGTTCAACGTCATGTCTTTAATGAATGTGACATGTTTCTGACTGATGATCAGAGACATGACAAGTTAGGGAAGGGGAATTTTGAATCTATGTGATATGGTCCCTTTATCATTATTAAAGCTTTAGAGAAGGGGCCTTCGAGCTTGTAGACTATGATGGGATACCCTTCAGGAAACCTTGCAATGGGTTGTACTTGAAGAGGTACTATTCTTGAAGACATTTATGTTTGGTACCTTGTATATATGTATATTGTTTGACTTTTTGGCATGTTTTTGGATTTTCAGCATGGTTTTGAGTTTATTTTCAATACTGTTTATGCCATGTTTTGGTTATGCAGATCCAATAGCCTTTTATTGTTTCACTGATGGTTCTTTCCGGCATACCTTGAACCTTACTTCAACTGCTTGGGTTTTGTATTCCTTGGCACATGATTTAGTTAGTTCAGGGGAAATTTGTGTTGGTCCAACTACAAAAAGCATCACCTAGTATTAGGGAGTGAAAGGTTTGTTGATCGAGGTTGCATCTTGGGACATTCATGAATTGGTAGTATTGATGGACTTGCAGCTAGTGGTTTGTTATTTGAACCATGTTTATACCATCCAAAACCCCACACTTATTCATATATTTTGAAGAGTGCGTCTGTTAGAAAGGTCATTCGAGTCAGTCACTTATAGGCACATTCCTAGGTCTTACAACATGGTTACTGACTAATTGGAAAACTACATTCTAGACTGGTATATTTCCCATACATAACTGTTAAAAATAAAACATGGTCCATTGTAAATTTAAATAAACAGTAGAAGATATGTAAAAAAATCATGTATATATCATTTTCCATTTGAAACACATAAACACTGTAAATAAGTCTGTATATATATAAAATGTTTTACAAAAAGAATGGTCATGAGACCCAAACTGAAGCTAGCTATATTTCAGTGTATTCATAATGAAAAAATTCTAAAGGTGCTAATGATAGAACACAATAGCCATAGCTACCTTATGGAGCAAGCAGCTGAAATGACCTCACACTCAAGATGTGTGTCTCTGGTAGCTCCTAGGGAGGTCATCTATTGTGTCATTTGGAATCTCTAATGTCAACCAATTGAGGTTGTCCTCCAGCTTCGTTAACTCGCCATCCCCACTATGTACAAAGTGAGCCCCTAATTTCTTTTCCACTGGGGACAAATCCCCAGGTTGGGGATATCCAACATCTGCATGAAAGCATTAGGACTTGTCATGAATCATAAAAATCATAAAACATGAAAATATAAAAAAAATTAACATCTTGAGCTTGTCTCTTACCAATGTCACCCCATTGAGCATCAGATGGTAAAGGTAGATCAGGATATCCTCAGAATTCATTCCTAGCATAAGCATAATCATTGATCATGAGGATATGATCATCCAATAAATGGAAGAAGGGATTCTCGTACTTGGCCTTGGCTCAACCACCTCCAGTGTAGGTCATGATCTCCACCCACCACATCATGTGAGTGTCTTCATCCCTCATATCTGTAAAAACCACCTATGGCATCAAGAGAGGTACCTTCTCAAAAAATAAACAACCCAAGAGAGTCCCATAGCCAAACTGTTTCAGTTCCCCCTACCGACACTTGGTCAGTTGATCCTTGAACATAGTCAACAATTCCTCGGCCCAGTTAAACATTGTGGGTTCCATGGCCTCCAAATCATACAACATGTGTTCCTAGGAATATTTTTGAGACCCTTGGATCCCACCAACCCTCTACATGGTGAAAATCATGGTCCGAAGTGGAAATTCCATCACTTCCTTAATTGGGATTTTCTTCCTAGACATTTAGTTCCTGGATAGCAATGATGAACTATGAATTCTTGTGTCATAATGTCTCCCCCCTGGGATATTTTCAATGAAATGGGTGCTCCACACTTGGATAATCCGGCGAGAAAATAAATTTCTTCCACCTCCACAGTGAGAATGTGGCCCCCACCTAAAAATGTTGTTGTTCTGGGTTCCACATCCACAAAATGTGCTCTAGTAGTTTTACATGGAATATCATACTGGGAGCCTGGAAAAATTTTAGAAGCCCACAATCCCATAGTGGAGTGACAAAAGTCGCATCTTCCTCATCTCAGGCATCATCGTCCTCATGCTTCCTCTCTTTCCATACCACCATTTCGGCTAAGATGACCTACCAAAAACAATAATTGAAGCAATTAAACATAATAAATCCTTTAAAATGCTTCGAAATCACTATTTTGGCTAGGAAATCCTTTTTTGGGGTGGGTTTGTCGCCACTGCTTCTGTCTCCTTGAGACAGAGCAGTTCCACCACATGTGTAGGCATAAAATCCATGGTTTTCATCGGGCATCGCTTTTCTAACAAGGGAGAAGTGTGTTACCCATGAAACAAATTCTTCCCTTGGGTAAAATTCCCCAAAACTCAATAAAAATGCTTGGAAAGAAAAAAATGCATCCATGAAATTGTTGACAAGTGTTTTATCTCCTACCTAAGACTAATGGATCAAAAAATGGACAGGTAATGGGCCCATAATATCTAACTAAAAATATGCACACAATGCTCCAATTGGCTCTCTTAAACTTGGTAAATGGTAAATGAAATATTTGTACTATTTCATTTGACTTTTATATGAGATTATTTGGGGTTTTTTATATTATTTGAATATTTTTTTAATTGTTTTATTAAAGAATGCTATTTTCTTTAGTTTTAAAAGTCAATTTGATATTTTCGCTTCTTTTCAAGATCATTAAACCCACTCATCATCAACATAAAACCTAATGGAGTCTTCTTTAAACTCTTTTTGGACTCCTTAAATGTGAAAATATTCTCGAGAAAACTTGTCTTCTTCATGCTTGGAAAAGTACTTGAAGATTCATCTTTCCAATGGTAGTTTACCCCTTTTCGGTTCGGATTGACTAGTTACAAAAAAGGAGCGCTCTAGCCAATCATGACTAGAAGAGTTCTATTGGGTACTATTTTATACTTTTTTGGGCCTTAGAAACTAATGTGTATGAAAAAAGACCTTTTGGAGTCTTCTTTAATTTTCACTGAGACTCTCTAAACATGAGCGATACCGAGTTTTATTTCAATGGAATCGTTGAACTAAACACTGAGAGACCCTCTTATAGGAACAAACCCCTCCTTTCTCAGGTTTGTGAAATATGTGAGAATGGACTTATCTCTGAATAAGCTATAACGAGTCTTTGTTCCCCTCTTTGGAATCGTAAAAATGAAAAGAGACACTGATCAATCATGATGGGGAAATTGAGGGAAGGGGAACTATTTCATTTTGTGAATAAATGGTAGTTATTAGTCACCTTTGAACATGGCACTTGTATGCATTTCATTCATTCAATCGGGTATTCAGCTTTCTTCCAAGTCGATCCACTTTCATGAGTCATGTCACTCCTTTGAATCTTTCAAAGAATGCATCATCTATTGTCGCATTATGTATTAGTATCTGTCTGGTCTAAGTCAATGCTTCCAAGTATTTGGTTGTGCCACTCGATGTTCAATGGAAATTGAAATATTACCTATGTAGTCTAAACAGCCTTTGTGTTAGTACCTTTTCATTCAGTCCTATGGTTACAACATACTACAAATTTTAGAACTCTGTTCCGAGTTTCGTGTCATCGATGTGGGATTTATTATGGCCCTTCTTTGACAAGACTACTCCTATCGACATCATATCATCATCCAAGAATTAGTCTTAGAAACAAAAAGATAATACCTTGAGATCTGTACACATTAATGACATATTATCTCACTTTTGACATAGGTTCACATCATTGACCTTTGATTGAAATATTCAAATGAGTGTTCAAAATCAAATCACCTATTCACACTCAAAAGATTGTACTAGAGTAACTTGGGAATCATTGACATAAATGGTGATTTCCCTTGCACTTGTTAACGGTTCTCATAATTAATCGGTAATCAAGTGGTTTATACCATGTTCAACATCAAGACATGGATAGAATCATACTTTGTGGATGACAATACAAAGATCATGGGTATTTGTTAAGCACTCATTTCTTTCCCTAGGTTGTGATGGAGTATTTAATATAAGTCCTAGCATGGACCCACATTAGTATGGTCATGGCTATGCCCAAATTTGTGTCCATTGACATAGATATACATTGTATATTTGGTAGCTATGTCCAATTTTGAGTCTTATTCACATGGATCTATGTTGTATTCTAGTAGCCATGTTTATTTGTTTCCCTCAGGGATCTGCCTGTTAGCTCTCCAGGAGACTCCTCTAGGTTGCAGCTCAAGGATGCCTGCTAACTTCAATGTTTTTAATGGTTTTCTAAATGGATCAAGTCATATGACCTAAAGGACCTCACACACTCAATACATTCATAAAAATCAATAAAAAGATAAGGCTTCTAACCACCAATGTTGAGAGGGTTGATAATAAGGTGAATAAATGGAGAACTTACTATGCTGGAAGATTCATATATAAAGAAATCACATATGAATGGGTAATCATAACAAGGAAAAATAATTGTAATTCAACTCATCAACACATAGATGGGATGAAATCTATCTGGAATTAGATAAAAATAATGAACTTGAATTAGACCTTTAAGCACAAGTACAAAACAAAAAATAGATGGAACCTAAACATATAATGGCAAAAGAGCTTATATTAAAAGATGAATAACATGAGAAGATTGATAACAATAAGGGTCTAAAAGTCTCCAAAGTCGAACCATTGCTTCAACACAATTCTTAGGATTTATCTCCTTTACAAAATTTATTTCGGATCCTGGAAATTTGGATCTTATTTACTAAGAATAGATAAAATAACTGTTTTTGCAAAATTAGGTCAAAAACCCTAAATTAAGTGCTAGTCTATCTAACTATAATACGTGTTCACTCCTTGAAATATTTAACAACTGTAGTGATCATTAAGGTAGTGCTATGACCTGTTATCTGACAAATAAGCCACGGTTTATCAAAAGAAGGTAGGGTTTGTGAATCATTTCACCGTGATGGAACCCTCAAAACTAGAACAAACCCCCTCCACTGGTGCCTTTAATTATTTTTCAGCTTCATAATTCACTCCTGAGGTGTTTGTATCCATCAAAATAGGTTATGTGTGGAAAATATGTCTTTCTGCACCCTTTTGTGATTTTGGTGGTTAAGGAAACAAAATCCTGGGTCTGTAAGCTACTGAAAGCTCCACTTTCGGAGGGTAATGAGCAGCTGCTGTGTTCGCCTAACCCACCAAAAGACCCGTTTTCTGCAAAATTTAATTAGTTTATAATCAACCTTTTACAAATTTACTGCTGAACTTCTGGTACTTCTTCAACCTACATAAGATTTGGAATTTCAGCAACATCATGGGCTACCTCCAGGTCCTACAGGCTAATAGCTGCCTCTTCTAGGGTTTCTAGTGCAAGGTGTGTTTTAGGGTTTGGATCCTTCTTTTGTAACCTCGACATTCTCACCATCCTGTAGAGATTGGAGTTATCATTCATTAATCTCAGATTTCTTCTTTTCAATAGAACATACATCCCTCTCATTTCTAGGAGAGAATTATGCAATTGAGTATTTCTTTTGGTTAAAGTTGCATTGGTTCTTTTGATATCCCTATATAATACCTCTAGTTCATGTATTTTCCCTAATAGTTGGTTGATTCTATAGGCCCTAGGTTTTCTAGAGGAAGTTTCTTCCACTGGTTCACCCTGGTCTTCTTTTTTGTGGGTGATGGAAACTCCTATAGCCTTTCTTGAGACTGTTCTGCTAGGTTATGCTCCTGTTCTTCTTGATGCTAAAAGTCAGAGTAAGGAAAGTTGAGTATGTTTATGTTAGGAGCTGAAAAAACCTCTACCTTCCCACTGAAATCCATATTTCTCTTGGCTTTGTTGGTCTCAATAGTTGGAGAGGGCTGATCCACTTTCACTGCTGAGATGGCTCTCCTCTTCCTCTTGCCACTCCTGGGAGTGGTGGACTTGTTTGAAGGGGACTTTCCTTTGTCTTCTGGCTGTAATCCTATTTCAAACTCATTCCAAAATAAGAAGTATGACAATGTAATGTTTCTTCTTTGCAGTAGTTCTTGGACAATGAACTTTATCAACCCATGGTGGGATAGCCTGCCTACAATTTTGGTGGGATGGGCCTTAACCTGGTGGGCCATATTAGTCAGGCTCTTGTGGAGGTAGAAAGGTAGGTTTAAATGGATTCTTCATATAAAATGGTTCATCAATTTAAACTGTTATATCATCACCATGTTATACCTGCCTTCACAAGTTATATAAACCAAGATTGCTTTGAACAACTGCTGCCACTTCTCCTCAATCCAAGTTGATGGGATGTTTTTCTTCCATACTACAGTATTGTATTCAGGATTTAAGTAAGACCTAAATTCCACATCCTTCATAATGGTGGGTTTGAACCATTTCTCCCAGTCCTTAGGAGTTCTTCTACTTCTACTATTAGGGCCTCATCAACCTAGAACTCTTCTCTTCCTATCAATGCTTTAGAACCATCAAAAGAAAGAGCAAAGGCTTCTGCCACTTGCTGGTGGGAACCCTAGATTTTCTAACAGAACCTATAATAGCCTGCATCTTTGAAGGATTGGCATCCTTCTAGATGTGACTCAATATAGCTAATGTCACCTAATTCCTTTCTGATGGCAGGTCCTTTTCCTTTCTTCATCTCTGGACTGCTCTTGTTGTACCTGCAAAATCAAAATTCGAACAATGGGGAAGGAGATGACCGTGCTAGTTTTAGGGAGAGCTTAGATCAGTGCGGATGCATGTAGGACCATGGGGAATTGACTAAGGAGAGGGTGCTGATTTTAAAGAGCTGAGCAGTGATTGGTACTTGAGCAGGGTAACCGTAAACTCTGGTGGGAACCTCGAGATGGCTAGTGCAGTAATTGTCTTAACTGGGAATTGATGTTTAGTGGTGGTTATATTGCAGTCACGGGACATATGGAGGGTTACGAGGGTTTCAGGTATTTCAACAACCATTTCAGTTTCATAATGACCACTTCTCTTCCAACTCATGATTTCTTCAACAATTTCAGGTTTTTGGTGGCTAAGAGCTTGTCAAAGGCGTTCTTTATGATGATGGTGGTTGATATTGACAGTGGCACTAACTGTTTTTCTTTGTGGTGCTTTTGGTGGTTTAGGTAGTCTTGGATCTAGTTTTTTATCTATCAAAAGATGGGATTTTTGGTGGCTAATGAACTGTTGAAAAGTTTGCTTAAGCCACTGAAAGCTCCTTTTCCAAAAATTTATTAAAAACAGAGTCAACAGGATTTTGGTGGTTAACATATTCCTGAGTCCAAATTGTTAGTTGCCAAAAGCTGGGCTTTTCGATGGCTAATGAACTATTGAAAATTTATCCTAAGCCACTGAAATCTACTTTCTCAAAATTTATTAAAAAATGGATTCAACAGGCTTTCGGTGGTTAATGTAGCCCTGAGTCCAAGCCTTTAGCTGCAAAAATCAAGGCTTTTTGGTGGCTAATGAACTGTTGAAAAGTTCACTGAAGCCATCGAAAGCCAAACTTTTGATTTTTGTGAAAAAACACAATACAAGGCACTCCAATTTTGTTAATCATACATAAATATTTCATAATGTGCCCTGAAATCTTCATCACTATGCGAAAATAGATTTTCTGAGTTTGACCTAGTGAAGCCTAATTTATTTAGGAGATAACACTGCCTTTTATTGGTTTGCAACCATGATGAAGAATAATTTGGTTATGAGTAAAAAAGTATTGATGTATTTTAGAATCTTGGTTGATGATGATCTCCGATCAAGCAATTTCATGCCTTGAAGTGATAACTTACTCTTTCAAAGCTCTCGCATATTGTATTCCTCTATCCTCATGATTTGGGGGGGATTCTGTTATACATAAATATCGTCACCATCATGTGTTGAGACCCAAAAAATCATAAGCCTCCCTTAAATCCCAAATTGTGAAGTTAGACAATGGCCCAGACTCCTGTTTCCATATTTAAGTCCAGCACCGCTTTTTCCATTAATGTAAGAGGAATTACCTTCTTTAGTAACTCCAATTGTCTCTTGACAATAAGCGGTGCCACTGCTTCCTTCTTTTAATCAAAGAACGGTTCCACATTGGTAATGCTCTATCAACATGGAAGAGAAGTGGTGATCGAGTTAAAAGGTGAAAAAGAGAATATTCCATGAAGCTTCTCGAAGGAAGACTTCATGGAACCCTCATCCCTACTCCTATGGACAACTTAGACTAAATATACTCCCTTTTTGGATCTCCCTTCCATATCACCCACTAATTACTCAACCATCCCTATCCTCCCAAGGCCTATAAAACCTGGGTCATATCCCATGGTTGAGAGAGAGAGAAAATTTATACTGTTGAATTGGGATTCTAGCCTAATACAGGGTGAGCATAGGAGGAGCAAGTTGGAGCTTTTGAAGACAAGTCATGGCATGTGAAGGAGCATCACGACACTAAGGAAAAATGTTTTAATATTTATTCTTTATTATTAATACCAAACTAACTCCTTTCCCATAAAATTTGTTTTGTTTAAATCATTTCATTTTATTCCTGGATTGCTTAGTCACTAGTATAGAACTCTATATTGTGTCCCGGTACCTTTTATCTTTCTTGTCTATTTGATGTTTTTGTGTAGGTACATCCATGGAGATTCATCACCATAAGAGATACTTACATCATACTGTAGAAGAGCCAAAGGATTCATTCCAGATATCTACAAGCTCTAGGGGAATTCTTCCATCATTGTTGTTTACCCATTTGTTCTAGATTTGAACCATTCAGGCCTAGAGGAACAACTCATGTCCACACATTAGAGGAAATTTCAACTCAAAATGGTCATTTTAACTCTAATTCAAATTCCATGTCATCATGTGTTATCCAATGAAATTTCTTTAAATTTTAAATATCATATAGGTTTTAAACACTTTTTTAATATAAATTTTGGGATAGGTATCATAAAATAAACTACTATTTTTGTTTACATCATCATCATGGTTTTTAAGTATTTCTTGTTTTTGGGGTAGTGGGGTCCATCAAAAGTATGCCGACTAGGTACTCATTGGATGCAGAATTTAGTTCCACATCTAATGATCTTTCCCGGTCGAAATTTGAGTAAAAACACGGGGAAATATGTCAAAAATACAAATAAAAAAGTATTTTTTTTCTTTTCTCCTCCAAAATTAATAAATATTATTTGATTATTTTAACTATTATTTTATTAATTTTTTTTAGGAGGCCCATTTTGAGTTGAAATTTCCTCTAATGAGAGGTGTAATTTTCCTAGAAACATTTGCCTTGCCATCACTTATACCTTTGTCATTACCAAATTTTTTCAGCTGCAACTATTTTCCACAAAAAAATTTAATTTTTAGGGTCCCTCCCTTTTTTATTTTAGATTTAAGGAATCCCATGACTTTATCAAAGTTTGTCCGTGACTTGTTTTTTCTCATTTTTTTTTTGCTTATATCAGATATATAGTTGACTAAGTTTCCGATGCATCGGATGCGTAGTTGACTACCTTCCCGATATGCCCATCGTGAGCCTTCTGAATTTTTCTCTGATATATAGGATGTCGTTTCGTCTATTGTATCAGAGGTAGTTTGTCGATATTCCTGAAGCCTAGTATGGAGCGGTTCCAATGAATTGGGTCTCCATTTTCCTGTCCTTCTTCAATATCCAATCAATTTGGTGAAATATTCTTTCCATTGGCTATGTCTGTTGGAATAAGATGAGTATTTAGTGGTGTTGTCGGTAGACGTTGCGAAAGCACAGTGCTGGATCTATCTGTGAATTCACGGTGTTTTCAATGATACTAAGAGAAGTTAGTGATTTCATCTGTCAATGTTATTTCCAGCCGTTGTCCAGGGTATGAAGCGTTGAACTAATCCGACGTTGCGGGTTTTCTCGGGAGTATGTTTTCAACATAGGGTTAACATTTTATTTCCTGCCATGTTAATTTACCCCTCTCATGGTCGAGCTATAAAGCTGTAGATCTTGTATGAAATGTCATTATCACTGTGTTGGTTTCTCATTGGAATCTACGTAGCTATCGACTGTTTGGACAATTTGTTTACCAATGGAGGTAGTCATTGGTCTAGGTCATCTGCAGAGGTTTTCAAGGTAGGATTCACCTAATTATTTTATTTTTCTCAGCATTATTTCATTTTACCCACATGTCTGGTTGGGGTTAGGTATTTTAATTTTCCCATGGAGGTTTTGTAAAGAACAGTGGTGGGTTACTATATTTAAGGTTTAACTTGTCTATTTGTGAATGTCATTTCACTCAGCCAATTTTTTTCTCACCTAGTCCCTGTGGTTATTTATCAGCGGCCATGAGCTCCTCTTTGACAGTTGTTTGGAAAGCAAGGGCAGAGTGTAGATGATCATTTAACCATCTACACTGCCCCTTTCATTCTTGCACCATTTTAAACACCAGGCTGCGCGACCATGCTTTGAGCAGTGGTAGTTTTACATGGGAGGTTGGAGGAATGAGTAAGTGAGAGGGGTTTTTTAGGATTTTAGAGGTCCACAGTATTTAAGGTCTTTCTCTTAGTCTATATTTATACCCGTATACATAAGGATGTTGTGAGGATTTAGGGTTTTCCCTAGAAGAGGTTTTCACAGACTTAAAGCAGATAGGTTTTGTAGGTTTCCTATTTTTTAGAGCTTATCATTTAAAAGGATCATTGGTTTTGATAAGAGAAAAATGATTCAGTTTTCATATTGATGGGATGATAATACTTTGTTTGTTTTATTGTTCCTTTAAATACATAGTTTGCTTGAGAAAATGGACTGAAACTATTTTGTGCATGATCAATACATGCTAATCATCAACACAACAATTTGTCATGAAAGCAGAAAATGAAGGCCCAAGCAGCTCAAGAAGAACTAGAAGTAGAGAAAATAACCAGAATTGAGGTTATTTATGAAGATACTAAAGCCATTGCTGGAGTTTATCCATAGTATAAATGGGGAGAGGTATACAGAATGATTTCAAACCAGAGTGTTCTACAAGCTGGGTTCAAAGATATTCCTATATATGCTGATATTGAGAGATCAACAATTATAAAAGTGACTACCAGACCTGAACTTTTCCCTTGTTTAGAGGTGATAGGGTGGATTATGCCAAGGTCAGATGTAACAAGGATGGTATTGGCCAACACCGAGAGGTGGGGTTATGCTGCATATAGCCTAGCCTATGTATCCATGGCTTATAATTTACCAACACCACAAACCTATTTGACTGAGATTTGGTTGAAAGAGCTCAACCTAGATATGGTGGAAACAATAAAAAAAATGATGATCCCAAGAAAAAAATCCTGTACGAGGACTTCCAGAGAGTACAAGACATCAACCCTCCACACTCCATATAGGTTCATTTCTTTGATGTTAAACAGAATTTTCGGGAGGGCTAATGGAAAAAGATTTAAACTAGGTTGGGTACCAATGATATTTTTTGTGGCCACCAAAGTTACGATCTTTAGTTGGGAAAATATAGTGTCCAATAGCCTATCAGCTTGTATAAGTGCGGCATTGGGAGGAGTGTCCTAGAAGAAGACAAAATTTTATATGAGTTCAATATTGATTGATTGCATTTTATGTACTCTAACCATTCCCAACATTGAAGTGCCAATGGGATAAATACCGGGCCCCTGTGTATGTTTCCTATAAACTATTATGGGCTCACAAATATTATAGTCATTACAAATATTTTTGTGATAATTTCACTATGCGATTGTATACTTTTATTTTCTTGGTTGAATGTAATTGTATGTCAGAGGAAGCTCTAAAATTTGTGCAAAACAATGTGAACTATTATTTGACACAAGAGGGCTTGTATTTAAGAATGTATGGTGGTTCAAGGGCTCCTTCCGTACCTAGGTATGCTACATACTATGTGATTCATAAAGAAGATGTGATATAGTTGTACATCGATGGAGTGGGGAATTTCCTATTTGAGCAGAAGAAGGCAGTATATCCTGCAGTTCCTTTTTTTATAGGGAGTTACAAATTTTCCAAGGTAAAAATTGCAACAAAATTTGTTAAGGAACAAGAGTATTTTCACTTCGGAGAAATGAATTTCCATAGGAATGACTTGGAGGATAAAGTTGTTGATTATTGCATAGCAGATGGAGTGCATTTCAAGGATACAAATTTCTAGGATAAATATGAAGAGATCTTCCAGAATTCTCAAAACATGATAACTTTGAGGATAATATTCAAACAAAAGATATCTATTGTTGGTGGGAAAGGCAATGTAGCTGAGAAACTAAAAAGGAAAGAAGAAGAGGAATTAAATAAAATGTAGGAAGAATCTCACAAGTTAGCACAGGAAGCATAGGACTGGTTGCAAGCCGAAGAATAAGAAAAGAGAAAGACAGTTGAAGAGGCGACAAAGAAGCTAGAAGAAGAAAAGAGAAATACAAATGAAGAGGCGACAAAGAAGCTAGAAGAAGAAAATAAAAGAAAAGAAGAAGAAGAAATACAGAGAAGGCCGAAATAAAGTGAGGGACTAAGATTAAAAGATGCTAATAAGGAAAAAGAGCAAGCATAGAATGCAACTGAAGAATTGAGAGAAGAAACACGCGAAGAACAAGACCTTGCTAATCAAGGACATGCTCAGTCTGATACTTATCCATTCAAACTTGTTGTTCCGTTTAGTGGTATAGAAGGAGGGAATCCATTGTCAAAACCTAGGATTGAGTTGATTCCTTTTATTCCCATTGAAGGGGATGAAGTGCCCGATTTAAACACCATTTTCTATGATAAGGTAAAAAAGAGGATTGTTAAATGAATAGAGAGAAAGGTGAAAACTAGAGGCAATACAGGAGCAATGTTATCAGAACCGGACCAGTCATTGAACCGGCGAAGCCCAAAATGTGAACCGGACCGGAACCGGAAAAAAACCGGGTAAAAAACCGGCTGACTAAAAAATACATAAAATATTCATTTTTTTTTAAAAACATATATATTCATGTGCATACATATGAATCCAAACCATTAATACAAAAATATGCAAAGTTTCTCATATATATAGCAAATATGGGTGCAAATATCCAAAATAGCACTAGTGCAATACATCTGTGAGGTTCTGAACCAAAGTACATCAACAAAGAGGCTCTAAATGGCCCCTACAATCCAAAAATAAACCATAGTACTAATGAATAACAATAAAGTGATCATATGGCCAATAGGAAGTAGGTAAAAGCAATAAGTTGCAAGTACTCTTTCGTCATAAAAAAATGTGAACAACACTTGTAACATCAGCATTAGCAGAGGTACATCAGTCTTATCAATGGTGTCCCCAATCAATCACAAATGCTTACATTGAATTCAGATGTAAGTGCTAGTGAGTCTGTGCTTATCCATAAAATACCATGTACAAAGCTAATCAAACAGAGGTAAAAGTACCACGTTATTTGTAGTATCAGTTTGAGTATTGAACCTCCTTTTGACTGTGTATTTAGGGTAAAATAATAGTGTATTTCTGCCATTATTTAGTGCATTTCTTAATCAATATACAGATCATTATATGTGTTAGCAGCATATACTATTAACAAAGCAGTAAGCATGTTTAGGAATAAAGTCTGAAACAAAGTCTTAAGTGATCATTAACAGGTGTACAACAATATTTCAGAATTTAAACATTATCATCATATCAAAACAATGTATGTATTTTCAATCTGATATATGAGTGCAAAATAAGGTTGTTATCAGGCCATTATTTAATTGCAATCCAAACCAACGAAATCAATCTTTAGATGTTTTTTTGTTTTTGTTTTTTAAAAATTGCAAAACTGGCCTCTGGACCAAACCGGCCTCTGAACCGGCCGGTTTGGTCCAGAGGCCGGTTTTGCAAATTTTTTACTGAACCGGACCGGTCGACCCTGTGAACCGGTCAGACCGGCCAGTTTTTCCTGTTCCAGGCCGGTTCCGATAACATTGGACAGGAGTGATGGTGACCAGTGAAATAGTGGTTCACAGTACCAAAAAATATCCATGATTAATGGTAAGAGATGGGGTATCCCTATCCCTAGCCACTAAAGATAATGTGGATGGAATAATGAGGGATCTAGAAAAGTCTCAGAATAAGGTCACACAGTTGAAAGAGACCTTGAAGAGAGAGAGGAGTGAAAGTCATAGTTTGAAGAGGAAATATGAAGATATGATCAGTGAAGTTGAGGTGTCCAAGGCAGAGTGCCAGACTCTACAGGAAGATAAATATGCTTTGGTGGTATCCACAAGCAATATAGAAAAGGAGGCTAAGGTCACCCTAGCAGATTTTTGGAAACTCTAGCAGAGATATCACGTTTTGGAGGCAGAAAGTGATAATCTAAAATTTTGGATTGAAGAGTTCAATAAAGAAATGTTTCATTAGAGGATAAAGTGACATAATTGGAAGTATAAAGGACCACTGCAGAAGGGAAATCTAAGCTATATGAAACTCACGTAGTAACCTTAGAAGATCAAAAGAAGTCACCGGAAGCCTCGTTGAAGACAACTATGGAGAATAAAGGAGATGTTGAACCTTTAAAGAAGCATGATTTTATATTGAAGAATAAGATTCATCAAATGCAACTTCACATGGTGGAAGAGAGGTAAAAATTTTAGCATGTAGAAATAAGGTTGGAGGAAATTATAAGTACAACTTCCTACTTCTTGGACATGACACAGGATATCCTCGAAGCTCTAAAGGGACAAATGACATGGGTAGAAACAAATAAGGAATCTCCCACAGACATACCTATTAAATATATGGAGACGATAAAGTCAAAGTATGACCTAATCGAGTTTGCTAGCAAAGAAGTAGAAGATCTAGTAAAGACAGTGAGGAAGATGAAGAGTGCCTATGCAGAATTCTGTAGAAGAGTCCTCCTAACTTACAATTCGTGTCAAATATGTACTAGCAGGAGATTAGAGGAGCTACCCGAACATGAAATATTTTTGAAACAATTGCAGGAACAATACAACGAAGATGAAAAGGCCATTCAACCAATAAAGAGATTAGATGAAGAGGTGCTTACAAATTAAATAGCACATGTGGTAGTTAGCAGTCACTTACTGGAAGACCAACTTCACTTGATCCCATCCAGAGTGGTGGGTATAAAAGATCAAGCTGCTAAACATGAAATTACTATCATATTTATAGAACCTTTTGGTTTTGAAAACATAGCAGCAGATGCCAATGTGTGGAAGAAATTTACGAATGAGCAAGATGAGCCATCCTAGTTGGACTATTACAAACAATTGATTAATTATGTAATATATTGTATTTATCTTTTTATGATTTCATACGCTAAAAGAAAAAAATTTGGTAAGGAAAGGTTAGGGGAATCCCAAAGGGAAAAGAAGGTAGCTCAAGAGTTTTGGCTGTATGTATAAGTATAGGTAAATTAGATGTAAAGAGGACCTTTTTTAGACTATATTCGTGCAATGTAATTGTAAGGAGAACTGTTCCATATTATAATAAAGAGTTATATTTTCGGTTGGAGAAAGCGCTATGGAGTTTCAAATGCTCTCCATAGACTGGTTCAATGTGAACTATTTCTATTTCAAGTTGTTTCTATGAACTATGAGATCGGTTCAACTAAAGAATTATTTCATGTTGTGAATGTTTTCCTGTTTATTTCTATGAAATTTCCACATCATTTCTGAGTAATGAATGTTTTAATTGACAATGAGCTATCTCTTTGGTTATCTGTCTACTTATATTTGTGTATTTTAAATATGAACAACTATCTTTGGTATTCTAAATGCATGTTATGCAGTACATTACTCATCATTAATTATAGTATTCCTCCCTAGGGATAGGCTAGATAGATTCAGTTAGCACTAGTATAGTTTGTTTTCCTATTCATGATTTAGAAACAAAAGAGATGAAAACGAGAGGTAAGAACTTGCACATCACATTGTGACACTCTTCATTATATCTATCAACTGCATGTAGTTATGCACTTGCATATCATACATAAATATAAAACTAAAAAAAAATATACACGGTGGACTGGGCCGCAACCGGTAAAACAAGATTTAACCGTTCGTTGAACAACGGTAGCCGGACCGTAAAACAGACGGATTCCCCATACCAAACAATAATGATCTAGTTGGGAACTCTTATTCAGGAGAATCCCTACTGTTGTTACCTATGATTTTCAAGGCCTCAACAATTTTTGGTGCTAGAAGGAGGGACACTAGTACATGGATGGCCGAGGAAATTAATTTTCTCGAGATTACTCCACCAGTGACAGTTCTGAAACCATCTTTCCTCATAAAACCGCTCCTAAAGAAAAATAAAAGGGGTATCTCTATCCCATTGATAATGAAGTAGTTGAAGATTTAAGGAGGATTACCAAGTCATATGCAAAGAATATTGGAGGGTTACCTATTATTCCTGCTTTACCTAGAAGAGAGTATCATAAGAAATATTTTCCTCAATTAGAAGATTCATTACTGGTATAAGATATTGAAGAATTTGTAGAAATAGCCTTGCAAGAAGTTGTCCAACCTCTAAACCAATTGGGGCTAGATTCCCATCACTTTTCTCCTTTTCGAACTCCTATCCAGTTTCCTCCTCAATATCCAATCAGAATCATGGCCAATGTGAATGCAAATCATCCACCTCCACAACCTCCTTGGAGGGATATATATCCTTTGAACTTGACCCCTCCATTGCATGCTATGCCTCAGAGTTTTGACAAAGCTTTACCCATGTTTGAACCAAATGAAGGAATTTTTGTGGATGATCATTTGGAGATTTTTTATCTGGCTTTAGAGGGATTACAAGCAACAGAACATGAAGATTTAATCTACATATTATTCCCGCATACATTAAAGGGAAAAGAAGCATCATGGTATTTTTACCTGCCGAAAAACTCAATCACAAATTGGAATATTTTTGAGAGAACTGTTCAGAAACAAATACGGAATCCATAAAACTCATGTTGCTTTGATGAAAGGATTAATTTCCCTAGATAAAGAGAAGAAATAAAGGGTACATAATTTCACTTAGAGGTTTGTTTCCTACCTAAATAATTTTGATGCAGCTGACAAACCATCTGAGCATGCCCTAATTGAGTATTACACCTCAGCTCTTGGGCTTGATCTAGCCATGTTTGTAAAAATATTGGTTAGACCCACTTTGGTAGATACATATGAAGAAGCTGAGAAGGTGGAGGAAAAAATGGAGAGTATAGACCATTATCCTATGCAGTCAGAAGAAAAAACTTATGGGAACAATAATCCTCTATTATTAACTAAGCCTAAAGATGAGCGATCACAGGAATTAGATGGGGTGGCGAAGATGATGTAGAAGCTGTCAAACATGATCATTGATTTGGAAAAATATAAGGAGTCCCATAAACAATAAAATCCTTATTATGAAAAGAGAGATGATAACAGTCATCCCAAGCCTCCCCCACATAGTCCCTCAGGCATGAATTTGACAGATGTAGGCATGGACAATTTATGTACATTCCATCAGTAGCCTCATTTAGAAAAGAATTTTCCACAATGGATAAATTCCATGACCTTAGTAATGAATCAAATTGTTGGATTACAAGTTGAAAGAAACTGTAGATGAGAAAGAAAAGGTTAATGAGCCAACAAAGACCCAAGATGAAGATACTTTGATCTTATGGGATTGTGTTTTCATGTTCAATATAGAGGATGAAGATATCACTGAAGAAGATGATATACAAGAGACAAATGTTACAATAAGGAGTCAGAATTCATTAAAATAAGACAACATCATACTTCCCAAAATTAAGAAAATTCAGGAGAACATAAAAAGATAAAAAATGATTCTCAGAAAGTTAATATACCAGAGTTTGTCATCACAAGTTAGAGTCCCAAGAAAAGAAATATGCCTGTAAATTCTACCGAAAATAAAGACGAGAATGTAAAAAATATTTCTATTGAACATGAAATGGGATATGACATTGTGGAAGATATTAAAAAGGCCAAAGCAAATATCTCTTTGTTTTAAATGTGCAATCTACCCCATCAAAAGGAAAATCTATTCAAAGCACTTGAAACACCTGTGAAGGAACCCCAAAAGGATAACCGAGCTGATGAATATATTGGTGAAGCAAGTTTAAGAGGAAAGTCTAAGTATAGAACTCCAACATTCCTTATAACTTTTGAAATTTTCAATTACAACGTACATAACTGTTTAGTGGACTTTGGGGCATCAGTAAATGTCATGTCGCTCGCAATTTGCAAAGAAATAAATGGTCAACCCAAGCCCACTACAGGACAAGTTATCCAACTAGATAGGAATGCAGTAAAAGTGTTAGGTGAAATGGAAGATGTACTAATCCGTTTATCAGTGGATGAAAGAGTCTTCCAGTACATAGACATTCTTGTAGCAGACATCCCGGATGCATATGGTCTCATTTTGAGTGGGGATTGGGCGACAAAATTGGAAGGATATTTTGCATCATATTGGTCACATGTGTGATTACCTTATAAAGTATGTCAAAATCAAATAAAAGTGTTGAGGGAACCTCAAATGAAATACAATGTAACTCCATTGGAAGGCAAGAATGAACCTGTAAATTCTATGTTGGGATACTATTTTCTTTAAACTGAACCAGGAAATTTTCGAGCTGAAGAATCTAGTAACATATCAGGCACCCATCCTGATCTCCTTTAGTTTTCATAGGCTGATCAAATTTATTGTAATATAGTAGATTTAGTATCAGAGGTAGTTAGTAGTTCAAATGTAGTAGGAGTATAAAGTTTTTGGATTCTTTATTTTGATGGTTCTAAAACCTTGGAAGGGTCAGGAGATGGTTGTGTCCTGATCCATCCATAGGAAAATAAATATTTTATTTCATGTACATTAGAATTTGAATGCACAAATAACAAAGCTGAATATGAAGCATTAGTCCAGGGACTAAAAAAAACAATAGAATTAAAGGTAAAAAATCTCAAGGTATATAGAGATTCTGAAATCATTGTTAAACAATTTCTGAACAAAATTCACTGCATATCACCGCATTTGAAGGCTTACCAAAATCAATTTTGGGATTTATTAATAAATTTTCATGCATTCAA
The DNA here is from genome assembly GCA_001517045.1 of Pseudotsuga menziesii. NCBI lineage: Eukaryota > Viridiplantae > Streptophyta > Pinopsida > Pinales > Pinaceae > Pseudotsuga > Pseudotsuga menziesii. The sequence goes on from LPNX010175306.1 coordinate 175,837, forward strand.
TATTTCCTCAATCCCTAGAGCAAAAAATGCAGTAGCTAACTTGTTAGCTACATCAGCTGCAAGGTTGGTACCTACAAATAATAGATGTTCAATTGAATTGCTTTTCAAGCCTTCTATTCCAGACAACATAACCAATATGAGGGTCTTTGATGATGCTCAGAAAATATTGGAATGTTTAATGAATCATGATACATTTAAAGGAGCCATAATAGATGACGAATAACATCAAGCAGACCTGCAGAATGAAAATTTCATTATGAAAGGAGTCAGAACTTTGGAACAGATGTTTGATTTAGACAACAAGTTTAGAAATCCAGCGAATGCCAGGACACATAGCTCGTCTTTACAATTTGAGCTAATAAATCTAGGGACAGAGGCTGAACCCAAATATGTGATTTTGGGGAAGTGTTGTTCACCCAGTGATAGGAGTAAATTCATCAGTTTATTCAGATAATACAAAGATGTATTTTCTTAGACCTACGAGGACCTAAAAATTTATGACACCAAAATTATACAACATGTTATTCCTATCAAAGTTGGAGTCAAACCTTACCAGCAACCTCTAAGAAAGATGCATCCCAAATTAGAGCCCCTCATTCAAAGTGAGGTGAAAAAACTGCTAGATGCTAAAATCATATGTAAAGTCATACATTTAGAATGGGTCTCAAACTTGGTACCGGTACAAAAAAAGTCTGAAGAGATCATACTTTGTGTGGATTTCAAAAATCTTAATCATGCATCAGATAAATATAATTACCTTGTCCCACCCATGGAACAAATACTGCAAATGGTCTCAGGTTCTGAATTGTTTTCTCTATTAAATGGTTTCTCAAGTTATAACCAAGTTTTTGTAGTAGAAGAAGTCAGGCTCAAGACCACTTTCAGAACCAAGTGGGGAACTTTTGCGTGTAGAAGGATGCCCTTTGGACTCATTAATGATAGAGAAGCTTTCCAAAGGGCTATGGATATAGATTTCCATGGTATGATTGGTTGTAGTTTTGTTGTTTATTTAGATGATGTCATTGATATTTTCAAAAAAGAAATAAGAGCACGCATTTCATTTAAAACAGATTTTCGAATGTTGAAGAAAATATGGCATTTCTTTAAATCCTAAGAAATGTGTGTTCGTTGTCACGGAAGGAAAGCTATTGGGTCATGTTATTTCTAAAAAAGGGATCTCAATAGACCTAGAGAGAATTAAATCCATAGAACAAATCCCTTTACCCCATAATAAAAAGGGTATGCATTTTTTTATGGGGACAATAAATTTTGTGTGAAGGTTTGTGATAGAATTTTCTCAAATCGTTAAACCTTTGCAACAAATGGTGAAGCAAAGTGTCCAATTCAAGTGGACTGATTCAGAGAAGGGTGCATTTGACAAGATTAAAACGTACATATCTCATGCACCATCACTTAAAAGTCCTAAATTTGAAAATGATTTTATCTTATATAATTTTGCTTCAGATGATTCATTAGCAGTAGTGCTTATGCAGAAAGAAGAAGGGGACCAATGAATACCCCATATAGTTTATGACCACTGGTCTGCAAGGGGCTGAATTGAACTATCCCACAGTTGATAAACAAGCTTATGCAATTTTTAAGGCAATGAAGTAATTTCAGCCATAGATACTTAAGAACCACACCAAAGTAATAGTCCCAGACCCAGTGGTACAATCCATTTTTTTACAAAAGGAATTGGGAGAAAGAAGAGGGAACTGGGTGACTACTTTGGAAGAATATGATCTTGAATTCAAACCAGAAACCATAACTAAAGGACAAGTGTTACAACTAATTTTACCACACATGGTGGATCACACCTTTATGGCCTTCCCTATCCCTATCCAGACTCTTCAGACCCCATAGACCATTTTTGTACCTTTGATGTTTCCAAGATCATCCCCAAAAACATGTATTATTTTCCATACGTGACTTTTAAACCTATTCTCATGTATATACGAAGATATGAACCTTAATCCCATGTACAATGGGATGTGTGCAAAAGGCCAAATAGTTTTGGAGTTTTCCTTGATGTGGATCCGAGTCACTTGTCTCTTATCCTTCCATATGCCTTGAGATTGCTTGGATTTGACCTTCCATTACCCTATTGAAGCACTATATAAGGTTGGATACATTGAAGGGAGAGGAATTGAAGAGCAAGAAAACTATAGTCCATTGTTGCCGGAGCTTATACTTGAGTCTGCATCCCTTTGTCCCTTGGAGCACTTTTTGTTCTTCCCAAGCTTGACTTTGCTTGTGAGCTTGCTATCGAGAGATGGAGGATTGAAGTGGTGGAGGCTCAGGTGGAGGACTCAGTTTCTTTGATTCGCAGATGTGCCGACAGAGGTTGTCACTATTGTAATCTCTGTTTTATATTAATATAAATATCTTTCCCTATGTATTTAAATGATTATTGAATCCATGGATGATTTTAAATGCTTATATGTTATTGATTATATATGCTATAGTAGGTTTAACACCATCATATACAATTCTTTTCTTGTTTGCTGAATGTTGAGAGAGCAAATTGCTAATACAAGTGAGAGTGGAAAAGATTAACGGGGATCTACATCAAACGTCCGGAATAAGGTATGTTCTGAGATCCTTTAGTGTTAGATATTTGGGTTCTCTTGCATATGGGAAAGGATTGATTTCTACGGTTACTTTGTCTATTGTGGTACCCCAAGCCATAGGAATTTTTCTCCTTAACATAATTGGAGACCATATTGGGAATTTCCTAGTCATTTCCTTTGGGGGTTTTATCATCATTCAATGTTCTTGAATTTCTCCAATTTATCTACTTTTGAGTCGAGTCTGGGGGCATGTTTTCCTAGTAGTGTCTGATAGGAGTAAATTTTGTCTCAGCTTGTCTGTTTACCTTCTTTTTTTATCTCTTTTTCTCTTATACGTGAGTTTTGTCTTCACAATCACGTGTACACGGGGGTTTTACTGGGATTTCCGCATATATATGCGGGTTTTTTGCACACAGTCATGTATTCCCTGAGTTTTTCCTTTTTTAGGAATATTAAGTGTTATTGGGTGAGTGTGGATGGTTGCTCAGTTTTCTTGGATGCTGCTAAGGTTGGTATACACCTCTGTTTCTGACCAGAGATGCTTTTTTAGTTAGAATTTTTTGAAATGTTCTTGTCATTCCATTTTTTATTTTTTGTTTTGGGATTAGTGCATTAGGTCTCTTTTACCTTAGTTCTTTGATTGGATGTTTTATGATAGTGCTTGCAGTGTTTGGGGGTGGTAGAGTCATTCTTTTTCTTCATTATCTCATTTTAATTCAAAAAATACAAAAATATTTGCTTTTTGCATCATTATGCATTATCGCATTTTGCATTTTACATGGTACTTGCATTAGGTTTGCTTGGAGAAGTACTAGTCAGGATTTCATATAGGAATGATTGCATCTTCATTTGAAGGAAAATTGTGCACTTCACGTAGTAGCATACCCCATTTTTCATTTGACACAGTGCATTTGCATTGATTGTTAGGTGTGCATTTTACTTCTTGTTGCGTCATAACATCATTAGCTACAGAATCATTTACCCTTTTTGAGTAATAATCCAATTAAAATCAACGCATAATAAAATGAATTACACTCTTTATTTTATAGGGTGCACCAACAAGATTAGGTTTTAGGGCCTTGGAATAGTTCATTGTGAGTAAATTCTCCAAGAGCACTAAACAAAACATTTATGTGTCTGTCCAGGTGAGAGTGTGAAATTCCTTTATATAATTAGTGTTTCTCAGGATCCTCCTCTTACAAGGGAGTTAAGCACGAGGCAGTGTGAGTGGTTATTGATTGGGATGACCCCTATTCATAATTGAGTAGCATCAGAGATATTTCTAGGATTGTATTTGTATATGCGGGTTCTCTCGATAGTTTTAGGCTGTGCTACCCTGCCAATACGGTCAATCTTGCCTGTGACTGTCTACCCGAGCATTAATTATATTGAGGTGACCTTAGTTTCCTTAGCTATGTTATCAAGTAGGTACTTCATAGAGGTTATTCTGTAGGTGTCTTGGCTAAGTAGTGGTCGGACGGCACAGTTGCTATATGCGTTGAAGCCGAGGGCCACTAGAATTGCTTACGAACATCCGCTTGTTGTGTATGGGAGTCTCAAGCCTCTCCTAGGTGAGACATACCTTCTTCATTTGGGAGCTCACATATCCTACCATTTCTTGCTTGTGATTTGGCTTTACATTATATAGGTGTATGCTATGTGCATGCTAGTTTTCCAAGGGTTTGCGTAATTAGATAGAGTCTTTTTCATTTTCTGAGTCATTGTGGATTCAGGTGCATAAATTCACCATTCTCATCATTTAGTAGGACTTCTGCCTTCCATGTCTCCTCCTCGTTTGAGAGAGAAAAACAGACACTCTAGCGAACTACTTCTCACATTGATTCACACACGATGGGAGATCATGAGGATGAGATTCCTAATATGTCTTCTCCACCTCAAGAGGCTGAGGATGTAGATTCTACTCATGTGTATGATCCTTCACTAGATATACCTTCACATTCTGGTTATGATCCCTCATTCACAGGTCACTGATATTGGTTTCCAGGTGACAAGAATCATCATGAACCCACAAGCACTAGTTATATTCATTATGGCATACCTGATATCCCTACACACAATCTGACACATCATGTTGAGTCAAAGATTGAACCTAGCACTACACCTAGATTCACTCCTATTCCTTTCCATGTAGAGAGATTTGGGAGCACTAGTCACATTGCACCTTCCATCCTGGTGGTGGAAGCTACGTCACATGTTTTTCCTAGACCTAGTGTTAGTAGTTATATACAAATAGCAGAACCAAGACGAGTGACCATAGGGAACACTTATTACATCCATTCACATCTCTCTTTGTCCTCAAATCGTACTCCTTTGAATGCATTCTTAACAACCCTTCCTCCCCCTCATTCATGTGGTCCTTCGGGATGGAATGTTCCTACTAGCCATGTTCGTACTGCGACTGCTCGCATGGTACTATATCAGAGTCAAGTACCTCTTGTTGTCTCAGGAGTTCATGTTCCTATTTCTAGATTGTCTCATATTCCATCACAAGGAGTTCCCCATATCCCTAAATATGGACCTTCTCATGGGACATCCCATGGGACACCTTATGGAGCTTCTCATGGACAACCTTATGGACCACATTATGGACAAAACTATCAACCCTATGGGTACAGGTATCTACAACATGCTTACTCATCTAATTATGTATTTGTAGCACTGCCTAGTCAAGGTACACCACATCATATTGCTTCCATGCAGCCCTACACAGGTCAAATGGGATGAGGATATTATGGCCATGGGCATGGTATTTACAGTAATCAGCCCTATATGAACCAAAATTATCAAGGAGCGTGGAATACACCGGCTCAACCTAGGTTCCCTTTCCTTGCAATGCTAAAATTACCTGACTTATTGAGACTCATGAATGATCCAGTATCTCATGACCTGACTTGGCCAGCTATCCCCACCAAGCTCCCTTGGTACATTCCCAAGTTCAAGGGCAAAGCAGGAGAAGATCCTAGTGAACATGTCACTACTTTTCACCTTTGGTGGTCTTCCAATTCCTTACATGATGACTCAATATGTTTAAGTCTATTTCAGCGCACCCTCACTGGGTCTACAGTGAAATGGTATATAGAGTTACCGAAGGGGGAATTCATTTTGTTTGATGACCTTGCTATGAATTTCCTTAATCACTTCTACCTACCTGTGCATTATGACATTGGTACAAAACTCTTGTCGACATTTTGACAAGATAAAGCCACACATATCTCGGACCATATCCAAGAGTGGTGTAGACGGAAGAGATTGATTAAAGCATTCATACCACTGAAATTTCTCCTTGAATGGTCCCTCAAATCATTGTTACCATACATCACGAAGGATGTTTCTACATATGGAGTTCAGAATGACGAACAAGCAATCTTTAGAGCACATGAGTTGGATTTGATTTATGCTCAATCCATACTTCTGTATGAGATCATACCTAACACTCTGCATTATAGTTTCAATCCCAAGATCAAGCCTGGACCACATGCTGATGGCATTGTGGGTTGTACAAGTGCTAATCTCGTGGATTCAGTTGTGAATAAAGTAAGTCAATTGTCTATTAATCAATCTGTGTCGGGACAAGCCATGACTTCATCTCAAACCACCCAAATGGAAAGTGTAATTTTCATGCAATCATCAAACCAAAAGGGAAACCAACATCCTGGAAGGAATAAGAAAAAGGGTAAAAACAATCGTAAGGGTTGGACTAAGAATGAAATTCCAATTTTAATGACAAGAACACCCTCAATTCTATGGGGGACAAGTATTCTAAACATAAGGTTAAGTTTCCTTGCAAATTATGTAAGGATGACCACCTCACTCATGTGTGCCCTCGTATGGAAGATGCCTCGAGGTTCATAGCACAGGGCTCAGCTGTGCTGGCCAATCCTTTACCCCATAATCAAAATATGAAATCGAGGACCCATGATCCTCATTGTACATTGGGTGGAGATCAATATCCACCTGAAGCCAATACTAGTCATGGTTGGATCAACATGGTATGTGCTACTAAGGTTTTGACTCATGCGAAAGACTATGGTTCATTGCAACCAGACCTTGGAAAATAACCTGCTCCACCTGAGAGCCCTTTGCATATTGAAAACCCTTTAGATAAACCTGATATTGCACCTCTCATTCCTAAGGTAGTCCTAAAGCGTTCGCAGCACAATCCTAATTCCCAAGACGCCAAGAACTATTCTGTTGTCGAGGATTTTGGCCAAACTCCTTGTGTGATGTCTGTGCTTGAAGTACTTCAGAGTTGTCCTTCGTAAAGGAAAGCTTTACTTTCTACTCTTGGGGTTAATGATGATAAATCTTCTTTCATCATCAAATTCGAAACCATGGGACTTCAGCCTCAATTTCCTTACTACGTGTCTCTCTTGATTCATGTAGAATGTATTAACATGACCATTAAACACATTGTGATTGATGAAGGAGCTGCTGCTTTCATGATGTCTTTGTCATGCTGGAAGGGTTTGGGTTCTCCCGAGTTGTCTCAATCCACTAACATGTTGATTGCCTTTTATGGTAGATAATTTTGGCCATACGGGATTCTTCCTTCTCTTAAATTCTGATTGGGAGGGAAGACCATTGCGATCAAGGTCGAGGTGGCTGATACGCCCCTTGATTACAATCTTTTACTGGGTCACAATTGGATGTATAGTATGAAAGACATATCCTCTTCTCTATTTTGAGTTGCATGCTTTCCATTTAATGGGAATATTGTTAAGATTGATCAGACATCATTCAAAAATCTGAGTGTTGATGCATCATCGGGAGCTTCGGTCCCGATTATCGACCATTCTCAGCCGGCAACTGGGAGTGTGGGTGTTGGTATGTATCCATGCCTTATGGGGACCTTTAGTTGTCCTGCGCCCATTCTTATGATCGAATCTAGTTTTAGTGGGGCTTCATCTTCATTGAATTTGGTGTCTTTTCACACTACCCATATGGAAGATCCTTGGATTATTCCTTCACCAAGTCTTTTGAATTGACCTATCAAAATATATGTGTCATTTCCTACAACAATGATATCATATCAAGCGAATCTTGATTGTGTTGTAGAGCCTAGTGCTTCCTCTTCATGGATGGAAGAGGAAGACCCGTATGTGCTGCCTACATGGGTAGTTGAGTCCTCTCACACACATGATTTCCTTGATGATTTTTTTCCATCAAATGAAGCCATTATTGAGTCCATGTCTGGGGTTGAGCCACCTTGGGAAGAGTTACATCATAGATCCTCTTTTCTTCCAGAGCTTGACCGCTTCGAGCATGAGGACTTTAGGGAGATTCTTAGCGAGAATATTGGTAGTCTCGTGGTTCCATTAATATCTCGTAGTCAGATGGCTGATGGGAACACGGCGAATATATCACCTACTATTCCTATCAATATATCTCGCAATCCTGGCAAAATTGAGAACATCTACATTGGGGCGGATTGTTCCCTTGATGAGATTAAGGAGTATACCGAGCTTTTTAAGGAGTTTCGTGACATCTTCGCTTGGTCATATGAAGAAATACCAAGTATCGACCCTCATATTGTCGAACATGAAATTAAAACCTATCTAAATTTGAATCCCTTTCGACAACGTTTGCATGCGGTGAATCCTAGAAAAACACTTGTGAATAAGGATGAGATAGACAAGCTATTAAAAGCCGATTTTATCTATCCTGTTCCCTTGATGGAGTGGGTTTCAAACCCAATTTTGGTTGATAAGAAGTAGGGAGCGATCTGTATATGCACTGATTTCCATGATTTAAATCGTGCTTGTCCTAAGGATAATTTTCCCACACCATTTATTGATCAAATTTTGGATGAGTCTGTAGGAAGCGAGGTATTTTCCTTCATGGATGGATTTTTTGGATATAATCAGATTCATATTAAGCCCATGGATCAACATGAGACTGCATTTATTTATCCTTAGGGTACGTTTGCATATTGAAAGATGCCTTTCGGTCTTAAAAACACTAGAGCCACATTTCAGTGGGCTATTACCTTGATTTTTCATGATCTAAAAAAAATTATCGAAGTGTTTTTGGATTATTTTACCTCTCATTCTTGGCTGAGAGTGAATCATCCATACCATTTGAGATTAGTATTTGAAAGATGGTTCCATTACCAGGTTAGCTTAAATCCTCATAAGTGCATCTTTTATGTGAGGTCTGGTCACTTTCTAGGGTTCATTGTTTCCAGGGAGGGTATAAGATTCGATCCCTTAAAGGTTGAGGCAATACTTCAATTGTATCCCCCGCTCAATATTAGACATATTCAATGTTTTCAAGGTATGGAAAAATTCTTACGGAGATTCATGGTTAACTTTGCCAATTTGACGAAAGGCTTTATGCGTCTTTTAAAGGACACTACCTTTTGCTGGGATGAGCGAGCCCAAGAGTCCTTTGATGCCCTTAAGAGAGCCTTAGGATCGACACCGGTGCTTAGTCTACCCAACTATAACCGTGACTTTTTTATTTATGTGGCCACATCCATGCAGATGATTGGTATGGTTTGTTGATGTATTTTTAATTTTGGAATGTATTCATCTATGTATCTTATGTATTGTAACCCGATGTTTATTCTGGGATGTATCTATTATGTAATTGAGTCATGTTGTCATGCCCTAATGTTTCAATCCGGAGAATCAATAATGTAAACAAGTCATGTCAAGTCATAGTGGGTAACCCTCCAATTATCTAAGGGTTAAAGTCCCCGCAGTTCTGAGCCACTAGGGTTATTAGACTCTCCTAGTAGAGGTCGGTCCTAGTAGGTTTTTAGTCATGTTGGGATTAGTATAAATAGAGAGCTAGGGTCTTTATTTAGAGGACATCACTCACACACCCAATTGTAGCACATAGTTGAGGAAGGAGAAGACACTGGGGCTGGACAAAAAGAAGATTACTGCTGTCGAGAGTGCATCTTACTGTTTTGGAATTTTACATCTTGTGTTGATTCTATCTTTGAGGAAGTTGCAGGGTTTTCTCCATTTATGGTTTCTCCGATGAAAGAAACTGTGTTCATTGTCTCTTGTGTTTGATTCTTGTACTTGTTGTTCTCTCAGTAAATATCCTAACATAATGCTAGCTTAATGTTGAAAAACTAACATGGTATCAGAGCTAACCTAAGAAGAAGACACTATGCAGCTGCGAGAACTAGGGATTCCTAGTTTGTGGATCTTCCTCCATAGATTTTCAGCAAAATTAAGGTGGAATAACTCTCCTCCTTATGGCGCATCTTTCTGTCGAAGCAGAATCCAATTCTGAGGTTTTTCAGTTTTGGACCTGTCACTATTGTTGGAAATTAGGGATTTTCACAGAAGAGGAATTTTTCAGTGAGCCCGGGCTTGGATTGATCTCCTCCCCAAAATCAAAGTTAGGGACAAATTTCAAGGCATTTTGGTAGACAAAACTCTGGAAAAGCAAAACCCTAATTTGCTCCTGAACCAACTCTTTAGGATTTCAGCTCAAGTTTTAGAACTAACATCTTGAACCTGGTAAGATCTAAAATATTTTGTATTTCCATTTGAGGTTCTCAGTTAAGATGTCTCATCATACTAAGCTTGATGAAAATATTGAGGTAGTTGATAACTTCTGAGCCTGGAAGTATAGGATCTCCCTGGTCCTGGAAGATAATGAGTTAGACTCCTACATCCATGAGGAGGTTCCAGTTCCAAAGGGAGATGAGGGAAAGGCATTACATAAGAAGAATATGGTTATGGAAAAGAGGATCATTGCTGATTCTATCAAGGATCACCTTATCCCATAGGTTTCCTCTCTCAATACACCTAAAGCTATGTTTGATGCCCTAACCAAATTGTTTGAAGGGAAGAACATAAACCGAAAGATGAACCTGAGAAACCAACTAAAGAATGCGAAGATTCAAAATGCAGAAACAATCCAGTCTTACTTCACAAGAGTTTCTCAGATCAAAGAACAACTAGAAGTAGTTGATGAATAAGTGGAAAATGCAGAGATTGTAATGAATACCTTGAATGGCCTTCTTAGGTCATGTGATTCTTTCATCCAAGGAATCTGTGCTAGAAAGAAGTTAGTCAAGTTCAGTAGACTATGGGAAGAGTGCTCTCAAGAAGAAGCTCAGATAGAAGCTCGAGAAGAAAATATGGGAAGTGAAGACCAAGCTCTCATGGTACATTCCAAGTATCACTCCAAGTCAAACAAAAGAAGACCTCATAGCTCCAGAGGTAAGCACTCTCACAAAGATAACACTAGAAAATATGTATCTAGGATCATATGCTATACATGTGATGAAGCAGGACAGTATGCAAGGAGTTGTCCTAACAAACAGAAGATAATGAAGAAGAGCAACAAAAGAAGACATCATGCTCATGCTACAGATGATGATAAACCATCCAGGAAGAGATCCAGATATGAAAGTTAATATTCTTCAAGCGAGGATGAATATTTTCTGATATCTTCTCTCACAGGTAACATTACTCATGGAAGTGATGATTGGCTTATAGATAGTGGGGATTCCAAACATATGACTGGATTCAAGGAATCCTTTATGAGACTGGAACATGAATCACCTCACAAGGTAAAGCTAGGACATCATTACCAATATCCAATAAAAGGTAGTGGGGAATCTTCCTATAAATTAGACTATGGAAAATCTCTAACAATGAAAGAAGTAGTGTTTGTGCCAGGACTCAAGAAGAACCTTCTCTCCATATCAGCATTAGATGCAAAAGGAATGTGGGTTGCATTCATATATGGTCAAGACATCATGTGGCCAAAAGGAAAGACTATCGATGATGCAGTAGTAATTGGAGAACAAGAAGGAGGATTGTACAAATTAAAGGGCCATCCAGAACAAGCCTTGGTCCATGACATACTAGAGCCAAGTGAACTTTGGCATAGAAGGCTTGCACATGTGCATTACAGAGCACTACCTATTGCAAGAAAAGCTATCAAAGGTCTTCCAGAAATCCAAGCAAAACATAATGGGGTCTACAAAGGATGTGCAAAAGGAAATAATACAAAGAAGACATTTCCAAGCAGCGAAAACAAAGCAAAATGAATATTGGAAATCATCCACTCCGATGTATGCATTCCTATGTCATCAAACTCTCTAAGCGGGTATGCATATTATGTTTCTTTTATTGATGACTTTTCTAGGAAGACATGGGTTTACTTCATGAAGAACAAAGACAAAGTATTCAGTAAGTTCAAGGAATTCAAAGCCTTGATAGAGAACCATACTAAAAACAAGATCAATACCATTCGATTAGATAATGGCAGAGAATTCACTTCAAATGAATTCAAAGAGCTATGCAAAGAATCAGGAATTAAGAGGGAGTTGTCCACTCCTTATAATCCACAACAGAATGGGATTGTAGAATGAAAGAATAGAACTATCATGGAAGCTACAAAGGCAATGCTTCATGATCAAGACCTTCCTATGCATCTTTGGGCGGAAGCTGCTAGAACAATGGTGTGTGTACAGAACCATACTCCATGTATAGTACTCGAGAAAAAGAATTCTAAAGAAGTCTTCTCCAGCAAGAAACCAGGATTCAACCATCTTAGAATATTCGACTGTCCTATGTACATCCACATTCCAAAAGAGAAGAGGACTAAATTAGATCCTTCAGGAAAGAAGGGTATATTTGTGGGATACTCTGAAAGCTCGAAGGCTTACATAATACATTTCTCAGGATACAAGAATATTGAAATTAGTAGGGATGTGACATTTGATGAAGACACAGCTTACAACAAATCCAGAAAGAGACCTGATGAAGAACCTAAAGAAGAAAAAGCACCCAAAATTCATGATACAACCATAAATGAAGAAACTCGATAAGAAGATCGAGAATTTGAATAACCACAAAGACCTGTAGATCCACCTATGGAGAAGAATCCTCATAAGAGGAAACCTGCTTGGGTAGGAGAACTTATCCAAGGCACGAAAAGATATGGGGCTCCAGAAGAGAATCACAGAGAAAGAAAGAGGACCAGATCCTGTTCCGGGTATGTAGCTTTACTATGTGATTTCATTGATAAAGAACCTTCCAGATATGAAGAAGCGGTGGAATGAAAATAATGGAAGGATGCTATGATTGAAGAGTACCAATCGATCATGAATAATGATGTTTGGGATGTTATCCCAAGACCAGATGGGAAGTTAATTGTAACTTCCAAATGGATCTACAAGATAAAACATGATGTAGATGGTAGCATTGAAAAATATAAGGCAATATTTATAGCTTGGGGTTTCTCTCAGAAAGAGGGAATAGACTATGAAGAAACCTTTGCACCTGTAGCTAGATACACTTCCAGCAGATTAGTACTTTCTCTAGCTGCAATGATGAAATGAAAGATACACCAGATGGATGTCAAGGCTGCCTTCTTGAACGGTGTAGTGGAAGAGGAAGTGTATGTAGAACAACCACTTGGTTTTGAGACACATGACAGGGAGTCTCATGTATGTAGATTGAAGAAAGCCCTATATGGTTTGAAATAGGAACCTAGGACATGGTACGAAAGAATTGATAGCTTTCTATCTAGTTTGGGATTTACCAAGAGTAAAGAAGATTCCAACCTTTACTACAAGTTGAAGATGGAAACCCAGTGACGATTCTACTATATGTAGATGATCTGTTTGTGACAGGTATGGATGGGTTGATTACTGATACGAAGAGAAAGCTTGCTGCCGAGTTTGAGATGAAGGACTTGGGTATGATGCATTATTTTCTAGGTATGGAGGTGTGGCAGAGTGCAGATGGAATCTTCCTTGGACAAGGGAAGTATGCAGTAGAGATCCTGAATAGGTTTGGGATGATGGACTGCAAGACTATGGCCACACCTATGGCATCGAACCTAAATCTATTGAGTGATGCTTCATCAGAGTCGGTTGATGCTATGATGTATCATTAGATGATTGGATCATTGATGTACTTGATGAACAGGAGACTAGACATTTACTTTTCTATGAACACCTTGATCCATTTCTTGATAGATCCGAGAAACGTTCACTTGATTGCTGCAAAGAATATTCTGAGGTACCTGAGGGGTACAGTTGATTATGGGCTCAAGTACGATGCAAATCAAAATATTAACTTGGAGGGTTATGTTGATTCGTATTGGGAAGGTAGTGCCACTAATAGGAAGAACACTTTAGGGTGTTGCTTCAGTATGTGATAAGGTATGATCTCCTGGTTTGGTAGGAAGCAATCCTGAGTGGCACTGAGTACAGCTAAAGCAGAGTATGTTGCGGCTTGTTCAGCTAGTTGTGAGGTAGTATGGCTGTGGAAGCTACTGTCTAATTTATTTGATCTCCAGATGGATGCTACTTGCATACATTGTGACAACCAGAGTTGCATGAAGTTGTGTCCCATGACAAGTCAAAGCACATCGAGATCAAGTATCACTATATCAGGGATATGGTGTAGAGAGGAGCAGTGAAGCTCCAGTATGTTGCGATGGAGGAATAGATAGTTGATGTGTTGATGAAGCCATTGGCCAGAGTGAAGTTTGAGTACTTTAGGGAGAAGCTTGGTGTCCTCCAGATCAAGGTTTCCTCCAAAGGAAAATGATGAGTCCCAAATCCATTCTAACGAGTAGGTCAGATGTAAGGGATGAGCCATTCTATCATGGTGAGAGGATTTAGTTCCTTCCATGTCAAATATGAGTGCTAAGATCCAAAGCCATTATGATGATCAGGTTAGATGTAAGGGATGATCCATTCTGTCATGGTGAGAGGATTCATTTCCTTCCATGTCAGATATGAGTGCTGGCCATTCTATCAAATATGACAGATGTAAGGGAAAATGCCACTCTCTAAGAGAGTGGAGGCACCTGGTATATTACCAAGTACCTCAGTCTAGGACTTGGGGCCATTCTGTCATGGTGAGAGGATTCAGTTCCTTCCATGTCAGATGTGAGTGTAGGCCATTCTAGCGAGGGTGTAGGACTTGTTTCCTACCAGGTCAGATATAGGGGCAACTGCCATTCTCTGGGAGAATGGAGGCACTTGGTCCATTACCAAGTAGCTCAGTCTCAAACCGAGGGCCATTTTGTCATGGTGAGAAGATTCAATTCCTTCTAGGTCAGATGTGAGTGCAAGCCTTTCTGGCAAGGGTGAAGGACTTGTTTCCTTCTAGGTCAGATATAAGTGCTGAATCCTTTTCATAGATGTTAGTGATTTGATTTCCTATTATCCTGGTGAATGTAAGTGCTGGGCCTTTTTGATGTGATTGTAGGTTACTACATGATCAAATGTGAGTGTTGGGCATGCCTTTCTGATGAGTAGGTCAGATGTAAATGCTGGGTGAAGACCTACCTAATGGCTAGGCCTACAACCAGCATGAAAGAAGGCTAGTTTTGTAGAACTTCCTATGATGAGATAGAACACATGATGATGACCAGATGAGATCCAGATCGAGCTATGATCCAAATCCAGTTATGATGACTCTGAGAGATCCATATTGAGTGATGATCTAGATCTAGTAGTGATGATCCAGATTGAGTGATGATCTAGATCCAGTCCAGTGATGATGATCCAGATCGAGTGATGATCTAGATCGAGTGATGTTGATCTAGATTGAGAGATGATCCAGATCCAGTGATGATGTCCCATGATGATCCAGATCAAGAGATGATCCAGATCTAGTGATGATGATCTAGATTCGAAGAATGAAGATGACTTGAAGAATCATAAGACTCGAGATGCAGATGATGAGATGATCCAGTTGATACAGAGAAGAAGACCAGTGATGAAAATTGTGTCGAAAGAATACCTTCCTAGTTAAGAGGGAGTGTTGATGTATTTGTAACTTCAGAATGTATTCATCTATGAATATTATGTATTGTAACCCAATGTTTATTATAGGATGTATCTATTATGTAATTGAGTCATGTTGTCATGCCCTGATGTTTTGATCGAGAGAATCAATAATGTAAACAAGTCATGTCAATTCATAGTGGGTAACCCTCAAATTGTCTAAGGGTTAAAGTCCCTACAGTTTTGGGAACTACCGTTATTAGAATCTCCTGGTAGAGGTCAGCCCTAGTAGGTTTTTAGTCATGTCAAGATTAGTATAAATAGAGAGTTGGGGTCTCTATTTAGAGGACATCACTCACACACCCAAGTGTAGCACATAGTTGAGGAAGGAGAAGACACTGGGGCTAGACAAGAAGAAGATTACTGCTGTTGGGAGTGCATCTTACTGTTTTGGGGTTTTACATCTTGTGTTGATTCTATATCTAAGGAAGTTGCAGGGTTTTCTCCATTTATGGTTTTCTCGATGAAAAACATTGTGTTCATTGTCTCTTGTGTTTGATTTGTGTACTTTTTGTTTTCTCAGTAAATATCCTAACATAATGGTAGCTTACTGTTGAAAAACTAACATGGTTTTGGTTCAGGAGGATGAGGAGCTCCATGAGCATGTCACATACTATTTGAGTCAGAACCTTATAGATGCGAAAACCCATTATTCTCATGTGGAGAAGATTTCTTTAGCCACCGTTCATGCGGTCCAGAGATTGAGACATTGCATTCTCGTTCGCCAGACCTTGGTGGTGGCTCATGTCAATCCATTTCAGTTCATCCTCACAAGAACGATGATCAGGGGAAAGTATAATAAGTGGATTGTTATTTTGCAAGACATTGATCTCGAATTTGTTTTGACAAAATCGAATAAATCGTTAATTTTTGTGGAGCTCATTTATGATTTTCCAAGTGAGGAGGAGGAGGAGGTTTATGAGGATATGTTTGTCGATGAGCATATTTTCCTTATTTTAACTTTGGATGCATGGTATGGTGATATCATTATATATTTGCAAACATTGAAAGTCCCTACTCACCTTTCATGAGATGAACGATGATGATTACGTCACATATCTAAGAACTACCTTATCGTAGATAACACTTTGTACTGCCGTGGGGTAGATTCCATTTTACGTTGTTGTTTAACCCATGAGGAGGTTGAGGTTTTACTAAATGATTACCATGGAGGGGTGTTTGGTGGTCATTTATATGGTCTTTATATAGCCCAAAATATCTTGAGAGTGGGATATTTTTTGCCGTCGATCTTCAAAGATTGTGTCAATGCGGTTAAGAAGTGTCACCCTTGCCAGGTTTTTGCATGCAATATGTGCTCACATCCCACCCTGTTACATCCGATTATCACTACCAGCACCTTCACCAAGTGGGGGTTTGACTTTATGGATTGACACCTAGCTTCAGCTGAGGGTCATCATCACATTATAGTGGCTGTGGATTATTTCACGAAATGGGTTGAGGCTATGCACACGGTTAAATCCTATGGTGAGACAGCCATGCATTTTGTATTCAACCAAATCATTACCTAGTTTGGCATTTTGAAAGAGCTTTTCATTGACCATGGCAGGCACTTTCAAAATAAAATGATGGAAGAGTTGGCTTCGAAGTTGAGGTATAAGCAGGAGCACTCATCTTCTTATTACCCTCAGGCGAATGGACAAGTTGAAGCAATGAACAAATCACTTAAGTCCATTCTCCAATGAACCATCACACAAAGCAAGACGAATTGGCATATCTTGTTATATCTTGCTTTGTGGGCCTATAGGACCACGGTTAAGATAGCCACCAATTTCTCTCCATATCAGCTCGTGCATGGGGTGGAGTCTATCTTGCTGGTTGAATGTGAAATCCCTTCATTGAAGCTAGCTATAGAGATTTTACCAAACACTTCCACATTGGAGGAATGTTTGGTCCACTTAGAGCACCTTGATGAGTAGCGCCGAGATTCCTTAGTGGTTCTTGAAGTAAATAAGCGTCGCATTAAGGTCCAGTATGATAAGTCTATCCGTCTACGGAGGTTTAGTGAAGGTTATTTGGTCCTTTTGTGGGATCAAGCTAAAGAACCCTTGGGGGTATGAAAATTTAATCCCAAGTGGCATGGTCCTTACGTAGTCAAAGATGCATTAGAGAAGGGCACCTATGAGTTGGTGGATTATGAAGGGACAGCCTTGGCGGAGCTTAGAAATGGGTTCTATCTTAAAAAGTACTATGCATGATCTTCAGTCAAGGCTTATTATTGTATATTATTGTACAACTTTTTGCATAGTTAGGTTTTCTTATGGTGATCAGGTTTGTTGATTAGCTTCTATTTCTTATGGAAGATGTTGATGGAGTATTTCATTTACATAGGATTCGCTGATGGTGCTAGCCGCCACACTCAA
The DNA here is from genome assembly GCA_001517045.1 of Pseudotsuga menziesii. Taxonomy (NCBI): domain Eukaryota; kingdom Viridiplantae; phylum Streptophyta; class Pinopsida; order Pinales; family Pinaceae; genus Pseudotsuga; species Pseudotsuga menziesii. The sequence goes on from LPNX010175306.1 coordinate 193,593, forward strand.
AATTCAGCTTCTACTGCTTCAGTGATCTATACTCCTATGGGTCAAGTACTATCTTCAAGAGGCGTATGTTTACAGACTTATTTGAACAATGTTTCTGAATATAGTGCCATTATTGAGTCATTGCGGGATGCCATTTCACATGGTGTTCTCTCTCTTGAGGTACATCTTGATTCACAGTTAGTGGTTTCACTGCTTAATAGCTTGTATCGTATTAGGGATCCAACATTATTACGAAGATTATTACGTATGAGATTTCTAGAATGACAATTTGAGAACAACATACATACATGTTTCAAGAATTTTTAATCAAGTTACTAACTCATATGCTAACTGTGTGTTAGATTAGCATTTGTTTCATAGACCATAAGCATATCACAAACATACATTTTTACACATGTAAATAAATAAAATCGATCATCATAAAAGTTTTTCATTAAACATTCAAAATGTGATGTCATAATACATAAGTGTCATAATACAAAAATGAGGCTTTCGAGCCACCAAAATATAATACATGGTAGTACAAAAATGAATCACTCTTAGGTCTCTAAGCCTGAGGAGGAAGAGGGGCATTCTGATCATGGTAGAACACCATGGCTCTAGCTAGTCGTCGGAATAACCAAACCCATGCTCGTGGTATGCCAACCATCTGGCGCTGCATGGCCTCAGGAAAGTCCTCGACTTGTGCCATGGGTACCCTGTGTGTTAAGCGTACAAAGTTTGTGTGGATGCTTTGGAGCGTATGATCCGCATCCACACCAATGATGTCATATCCTCTTCCCCTCCATCTATGACAAGGGAAACCATTAGGCCACCATGGTCCAACATCTGCATGCACATGATAGATTGTCACTATGTTTTGTCATGCAAAAACATGTCTTTTGAGTCAATATATCAAAAAACGCACAAAAACAATTTATAATTCAAAAAAATTAAAAAGAGGTGTTATACCAAAATCCTGTCACCATCATGTGATAAGACATTTGACATACCTACTTGTCCTGAATCCCAGCTTCTGGAGTGGAAACTAAATAGTTTTTCATCAATCTATCATACAAATTCTCGTCACCACGCATGCCCCTTTATACAAGAGCGGTACCCCTACTCGCACTTCCTTTCATAGGTTGTCGATAAGCAATGCCACCACCCATTGCCCTTGGTCCATAGGTGGTTATTACCCAAACCGCTCTGTCATAGAAGGAGAAGCGCGGTACCCTGGGTAAAAAGGGAAAAGGAGAAGTTTCTCAAGGCTTCTAGATGATAAGACTCCCGTACTGCCTTATCCCTACTGTTGTGGGTTGGTTGAGCTCAATATCCCTCATCCTAGGATCTTAGAGGCCACCTTAGCCACTATTTTCTCAACCATATCTATCCATTAAAGCCCTATAAATATGAGCTCATAGCCATGGTTGAGGGGAGAACATTTGAAGGTATTGTTATGCTGTTGGATTGATTNAAAGAGCTAAAGTCGAAGATTTTGGGGATGAAGAGATGTTTTCATGGAGATGCATGTCAACACTAAGGCTTGGTTGTAAAATTCTTCATATTTCTAATGCAAGTTGATTTTTGTCCCACATATGATGTTTGTAACACCCCGGTTTTGACCCCGTTTACATGATGTATATAATGTAATTAATCGTGGTGAGGAGCTAAAGGAAAAATCCCCACCATCGATTCGGTGGTGTATGTTTCAGAAATAGGGATAGTTGCCGATGGTATATCATGCTATCTAGCACATTATAGTTTGGCATCATGTGAATACGCACATCAAATAAAATAAACCACAACCAGCTATGATGGGGGCAACATTGAATCAAAAGGGCATGATTCCTAAGGTTAAAGGGGGGGGGGTTGTCTAAGCCATGGGAGCCATAGGGAGTTTTCCATGTGTCAACCACCCATTTAAACCTCTGTTGTTTGTTAGTTGGGGACAGTTATTGCTCAGTAGTGGTGGGTGTGGTAGGACTGTTAATCTTGTCCCATGTGCCCACTCCACCAGCAAACTTTCCTCTTCATGTCGCGTGGGGGAGAAGAAACATTGACTCCACTCTCTCACAATTCCACCCTCCGGAGCATTTGTTCCTGCTCCTTCTCATGTAGAGGGAGGGTTCGGCTTCCTCATGTGCACTGTTTGGGGGGATTCTTCATCGACTGATCACAAAGGGTTGTTCTCTCTCCTTCTCGTGCACAAGAATTTTGTGTTGGTTTTTCTCACGCAGGGAGCAGGAGAAATCATGGCTGTCACTCAGGATTTTCAGGTGTAGGAGCCATTCACACTCAGGGCTGTGTGCCTATGGGTTCCATACTGGTTTTGGTGGTACGTGTATGTCCCCTTGCCAATTGTGGCCATGTATGTTGTCTATTGTGGTCTGCATTTTTGTTTTCCTCTGTCAATGCTAGGAGCTTGTTCTGTCTCCCATTTGTGGACTGTGTAATGCTGCCGTGGATTCATTGGGCGTTCAGGGCTGTTGTCTTCCTGCTGGGTTTTCTTCCACATTCATCAATTAAGTTTTGCCCACTCTATGCTGGGAGTTCGGTTTCTTATCCATTACAGACTATGGATTGTTGCCATGATTCTTTGTGAGGTTGTGGTTGTTGATGTACCCTGGTTTCACCTGTTGGTTGGGATTGTCACTTGGTTCTCTTTTCCTTCTTCATAGAGCTATGAATGGGTTGTTTTGCTGCGGTATGCAATGGTTGGTATTTGTACTATTGTGAGTGGGATTAGAGGAGGGGCATGCATGAGAAGATTGGTGTTGAGGCCACCAGCTTGGCATTTAGCCTATCCTAGCTCCTTGACGACCTGGTAACCCTACTGTGTGGGTATGGCTGATTGGAAAACCTTGGCTATGTGTAATCCTGCATTAACCCTTATTCCGTGAGGAATCATGCCTAGCTCAGGGGTGGAAGCATTGCTGAGAGATTGATGAGCACGCTAGCCTATGGTTGGGTGGAACGTTGCAGTGATGTAGCTAGTTGTGGGGCAAGTTCTTCATTGAAAGATAAGCAATCCTGACTGTTTTCATCTCTATAGTTATATCTACTATTTCATGAGAATGATGATCATGCTAAATGCTGGAATGTATATGTTTGCTTCCGCTGAATGTTTAGTAACCATGTATCCTTGTATGTTTTATGCATCTTAGTATGTATTATGTTAAGCTTTTTAATTTCAGCATTGATGCTTGTTCATGTTCATGGGGTTTTTTGTCTATATGATTGGTGTTAGTAGTGTCTTTTTCACTGGTTGAAGGGTCAGGGACGTTACAGAGTGGTATCAAAGCAAGGGTTGCAGCATGGGCCTGAATGGATCGTGAAGATGCAGTGATAGAGGATGTATTGCTTTCTGCCAAGTAGAGACCAGAATTTTATGACAAACAACTTTCACAAAAATTTGCCTAAGTGTTTGAACTGTTGGTTCATCGGAACACTTAGTGGGAAGGACTTCTGATGTAGCGGAAGAGCTAGGAAGGAGCATACCCAATGGAGGACAGTTGGAAGGAAATTGCGAGAAAACTTTCTAAGTTTTCATCGGCCGTCGGTGGAACTTGGTGGATGTGGGAGCCACAGTTTCAGCGAAGATCAGCCAAAGGCCGTCGAAACGCTGGCTCGATGTAATTAAAGAAACATCCGATATTGACTTTTGGTGTCAATGAAATTTAGTTTGGACCGCCGATGCCGTCGACGGAAAATAGTTGTTGGGTTCGCCAACCCATAGTGCTTAATGGTTCCGACTGCTGACAGATGATATGTTCCGTAAAAGAAGAAGAGAAAATTTTTGAAAAATTTCTCTAAGTGTTGAAGACCATCGGCGATCAGAGAAAGATAGTAGTTTGGATCGCCGATACTTAGCCGATTGAGTACCACCATTGCAGATGGCTAGAACACTATTCTCCTGACGAGTAGGGACTTCGGCCACCGATGCAGTAAAGAAAGTTTAGAATTTTTCTTAGTAGTGAAAACATCAGCCATCGGACGCAGAAAATTGTTCATGTGCCCGCCGTTGCGAAATCCTAGATCACTAGCCTTTTGACAGGGAGAAGTTCCAAATGTCGATGCCAGTTAGAACCAGTTCATCGATTGGAAGAAGATCGAGGATGATGGGTCGTCATTGTGGCTGCTGATGGAACTATTTTGTCGATGAAAAGAAGAGAATGGAGCCGATCAAGCAGTGAAAGGGAAGAAAAAAAGGAAAATCTCAAAAAAATTTCTAAGTCCTGGAGTTGTCAGCCATTGGCGATGGTTAGTGGATAGAGCTTCTGACAATCGATGAGCTACATTGAATGAATTGAATGGATTGAACGTCCGTCGTTGCGGCGATCTAATGGAATATATTTCCGAAGGTTAGAGGATTCGATCGCCGACACGGTAACACTTAGTGGATCCGATCGTTGATGAGCAGTGGAGAAGTTAGTTGTACTAACCGCCGAAACATCGAATTGATAGTTGGAATGAGATCCGATTCTGCAAAGAGGAAATTTTTAGTTTTTCAGTGGGATTTCCCAGTAGTTTTTCAACTGTTTTCAACGGGACTTTGAGGGGTTTTTCAGTGGATTTATAGAGCTGAATAGTAGAAAAGTGGCACCGATCTTATGCGCCATATTGCGTGAAAACCAATTATTTACCAACAAAAAAAAAACGAGGGCGCTACCCTTGACCCGCCCTGCAGTGGCCCCCTTGACCCCCGTTGACCCCCGTCATCCCTTGAGATAGTCATTCTTGTGAAAAAAAATATGTGTTTTGGGAAAATTAGTCAAACCCAGAATTCATAAAAGATGAATGGTGCATCGGAAATGAGATCCACAAGTTACTGATTATTTCTCGTTGTATGCACTAACTTTCCCGATAGAAAAGCTTTCCTGAATCTTCCTATACTTGCTCCTACAGGTGGCTGAAGTTGGAACCCAGACCAAAATACAGTTGTGTGTAAAAATGCAGAGATTTGGTGAAAATCATCATTTTAGAAGTGGTTTGATTTTCACACCCAAAGTTAGAATGGAGCATGTGGATAGGCATTGGAAAGCATATCCAGCGGAGAATGGGGGAGAAACACTAGAGTTTGAATGAGGAGCATAAAAGTACTAGTGGCTGTTTTGACAAACAATGTTGCTGTCAATATGGACAAATCCAGGAATTACATGTCTAGAAGTAGCAAGACCATGAAGTCAAACTAGCTGCTGTGTGGAAGAGGAGTTCCATGCAAGGATGTGGGACTTGAAAAGGGAAGTTTCCCTAAACCCTGTCTTGCTAACTATATTATATTTTATAAGTTTTATACATGAAATGTATGAGGATATGCTTTCCATACATATGATATTGAGGATTATACATTTATAATGTACCGCTAATGATAATTATTGCATTGGTGTTGGAATTAGTGGAAAAACAAATGACAACATGGACATGGCTGAATATGTTGCTAATGCTGACAAATGTGACAAGCAACCCTATGGAGAAAGGGATAAAGCAACAAGTCCAGGATAAAAAGTTGGTGAGCAAATTATGCAATCTCCTGCAAAGGACCAACCAAATTGGTCATGCCAAGGGTGTAAGTAGGAGCCATGAAGGTAAGAGTTTGATTATGATGAATTCCAAGGAGTGGTAAAGGTAAGAGACCTCATACCATGTGGATATTTGAATTTTATACTACATTCATATAGAAAGGTGTCATGCTTGTGTATCTTGATTGTAGTAATGCATCCTATATGAAGTAGTCAAGGTTAGGCCATGCATGGTATGTTGAAGGCATAGTATTCCTAAATCAATGCAAGGTAGCATTGAATGGTTATGCATTAAAAGGATTTTATGACTCCGGTAGTCATGCATTGAATGGATGCATATGAAGGGTGTGAGTTACTGATTGCATAAGTATAGGTGCAAATGTTGTGATGCATTGCATTGATGCATTGAGATGAATGCATGGGATATTATGAATAACTAATGGCTGAAATGATGAATTGATGACAATTCAAGAACCATTTCAAAGGCTACTATGAATGCAGGATTGTAAGTTCATAAAGAGGATAGTCATGATCAATTGGCTACCGGAATTCTCTATGGAAGAGCAAGGTGGTACAAATGATATGCTTGTGAAGTAAGGAGTATCTAAACATTTCATTTAATTGCATGAATGATGTGACTATACCTTAAAAATGTTAGTATGATAATGATTGCATGAATTAAATGATTTTGGTAATATTGATGTGACTAACAGTTGGAAGTGTTTGAATTTTATAAATTCTGAAAATGCTTCAGTGATGGTTGCAGCAATGAAAAGGTTATATGCATCTAGACTTACCAAGTGTTTGGTTGATTGAAGCTCAGGTTTTAGGTAGATTATTTAGAGCATGGAAACGAGAGTAAGACCATGACAAATGATGGAATCTACCATGTGAAAGAGCCAAACCTTATGATAAGAATCTCATGGCTGTGAAAATAGTTGGTATGCATAATGGGTTGTTAAATTTGAATTGTGAATTTTGGATTTAAGAAATTGCTGACAACTACTAATCACTATTGGATTGCATAATATTGTGTCAGGATGGTGCATTGTAAGTGGGTATTCATGTTATGCTAGTAAGCATAAAATTATAATGGGCATAGTAGTGCTACTTACAAGAGACCCACAAATGAGGATCACCTCATTGCCAAGCAAACTAATTTCTGTAGTAGACAGAATTGCAAATTCCTATTGAATTTGATTACTGATGTCATTGCTTGGTTATGGAACAATCAATTTGGATTGTATTATCAAATAATGATTGACTGTTTGGATATTTCATGAATGTGCTAGGGGTACACACTACAGGAAGATTAGGTGTAATGGCCTGTAGGAGCCAAACCTCATGGGGAGGTTTTCCCTTATCTTGGAAATGGGTTTCGGGTGAAACTCCATTGGACATTCTGGAAATGTCTCATCTGCATTGCATGTTTGGAAAGCAACATGAGTGAGATGGTATAAATTATGTCGGTACGACATGTGTGGATATGAAATGTAAGAAGGAGTTGGGATGGATAACCGAGGGACTGTCAACTCAGAGAAGGGAGCCCCATTCCTCCTTAACGAAGGAATACTGTGTCAGCAAATGGATAAGTGTTATGTGACCCTTGCTAAGAATATGCATGTCAAATTATTAAAATTCCATATGCATACCATGTTTTGATTTTATTTCCATGATGACCGATTGCTTGAGTATGCATAGGGCCTACATGGCACACATCGGAAACGGGTACACACTTTCCTGATGTCGGATCATGAAAGAGTTTTCAATATTGATTACACCCTAGGGAGTGGACGCACTCCTGGTGTCTCAATAATTGATAGCGAATGATATGAAATATGATTATAGTTTTAGAGCAATAATGCTGATGAGTTTGCTTATATTGCTTGTGTTGACAAGCTAAATAGATGCAGTTGGGTGTTGCACTGTAATGAGAAAAGGAAAATGGTTTTTGTGAGGGGTTGTGGAGTAAGGGTTATTGTTGATATAAGTGTATGTTGGTATAAGTGTATTGTTGATATAAGTGTATGTGTTGGTATAAGTGTATGTTGGGTTGTTATATGCCTGAGGATCCATAGTAGATCCTAGACCTGGAAATGGTCGTGGTAAAGTTCCAAGCCCAGTCAACATGTGGATGTACTGGTTGGACATTAATTATTTGATGTTGTGGAGCAGCCTACGTGCTGACCTAACATCCAAGTCCATAGGTGAGCCCAAGGCTTGCAAAGCGAAGCAGGATCCTATGGACCAATGAGGAAACACACAATACAGATAAGTATTGGATTATTTTGCTTATGAATGTACATGTGTATATGATTTGGTTATGATGTTTTAAGCTCTTGTTTAAGAGATAAAAACTAATGAGAATAAACTAAACATGTGAATCTATTCAATGTTTGGATATAGGTATCGCCGAGAGTGAGGACTATGAGAGCATCCTAAAGGTGCATGTGGACATATGACTGTCCTAGAGGGCTCGGAATGAGCGGTGATGAAAAAGGTGCTAGTAAGACTATGGGGGTCCTAGTAGCCGAGACAAACCACGTGGAGAGACTCCATGGTTTAGATATCTGGAATAGACCGAAGACACTAAGTGCCATGACCAAGAGGGATTGGTCCAACATTCACGGTGAAGTGAAAGAGGATGAGAGCATGAAAATCCACAGCGGTGGTGTGGGTTCCAGGATGGAACAAAACAAAGAGGGGAAAAACTCTTGCTGCTCTCTCTTGCCCTTTTAATTATATATACATATATATATATTTACGCATTGTGAAAACAAAGGATTGTTGAATGCATGTATGGCTAAAAATGGAATGTGTGTATTTGCTTAAAGAAATTTGTGAATGCTGGAATAGTTAATTCCCTACCCAAGAATGGACATGAATGAGCTCGTGTGCCTGTTGGGGAAGGCATGAAAAATATGAAAGTATCCTTGATGAGGCTTGGACTGTCATGCCAATTGGGTAATTAATTGACTGATTTTAATGTCTATATTATGCTTGGTCTGACAGAATTTCAATGGTGCATTTCACAGGTGAGAAAAGTAAAACCAGGTGGTGCACATTGATCATGGAAGCAAATCAAAAGTTGTTGGACTTGGCTGGAAGTCTCCTTCAAATGATTTCCAAGACCCAAGAAAATCTTGGAGAGATGCTCAAGATACAGAAAAGGAAGAATGAAATGAACCACCAGATTTTGCAAGACTCTATTGGTTTGCAAATGGAGGTGAAAAGCCTTCTGGGGGCAATCGGCAAAAGAAAGGAAGGTGGATCAGTGATGGGACATTCGTCCAAGCAACTCTTTAAGAAATGGTCCAGGCATGAAGACTCAAAGGAAATTGAGCAGGTAAAGATGAAGCAGCTAGTGAAATGCTGGGAATGTGGAGGACATCATTTACGCCGGGATTTCCCAATGAGGGTACATGATGAGTGCAATAGCCACAAAATTCCTAGACTTTGGGATAAGCTGAGAGCTGAGAACCAGCAGGAGAAGTTCATGGAAGATGAGGGGCTTGGTCTTGAATGGTCAAAGTAAATAATTGAATGAGGGACAGATCTGCAAAATTTTGAAATTTTGATGTGCAATTGTATATGTATTGTATATGTATTCCTATGTATTGGAACACCGAGGATGGTGTTATTCCAAGGGGGAGGGGGATGTAACACCCATGTTTTGACCCCATTTGCATGATGTATATAATGTAATTAATCATGGTGAGGAGCTAAAGGCAAAATACCCACCATCGATTCGGTGGTGTATGTTTTAGCAATAGGGATAGTTGCCGATGGTATATTGTGCTATCTGGCACATTATAGTTTGGCATCATGTAAATACACACATCAAATAAAATAAACCACAACCAACTACGACGAGGGCAGCATTGAATGAAAAGGGCATGATTCCAAAGGTTAAGGGGGGGGGGGGTTGTCTAAGCCATGGGATCCATAGGGAGTTTTCCATGTGTCAACCACCCATTTCAACTTCTGTTGTTTGTTAGTTGGGGGAAGTTATTGCTAAGTAGTGGTGGGTGTGGCAGGACTATCATTCCTTTCCCACGTGACCACTCCACCAGCAAACTCTCCTCTTCACATCGCGTGGGGGAGAAGAAACATTGACTCCAATATCCCACGATTCCACCCTCCGGAGGATTTGGTACTGCTCCTTCTCACGCAGAGGGAGGGTTCGACTTCCTCATGTGCACCGTTTGGGGGGATTCTTCAACGACTGATCATAAAGGGTTGTTCTCTCTCCTTCTCACGCACATGAATTCTACGTTGGTTTTGCTCACACAGGGAGTAGGAGAAATCGTGGCTGTTACTCAGGATTTTTGGGTACAGGAGCCATTCACACTCAGGGCTATGTGCCTATGGGTTCCATACTAGTTTTGGTGGTACGTGTATGTCCCCTTTCCAATTGTGTCCATGTATGTTGTCTATTGTGGTCTGCGTTTGTGTTTTCCTCTATCAATGCTAGGAGCTCGTTCTCTCTCCCATTTGTGGACTGTGTAATGTTGCCATGGATTCATTGGGTGTTGGGGGTTGTTGTATTCCCACTGGGTTTTCTTCCACATTCATCAATTAAGTTTTTCCTAGTCTATGCTGGGAGTTCGGTTTCTTATCCATTGCAGACCGTGGATTGTTTCCATCATTCATTGTGAGGTTGTGGTTGTTGATGTAACCTGGTTTTGGGGTTGCTGTTGAGTTGTTTTGGCCATGCTAGGGCCAAGAACAACTATGAGTTGTCTTGTGGACTCGAGATGTGTTTCACCTATTGGTTGGGATTGCCACCTGGTTGTATTTGCCTTCTTCAAAGATCTGTGAATGGGTTGTTTTGCTGCGGTATGCAATGGTTGGTATTTGGACTGTTGTGAGTGGGATTAGAGGTGGGGCATGCATGAGAAGACTGGTGTTGAGGCCACCAGCTTGGAATTTATCCTATCCTAGCTCCTTGATGACCTGGTAACCCTACTGTGTGGGTATGGCTGATTGGCAAACGTTGGCTATGTGTAAGCCTGCATTGACCCTTATTCCTTGAGGATTCATGCCCAGCTCGAGGGTGGCAACGTTGTTGAGAGATTGATGAGCATGCTGGCCTATGGTTGGGTTGAATGTTGCAGCGACGTAGCTGGTTGCGGGGAAAGTTATTCATTGAAATAAAAGTAGTCCTGACTGTTTTCATCTCTGCAGTTATATCTAATGTTTCATGAGAATGATGATCATGCTAAATGCTGGAATGTATATGTTTTCTTCTACTGAATGTTGAGTAACCATGCATCCTTGTATGTTTTATGCATCTTAGTATGTATTATGTTAAGCTTTTTAATTTTAGCATTGATGTCTGTTCATGTTCATGGGGCAATTTGTCTATATGATTGGTGTTAGTAACGTCTTCTTCGCCGGTTGAAGGGTCGGGGACGTTACAATGTTGTTGTTGTGATTTCGCATATATATGTTGCTAGATTTCTTAGTCACTAACATAGATTAGTAGATCATATTCTGGTTGCTTTGATTCGTTTTGTGTTGAGATTTTTTGCAGGAACATAGGTGAACTGTCAAAAGCCTTGTATTCTAGATATCTACAGCATCTAGGGAGAGTCTTCAACCTCTGTCCTCTATTTGTTCTGGATCTAAACCATTCAGACCAGTGGAACACCTTACTGTCCGCAGGAGGTGAAATATTCTAGCCAACAAATCTAGCGACTCTATTGGGGAATAGAGTATTTAGTTGTTCTAATCTTCCTCAATCTGCAACTCTTGTCCGAATCCAGGCTCTGTTTTCTTCAACTCTTTTCAGTCAGATCTACTTTTTTATTTGTATTATTTGGGTTTGAAATTTCTAGATTTTTTCAGATCTGAGTCATTTTAGTCTTTTATGCTATGTTACCACATTCAATTCGACAATATTTTCCTTGATCTGGTCTTTTTTGTCTTGATCCATTGTTCCTTTTTTTTGTTTTGGCCATCTACAGGGAACCACGCCCATGCTATGTATGAGGAGCGGTGCCACCGCCTAAACATAGTGAGCAGTAAGTGGTGCCACCACATGTATCTAGTTTGCAAGGAGCGTTGTTGTCTTGAAAATGCTCTCTCAACACCTACAAAACACGATGCCAGGTAGGCATTAGTCCAAAACTCTTTTTCCTCAGTTTTCTTTGTAAAAATTTGAAATTTTGATTACTTCCAGTTCTATTATCAAACTTTTGTTATTGAATCTAATGTGTGTGGTTTGCTACTTTGATGGTTTAAGCTTGATTTGAGTGGAATTTCATAATTTTGTTTAGTCTTTTTTATTGTTCATCCACTTCTTTCTTGTTGGTTGTGCTTAAAGAAGGATTTCTTGTTTCATGAATGTTAGGGTGCTCATTGAAGTCTCTTTCAATTGCATATACTGAAAGGAGAACACTAGATTAGATTCTAGATTTCATTTCTTGCTTGCATAGTAAACTTCTTTTTCTTTCCTTCAAAAAAGAAAAGTTTTGCTTGAGATTAGGACATCATATTTGAGCGTTGGGTTTGGGTTTTATGATTGGCTTTACAAGCTTTCAGGACCTTTATGATCTTCCGTCTCTCATGCATATCAGACTATATCGATCAAAATAAAAAAAATGGTAGTTTTAAGTTAGATTTCCTTATGTTTTTGAGAAATTTGAAAAGTTAGAGTGCATGGGCATATAGGTGTGCTTGGTGTTGTTCTTTTAGTAAAAGAGATTCTCACCCTCCTCATTTACTTTCAAAAAGAAGAATTTGGTTTGTAAAAGTGTTTGCTTGTCTTTGATTTGATGTTCATGACTATTGATTGGAATGACTTTTGGTTTTGAAACAAAAATAAAAACACTCTCTTCGCTCTCGTAAGTAGGCATACTGAACGATAAAGTGAACATTTGCACAAACATATTGCATGGTTTCACTTTTCTGTCAAAAAATCATGCATTCACCTAACAGTAAAAGTTAAAATTAATGGTAGTTGTAGGTTAAAATTTACGTAGTAACTTGAGTGATAGGTTAGAGACATGTTTGGGTGTCGTAAAACGTAGGAGTTGTCGTTATTTGTCAGCATTACATTCTGGGACTCACGCGGGTCTTCCATGTACCTTCAGTATATCGAACGGCCTTTCACGTACCCTTAAGGTATATAGAAAGGTACTTCACGTACTCAATTGTATATCAGAAGGCTTCTTGTGTATGGTTATGCATAAGACATCACTACTACCAATTCGAGCTCCCACATACCTTGAGTATATTGAGAGACCCCACTAGGGTACCTTATCTATCCGAGAAAATCCCTTTGGCTGTCTTGTTTGGAGCCATACACTGAAAACAACATTCAGGGAGATTACTACACACGTACCCTCGAGGTATATCGCTAGTGGCACCTTCTTGACAATCCTAGTGAGAGACCTGACTTTTGAACTCCTCCTGTCATTTTAAGTCTGCTTTTTTTGACCTATAGTCTGAGTAGGGAAGTCTTTGGGTGTGTTTTTTTTTTATATTTTTAGACCCTAGGTTAGATGGGAACTGTACAAACTGGATGATTTAAGACAATCCAAAAGAATACGGGGTTTGCCACCTAATTTTATTCCTGGTTCAAGAGAAAATCCTATGGAAGCTATCGACCAAGGAGTTGCTACCACCTCCCATGTGGGAGATAATGTGGTCATGGAAAGTGGAGTACCATATTCTTCACACTCATCTCCCCTGGTCCAACAACCTTCTCGGGGAAATTCATCGTTCCATTCTCCCTTGGAAGGTCATGTTGATGATACCTGTCTGGACTTTGGTCCCAATACTCCTTTTTGGGAGACACCTATCAGACAGGCCATTGCCTCATTTGGCACTTGTGTAAGTTCTCCTAATAGTGAAGAAGAATGCACACAATACTGTGCTACTATTCTCCATGCATAGGAGGTAGAAAATCATATTGATAACCTATTAGGCTCTACACTAGTATGTTCCACATCCCTTCCTGTGGGATATCGTTCACTAGCCAATTCTATGAAACCCATTGAACATATTATAGATCATCCATTAAAAACCCATAGCCTAGGTCAAATTTCCACCCCTCTCACCTCTTATGTTATGTCTATTCCAAATCCTCCTAGGTCTTTTGCATCTAGGGCCCAACCTTCAATTCCTGTTTCGTCAATACCTTTGAATGCCGGGGGGCAACCCCTGACATGACCTACATTATCTGATACTGGAGTTGTACCTAGTCAAGGGAAGACCTCTAACATAGAAACATCTACAGATTTTGTCCCTCCCTTCCACACTAATGTGGTAAATCCCCTATCTATTTCAGGTCATCCCTTGGGGGCACAACCTGTTACCATTTAGTCTTCTAGTGGTTATGCTTATCAAATACCTGTAGGTAATCATCCATCTAATCCTACAGGAATTCCTTATACCAGAATTCCATACCCTAGTAACACTTTTATGCCATGGGGGAAAATCAAATGGTCTTACATGCCTGCTAGGGGAGGGATACCTATACATACTATGGGAGGTGTGGGAGGACCACCTTATGGAGGTCGTCCCCCTAGGGGACCTCATGGTCCCAGAGGATCTGGAAACTTTCCTCCTTATGGTCCTGGGGGCCCTAGTGGTCATGGGGGACCTGGTGGCTTTCCCCCTTATAACTCTAGAGGGTATAGTGGCCCTCCACCTAGTGGTTCTAGTGGCTTTGGAGGTTTACCGCCTCTTGGAGGCTCCATAGAGTCTGGTGGTCCACCTCCTAGTGGTCTTGGTGGTATCGATGGTCTTGGTGGTATTGGTGGCTCTGGCGGTCCTCTTCTTAGAGGCCCTGGTGGTCCTAGCGATCCTAATTCTGAAAATCAACCCCCCATGGGAAGATCCTCTGATGGTTCTTCCTCAAAACAACCTATTTATTAGTCTACCTATGGCCCTACTTGTAATTATATGCCATATCAATATTACCAGTATGTACAACCAAATAAACAGTTACCTTTCCTAGCAAATTTGGACTTGCCTGATTTGTCCAAGTTGATTAATGATCCCATTCGACACAATCCCTCGTAGCCTCCCATTCTGGTAAAGTTACCATTGGATATTCTGAAATTCGATGGGAAGCAAGGTGAATTTCCATGGAACCATGTTATGAATTTTCATTTGTGGTGTTCCTCGAACTCCCTCATGGATTATTTCATTCGGTTACGACTCTTTCAGCGAAATTTGACTGGTACAACCACGAAGTGGTACATTGAACTCCCACAACATTTGTTTGTGGATTTTGGCTCATTGGCAACCGTATTTCTTACACACTTTCAACTCCCTATCCATTATGAAACGGGCACTGAAATTTTAACTTCTCTGTGATAGAACACCTCCACCCACATTTCTGATCATATTCATGAGTGGAGAAGGTGGAGAAGGATTATTAAGGACCCTATTTTGGATCAGTTGTTAGCTGATTGGTTCACTAAGTCCTTGTTGCTTCTTATTACCTGAGATGTGGCCATGGGCGGTGCTATTACCAAAGAGCAGGCTATTAGTTGGGCCCAGTACCTAGACTTGGTCTATTCCAAGTCCGCGACTCTTTATGATCTGATTCCTCAAGCTCCTCGCCCCAACACTGACCCTACCAAGACACCAGCAGAAGTACCTGTTGATGGGTTTATTGGTTCAATCCAGTCCCCATCCGCAGCAAAACCTACCAAGAAAACCCAAAATGCTACTCCTTTGACTCCTAAGGTTTTTGTCGAGGTCAATTCTATTCAAAGTACTCAAACCTCGGGTAATAAAAAGAAAGGTAAAAATTGAAATAAAAAACCTAGAAACCAATAGGAGACCCCACGATCAACCAATAATGACAACGACAAAAGGAAAAGGAAGGATAAATATCCTTCTCTATTATGCGATGGTGACCATTTTTCAAAGGAGTGTCCCCGTCGGGATGAAATATCCCAGTTTCTGAAGTCTAATCCCGCACCTGTAGTACTTATGGATCCCTTTCCCTCTCAACAACAAATAGTAGACCACATGTCTAACCAGGGTAACTCTAGTTCATTGAAGGAAATTCATATCATTTCCTCAGATACCATCCATCTACAAACTCGAAGCCAAAATTATGATAAACCCACAGACAAGAAAGAAGATCAATCTTCTTTAGGGAAAGCTCCCTCTACTAGTTCTTTAGAATCCTCGTCTACTGTTCCCTTGTCTATCGAGAAGCCTACTCTCGACATGATTTTTCACCCACCAAAGAGTACTCTTCGGAAGGCTGTCTTTAATCCCAATTCCCAAGCTGCTTAATTCTATAATGTAGTTGAAGATCTCGCTTAGGCACCTTATGCGATGTCTACCCTAGAAGTACTCCAAAGTTGCACCACACAGCGCAATAACTTGTTGATAGCTTTAGGAGCTTTAGACCCGGATAACACTAACTTGATTCACTTCAATGTTGAGAACTATAAACCTATATTACCACATAAACTTTCTTTTTAGATCATTACAAAAGTAGTGGGAAAGAAAGTCTTCTGGATGGTACTAGATGAAGGAGCTTCAACCTCGGTGTTATCTCTAACTTGTTGAAATCTCTTGGCTCTCCTGAGCTTGTAACATAATAAAAAACCCTTAAAACCTTTGATGGACGGGGTTTCCAACCATTGAGCTGGGGGGAAAAACTGTTTCCATCCAAGTAGAAGTGGTGGATGCCCCTTTGGATTATAACCTCCTTTTAGGAAGGAATTAGTTCTATGCCATGACTGCTATTGCTTCAACAGTATTTCAAACTATCCAATTCTCGCATCTTGGGAGAATTGTTACCATTGACTAGCTTGATTTCTGTACGTCGGATGTTACTACTTCTATAGCTAATAACATCCACATGTTAGGTTAGTCCCCTCCTCCTTACCAGTCGATTGGGGTAGGTAGGGGATTTTTCCGTCTACTCCTCCTAGCACAGATACCGCAACAGTACATATGATCGCCTCATTTGATTTTGAGCCCAAGGGAAAGAATGTTGTTGAGTCCACCTCGTTGAGCCCACGCGAAGCTATGTATGACACCATTCAAACTTGTTCTGATGATCACACTGATGACCTTCATTTAGTGGCTTCAAATACTTACCATTTATCGTACTGGTTAGAACGTTCTCTTCCAATTCTAGATTATCTCTTCGAGACTTTTCCTTCCGATGAATCCATAATAGAGATCATGAATACGGATGAGCCCATTTGGGAGGATCACCATCATAGATCCATGTTCCTCACCAATACCAATTCGGGCAGCCATGATTTTGCATCCTTGTTTCTTACTGATATTTTCAACATTCCACAAAGTCTTATATTGTTGCAAGACACATATTCTGAAGGAAACCTTTACAACATTACTAAAACAAACCCAATTGACATATCAGCCAAGTCTGATGTTATTGAGCACGTTCATATTGGGAAGAACTGCTCCACAAATGAATCTGAAGCATATAAGGCACTTTTCAAGGAATTCTATGATATTTTTTCTGGGTCCTATGAAGAGATGCCGAGGATTGACCCTTCCATTGTGGTCCATGAGATTAAAACTTATCCCATAGCTAAACGTGTCAGGCATAAACTTAGGCAAGTACATCCTAGGAAGGCCACAACTATTAAAGCTGAGATTGAGAAACTTCTGAAAGCCGGTTTTATTTATCCTGTACCTCTGACAGAATGGATATCGAGCATTGTACCTGTCAATAAAAAGAAGGGCACCATTAGAGTCTGCATCGACTTTAGGGATTTAAATAAAGCTTGTCCCAAGGACAACTTTCCTACCTTGCATATCGATCAGATTATCAACAACTGTGCTAAAAGTGTCATCTTTTCATTCATTGATCGATTCTCCAGCTACAATGAAATTGAGATATTGCCCTCGAATTAGCATAAGACAACATTCATTTTCCCATGGGGAACCTTTGCATATAATAAGCTACCTTTTGGCTTGAAAAATGCTGGAGCCACATTCCACTGTGCGATGTCCTATTTGTTTCATGACATTAAACATATTGTTGAACCATACCTTGAAGACCTCCCTTCTCATTCACATCGACGGGAAGACCATCCTGGTCATCTTAGAGACACATTCCTGAGTTGCCGTCATTATAATATACGGCTCAATCTGCATAAATGTGTTTTTTGCATTGAGACGGGATGTTTGCTTGGCTTTGTGGTATACAAAGATGGCATCCAGATTGATCCTTTGAATATTTCCACTATCATTAATCTACTAGCCCCAACCAACATCCTTGAACTCCAAATTTTGCAGGGGAAGGAAAACTTTCTCTGTCGTTTCGTGTGCAATTTCGCTAAGAAAATGCACAGTTACATGCGTCTCCTCAAGAAGAACACTCCATTATTCTGGGATGACCAAGCCCAATGTGCCTTTGATAATATTAATCATGCTTTGACTCATTCACCTGTGATACACCCCCCAGACTATTCAAAGGACTTTCTCTTATATATCTCTACCTCCGCTACTACCATTGCCATGGTTTTAGAGCAGGACAATATCCACAGTCAAGAGAATGTGATTTATTATGCTAGTAAGAATCTTATTGATTCTGAAACCTGTTATTCACATGTGGAGAAGCTAGCTTTGGCCATGGTCATTGCTGTGCAAAAATTTTGTCACTACATTCTGCTTTGCACTACCACCGTATTGGCAGACTAGAACCCGATGTACTAAATTCTGACTCGTTAGATACTCGGGGGCAAGTACTCTTGTTGGATTTTCATCCTTCAAGAGTTTGATTTCAGGTTTGCTAAGGATACATCAAAGAAATCCCTGGTTTTTGTTGAACTTATGTGTGACCTTCCCTACGCTACCATGTAATTTGAGCCTAGCAATTCATTTCCAGATGAATTCCTGTTCCTAATTAGCACTAATAATCCTTGGTATGGTGATTTGCTAATTTATATCTAGACCTAGCATTTTTAGCTGCATCTATCTCACAATGATCGTCGCTGCATCCTTCACCATGCAAAGTACTATCTTATCTTAAATGATACCTTGTATAGATGTGGGATTGATTCCATTCTCCGGCAATGCCTCACTCATGAGGAGGCTGAACATGTGCTGAATGATTGCCACTCTAGAGCATGTGGCAGTAATTTATCTGGGATGGCTACAGCCCAAAAAATCCTTCACGCTGGCTATTTCTGGCCTTCTGTCTTCAAATATTGTCATGGGGGTGTTAAGAAATTCCCACCTTGCCAACATTTTTATCCCAAAAAGCACACCCATCCTACTTTTCTTCACCCCGTCATTGCCATTGGCCATTTTTCCAAATGGGGGATTGACTTCATGCATTGTAAGCCTACCTCAGTCGGGGGGCATGGTTACATCATAGTAGCCATGGATTATTTCACAAAATGGGTTAAGGCCATGTCTACATATGCAGAAGATGGTAAGACTGCCACTCTCTTCTTGTTTAATCATATCATAGCTAGATTTGGAGTTCTGCAGTCCATCGTCACTGATCATAGATCTCATTTTCATAATCATATGATGGAGGAATTGAGTGCCAAGCTAGGTTTTCACCATGAAAACTATACGTCGTATTATCTGCAAGCTAATGGTAAAGTAGAGGCCATTAACAAGGTTATGAAAACTATGCTTCGACGGATGGTTGGAGATCATAAATCAAATTGGAATCTTGTTCTTTTTTCCGCTCTTTGAGCTTATTGGACTTTCGTGAAAACAACTACTGGTTTCATGCCATTCCAGCTTGTCTATGGACTTGAATCTATCTTGCCGATCCAATGTCAAATTCCATCTTTACAACTTGCCGTCAAACTTCTCCCAGACACTTCTGTAGAGGAAGCGATATTTTTGTACTTAAATAACCGTGATGAGACTCGTAGATATGTTGCCTTGGATAATGAGGAACATAAGAAATGCGTCAAGTCACAGTACAATAAATATGTCCAGCCTCGTGTTTTCAATGAGGGTGACCTAGTTTTGACTTGTGACTAGAGATATGACAAGCTAGGGAAGGGTAAGTTCGAGTCCATGTGGTATGGACCTTTCGTTATTTCCAAGGTGTTAGAGAAAGGAGCCTATGAGTTAGTTGATTATGATGGAATCCCTTTGGGGAAACCTTGCAATGGGTTGTACCTAAAAAGTTACTATGCCTAGGTTTTCTTGGATGGTATCTTGTATATATGTATATTGATTGAATTTCAGTGTGCTTTCAGTATTTTCAAGATGATTTTGAGTTTTAGTGTCTGCATCTATTTATACCATGTTTTGGTCATGCAGATGGCTTTCTCTGTCTTCGCTGATGGTGCTTGCCACCACACCTTGAATCTAGCCTCGGCTGCTTGGGTTCTCTATTTCCCAGCTGAATATTTGGTCAGTTCAGGAGCAGTTTGTTTAGGTCCCTCTACTAATAACATCATCGAATATGAAGCAGTCATCGATCTTCTAACTAAAGATACCTCCCAGGATGTTCGTGATCTAGTAGTTTTGATGGACTCTTAGCTCGTGGTTTGTCATTTAAACCATGTCTACACCATTAGGCACCCAGTGCTCCTCTGCCTCTTCTGGAGGGTACGTTTGTTAGAAAGATCATTTGGAACCATTACCTATAGGCATATCCTTAGCGAACATAATGTAGTTGCTAACTCATTGGCTAATTACATCCTATATTGGCATATTTCCCATTCATGACGTTAAATCAAACATGGTATATTGTAAATAAACATTTAAAGACACACAGAAGTCATAGAAAATGCATTTATCCATTTGAGACATATAAACACCGTGTAAAAGTATGTATATATATATACGAAAAAGTTTTACAAAAATAGGTCCCAAGACCTCATCTGAAGCACGTAGGCTTTCAGGAAAAATCATCATACAAAAAATCCTGAAGCTATTTGCTTTCAGTATACATGTCTCATCCACTAATGGTGCTCATGATAGCACATCATTTCTCAAGCCACCCTATGTAGTAGACTGGTAAATCGGCCTGGTAATCCTACCGTATATCTCCAATATCTATTTAGGAGGTCATCTATATCAGCATCTAGGATGTCCAGAGTCAACCTCTCTAGGTTCTCCTCCAACTCCCAGGTGATATCATCACCCTGTGGCATGAAGCGAGCTCCGACTTTCCTATCTAATGGATATGGTCCTCCAAGCCTTGCTGCTCCAACATTTGCATGAAGACAAACAGGTCTTGTCACTTATCATAAAAAATATAAAACATAAAAAACATAAAAAAAATTTCCATTGTTAGGGTTTCTTGCTTCTTACCAATGTCACCTGATTTCCCTCTAGGTGGGAGTGGTAGGTAAGGATCACCTGTAAAATATGTGCCCGCATAGGCATAGTCCTCAACCATATGTATTTGATCCTGCAACCATCTGAAGAATGAATCATTGAACTTCACTCTGCCCCTACCCACTCCTGCGTGAGCCATGAACTAGACCCACCTCAGCATACGAGGGTCCCGTGCTCTCAGACTCTGGAAAATCACCTGGGCCCTCATCTGTGGGACCTGCTCAAAGAAGAAGCAATCTAATATGGAACCAAAGCTAAACTTCTTCAGCTCTCCCTGCTGACATTTAGTCAGTTGATCCTTGAAGATTGGAAGCAATGCTTCCACCCAGTTGAACACCATAGGTGCCATAGCCTCTTGGGTGTACATCATATGTGCCCTGGAAGCCTAATGCACACCCTGGCTCCCTACCACCCTCTGCATGTTGAACAAGACAATCCATAGAGCCCTATCTGTCACTACCTTTATGGGGATTTTCTTCCTCGATGTACCTGTACCTAGTACACACTACCGATCTATGATCTCTCTAGTGGTAATATCCCCGCAACAGGAACCTGTCAGTGAGATGGGGGCACCCTGTCTCGATAGGCCAGTCAAGAAGTAGATATCCTCTACCTCCAGTATAATTATGTGTGCCCCCACCTCGAAATACTGCTGTTCTGGATTCCACATTCTTAGTATCTGTTCCAGTAATATCTCGTGGGACACCATGCTTGGTGTCCGGAATAACTTTAAAATCCCACAGTCCCGAATTGTAGCAATGCAAACTGCATTCCTTTCAGCAGCAGCATCCTTGTCATCATGTGTTCTTTCCTTCCATATCACCATATTTTGGACACCTAGACCTGCCAAAAACAACAATGGTATGCATTAATATAATCTTTGAGTCATTGAAAATAAAAATAATGAATAAATTTTGCCCATATCATTTGTTTAACTTCTTTATGGCCGGAACCGTCTGTGCCCTGTTAGAGATAGGTGGTGGCACTGCCTGTCTACCGTATTCTTGGGTGGTACCGTGTATCCTGTAAGGGGTAGCCGCAGTGCCCACATATTGGATTTTAGGGATTTCCAAATAGGCCCAAAACCCCACCAAATCCCAAAATAGAATCGACGAAATGAAAGATAAGGGTCTTAGCTGTTACCTGCAACTAACGAGACTGAAAATAGACGGTGGAAACTCCCGGTATCAGCTGTGGAAGATCTGGCCAGAAAATGCTCCAAGTGCTCTCTGCTAGAGGTAAATAGTGAAATGTTTTTATTTTTTTACTATTTACTTGCCTTATATAGACATTTTTTGGGTATGAATTACTATAGTTTTGATATTACATCATGTTCTGGTCAAAATCTATTTGTCATAATCCCTTAATGTTGATTTTGAATGCATTTAACACTTGTTTATGAGTCCTCTATAGGTTGAATTTAGTAAGAAGCTTTGGAAAGTTTGTTTATGGCTTTTTCGTACTTTCACAAAATGGAAAAGGTTGTCAAGCATTTATTAGGACACTTTGTCACACTCGTTAAAATCTAGTATCAAAGTTTCGAGTCCAGTTCAAGTTTCTTTCCAGGCTTGTAAAATACGACATTGTGTAAAGAAGCGTCATGGAGTTCTCTTTTCACCTCTTTCTCAAGCTCCTTAAACACGAAAAAGTCATCAAGTTTGTTTTCGATTCTTTCCAAGCTCGTAAAACATTACATTGTGTAAAGGAACCTCATGGAGTTCTCTTTAAACCATTTTCAGGCTCCCTAAATACGAAAAGATTGTTGAGCAATATTGTCTTATTCACGCTTGTTAAAGTATTTGAAGAGTTGTCCTTCCGATGGTAGGTTATCTCTTTCTTGGTTCGGATAGGACTATTTACGAGAAAGGAATACTCTAGCCAATCATGACTGGAAGAGTTCTCTAAGGTATGATTTTACACTTTTTCGGGCCTCAGAGACTAAATCATACGAAAAAGAACCCCCATGGAGTTTTCTTCTGTATTTGTTTAGACTCTCTAAACATGAACAATACTAAGTTTTCTTTCAGTGGACTCATTAAATTAAACATTGAAAGACCTGTTTTGGGAACGAACCCCTCCTCTCTTAGGTTCGTAAAACATATGAGACTGGACTTGTCTTCTGACAAGCTATATCGACTGTTTGTTACCCTCTTTGAACTTGTAAAACCGAAAAGAGGCACTCATCGATCATGATGGAGAAAATGGGAAGGGAATCATTTTGTAAATAATGGCAATTGTTTGTCATTAACTTTGAACATGGCACTTGTCTGCACAATCATGTCAGTCAATTGAGTATTTAGGTGATCTCCGTGATGATCCAATTTCATGAGTCATGTCAATCCTTTAATTCTTTCAAAAGTATGCATTGTCCACTGTCACATTGTGTACTATCCTGTCTAGTCATGTTGCCAAGTCATTTTTTCATGCCGCCCAATGTTCAAAGGAGATCCGAAAAAGTTTTACCTCTACTATCTACACAGTATTTATGTTAGTATCTTTGAATTATTCATATGGTTCCTAGATTCACATCATTCCAGAACTATGTTCCGAGTTTCATGTCATCGATGTGGGACTCATCATGGCCCTCCTTCGACGAGACTATTCCCATCGACATTAGCTCATCATCCAGGAAATAGTCTTAGAAACAAAATTTAGTACCTTGAGATTTGTATGCCTTAATGACAAATTCTCTCGCTCTCAACATAGGTTCACATCATTGACCTTTGATCAATAGAATCGATTGGGTGTTCGACATCAGGACATCTATTCGCACTTAGTAGATTGTACTAGAGTACCTTGGGAATCATTGACATTAATGGTGATCTCCTTCGCACTTGTTAACAATTCACATCATTGGCGGGTAATCAAGTGGTTTCTACCATGTTTGACTTCAAATCATTGTTATCACATGGATAGAATCGTACTTTGTGGAAGACGAGATGAAGACCCTGGGCATTTGTTTAAAAGTGCTCATTGCTTTTTCCATAGGTTGCAATGGATTTTTGTATATCTAGCATGGATCCACAATTGTATGGTCGTGGCTATATTCAAATTTGCATCTATATGACATAGATCTACGGTGTATGTCTGGTAGCTATGTCCAAGTTTGAATCCTCTATCACATGGATCTACATTGTAATCTAGTAGCTATGCTTGTTTATTCCACTCATGGATCTGCCTTGTATTGGTCTGCAGCTATGAGTTTGGTTACTTGTCTCTATGAGTCAACATACAAATTTACTACAGATGCCTACTTGACTGCATACTCCGATCGAGCCGACATTTTAATCTCGTGGCGACGACTTGTTCTCAAAGCTCTCGTTTATCATATCACTCTAAGACTTATGCTTTGGGGGGCATCCTATTATACCAAAATATTGTCACCATCATGCGATAAGACATTTGACATACCTACTTGCCCTGAATCCCAGCTTCTGGAGTAGAAACTAAATTGTTTTTCATCAATCTGTCATACAAATTCCCAGCACTGTGCATGCCCCTTTATCTAGGACTGGTACCCCTACTTGCACCACCTTTCATAAGTTGTCCACAAGTGGTGCCACCGCCTATTTCCCTTGGTCCATAGGTGGTTATTACCAAAACCGCTCTGTCATAGAAGGAGAAGCGTGGTACCCTGGGTAAAAAAGGGAAAAAGAGAAGTTTCTCAAGGCTTCTAGATGATAAGCCTCATGTACTTCCTTATCCCTACTGTTGTGGGTTGGTTGAGATTGAGATCCCTCATCCTAGGATCTTAGAGGCCACCTCACCCACTAATTTCTCAACCATATCTATCCATTAAAGACCTATAAATATGAGCTCATCACCATGGTTGAGGGGAGAACATTTGAAGGTATTGTTATGCTGTTGGATTGATTCTTGGTCCAAGATCATTTGGAGAAAGCATAGAGAGATAGAGTCAGAGATTTTGGGGATGAAGAGTTGGTTTCATGTAGATGCATGTCAACACTAAGGCTTGGTTGTAAACTTATTCATATTTCTAATGCAAGTTGATTTCTGTGCCACATATGATGTTGTTGTTGTGATTTTGCATATGTATGTTGCTAGATTTCTTAGTCACTAGCATAGATTAGTAAATCATATTCGGGTTGCTTTGATTCATTTCGTGTTGATATTTTTTGCAGGAACATAGGTGAACTATCAAAAGCCTTGTATTCCAGATATCTACAGTGTCTAGGGAGAGTATTCAACCTCTGTCCTCTATTTGTTCTGGATCTGAACCATTCAGACCAGTGGAACACCTTGTTGTCCGCAGGAGGTGAAATATTCCAGCCAACAAGAGGGATGGGATTCATTACCTATATCATCGTATGCTGCTCCTGGTAGTAGGGGCATTTTCGAATCTCCCCGGAAATCTATCCATGCATAAGGATAGTCATCAATCACAATGATCTACCACCACCATGATGGAAATAAGTCAGTTGGGTAGGGGTTGGACACCCTACCTCCTCCTAGTCTATGCATAGCATCTACCCAACGTCATTGGATGGATCTCAAACCCCACGAGGAGGAACGTCAGCTCTAGGGCTTAGCCCCAGTACATGCTCAAAGAAGAACATGCTCAATATGCTTCCAAAACCGAAGTTTCTCACCCTTCCCATCTTAGAGTTGCTGAGTTGTTGCTTCATGTTACTCAACAACAGAGTGCTCTAGTCATAAACTATGGGTCTCATGCACTCCATTGCATAGAAAACCAATGGCCGTGAGGCTTGGTGGAGTGATGCTAGGCCAGCTATCCTGTCGAGTGCCAATAGTATGGCCTTCAGTCCTATTACTTGGATGGAGTTTGTCAGGATTTGACTCCCAACCTTTTTTGTGTCCAGAAAACATTATACTGTAATGTACTCATCAATGGTGAGGCCACCTCCGGTCGCACGAGAGCGTAGGTTCACCACCTCTCCCCATCAGGATAATCCTGTAATGAAATATATGTCCTCCACCTCTATAGTGAGGGACATCCCGTCGATATGAAAATACTCTGAGTCTACATCCCATTCATCTACTAGCATCTGCAAGAGTCTTGGTTTGGCTCTCAGGCTGCTAAGACACTAAAACGTGTATATCCCACATGCACTTAGAGCTTGTTGAGCCATTAAGTCACTCTGAACAACATCTTCTACATCTCCATGTTCCCTCTCCCTCCATTCTAGAACCATCATGCACATTAAAAGTAGTTTTTGGTCAATATTTACCTTAAAAAAACCTTGTGCGCAGCCACATATACGACTGTTTGCAAAACAACCATGTATGTACACGGGTTTGGGAGGTTTTTCCTCATATAGCCAGACCTATAAGCAGAAAAAGCCCTGATATCCACGTGGGATGAATGGAATATTTTAGATCGGCCTAAAAATAAAAATGGACCATGGAAATTGAAAAAATTTACATGAAAATGGAAGAGGAGGACATGAGAAATTACCTGGAACAAACAGTGTCGAATTTCGTTGGACGAAGCTCCCAAAATTCATGTTGGAAGTTTTGAGCTCAAATGGGTAAAAATTTCAAATGATTTGGAATTTTTGAATTCTTTTACTATTTATAGAATTATTTTCAAAATTTTACGCCCTTTCTATAGTTTTGAGATATTTTTGACCATTTTGGACTAATATGATGATGTAGGAGTCCATTTTGAGCGTCGTTTGGACCATTGTTTTGACTTGTTTGTGCCAATTTCAAGTATTATGTCTAAACTGGCATATAGGTTATATTTCACATTGGTTTGCACTTTGCATGACGTTATGGATATTTCATGATAACCTTAGGCATGAACCCATTCTATCTTGTCACAGAACCTTCTTGTTGTTTTATAAGTGACATGATGTGAATGGTAGAGCTTAACCATACACGGGTGCCCTAGTTAGCCCTATTTTGCATTTGGTGCCCATGCTGAAATTTTTACTCTAGGATGTGGAAGTCATTTGTATAGTATCACCATGTCTTGGAGCAAGAGCCTCATACTCCTCTTGATCTTTTTGCTGGCCTTATTCCCCCACGAATCCCTTATATCAAGTTGTAATTTCACTATCATGAGTATTTCCTGCCTTACTGAGCCTTATGTCGGCTTCCCTGACTTTGATTATGAGCTATATATCCTAAGCTTGTCTCATGTATAGCCATGCACGGCCATTTTATATATCCTTTGCAACTTCATTCCCCATTTTTATTGGGAGGAAACTTTCCCCCGAGTGTTGTTATCCTACACATGTGTCCTTGCATTGAACATAAGTATGTTCCTCTGCTTGGAACTAGTTTGTTTTCCCCTTGACACTCGTCTCCTCCTAGTTTGTAACTATAAAGAACTTTTATTCTTTTTCAAGATTTTCAAAATATTTGAAAAAGTCCCAAAAAAATAAGAAAACCAAAAATCCAAACAATAAAATATGTTATCTTTGGCAGCAGTCGATTCGTGTCGCCTTCGAACAGATCACTGTATATCACATCCATTGGTTGGGTTAATAGTTTGACTTCAGGATTTGTACTCATTTCTATGAGTTCATCTCCACTGACTGGTTAATCTTGCAATCCCTATCGATCCTCTATCGATTCCTCCTGTGTCATAGAGATATCCCAATATGGTATGTTGAGTCTATGCTACCTACAATCAATCATCATTCACCTTTATGCTCTTGTTCAAAGGAAGTTGAAACCTGGGTCGACCATTCCTCAGTTCTCTTGACTTTGCATGTCAGCCATTCCCAGTACTGATACTGGTTTGTGCACATTATGATCTAGTCCTTCCACATTATACAGATTTAATCAGTACCTTGTGTTGGATGATGGGGGATTCCTTAATTCCCTCCTTCTAGCGGATTTCATCCCATCGACTTCAGATCATTTATTCTAGGATTGGACTCTAGAGTCATTTTGAGTGCCTTGATACTTGCAGTCATTAGTGGTAGTTTCTCTCACCATCAACAGTTTTGGGAATACATCAATGTCCCCTGATCGATGGATCCTTTTAAGTGTTTGACCTCAACACATTTATTCGCACGTGTTAGTTTGCACTCTGGTACCTTGATTCCCATTTTCATTATTGGTGGGTGATCTCACGTCTGTTAACGGTATACATCAATGACCAGTAATCAGAAAATGGACTACTATGTTTGACTTCGACACCTCTATTGACATAGTAGGACATGTACTCGTAGTGGATTGTGTAGAAGACCTTCCAGATTGGTGGAATTTCATATATGCTACCTCCTTGATCGTGCCAGTGTTCATGAGATTTCAGCTCTCGTGACTTGATTCCAGTGTATGTCAAATATCTTCAGCCATTATGGAGATCTTGATCGGTTGTATATCTTTAGATTTCATAGAGATCATGATCCTTTGTATATATTCATCATGGAGGTTTTGATCTATCTATATTGTACGTGGCGATGACCACACATGTCATATTTTGTATCATGCCTATTCATGTCCATTGTACTCTTATGTATCCGGGACTGCTATATGTACTTGCATTTATGTGCAGAGTTTGATTATTGCATTATACTATTGGATGTCTGGTTCTTTCATCTGGTTCTTCATCAATCCACTTCTGGGATGGACTTATAATGTATTTCAATCATCGTATCACCCCTCTAAACTCACACATTAGGGGGCATCTGTTACAACTGATTTTACCACACATGGTGGATCACACCTTTATGGCCTTCCCTATCCCTATGCAGACTCTTTGGACCCCATGTACCATTTTTGTACCTTTTATGTTTCCAAGATCATCCCTAAAAACATGGATTATTTTCCATACGTGACTTTTATACCT
This sequence comes from Pseudotsuga menziesii, assembly GCA_001517045.1. Lineage (NCBI taxonomy): Eukaryota > Viridiplantae > Streptophyta > Pinopsida > Pinales > Pinaceae > Pseudotsuga > Pseudotsuga menziesii. The sequence goes on from LPNX010175306.1 coordinate 222,156, forward strand.
ATTCTCACGTATACACGCAGATATGACCCTTAAACTCCTGTACATCGGGATGTGTTAAAAATGCCAAATAGTTTTGGATTTTTGTTTGATGTGGATCCAAGTCACTCATCTCTTGGCCTTCCATATGCCTTGATATTGCTCAGATTTGACCTTCCATTACCCCATCAAAGCACTATATAGGGAACCCTTTGGATACATTGAAGGGAGAGGAATTGAAGAGCAAGAAAACTATAGTCCATTATTGCCAGAGCTTATGCTTGAGTCTGCATCCCTTTGTCCCTTGGAGCACTTTGTGTTATTCCCAATATTTCCTTTTCTTGTGAGCTTGCTATCGATATATGGAGGATTGAAGTGGTGGAGGACTCAGTTTCTCCGATTCGCAAATGTGGCGACAAAGGTTGTCACTATTGTAATCTTTGTTTTATATTAATAGAAATATATTTTCCTGTCCAATAATGTGTATTTAAATGATTATTGAATCCATGGATGCTTTTAAATTCTTATATGTTATTGATGATATATGCTAGAGTAGGTCTAACACCATCATATAGAATGCTTATCTTTTTTGCTAAATTTTGAGAGAGAAAATTGCTAATACAGGTGAGAGAGGAAAAGCTCAACATGGATCTACATCAAACATCTAGAATAAGGTATGTTTCGAGATCCTTTAGTGTTAGATATTTGGTTTCTCTTGCATATGGGAAAGGATTAATTTCTGCGGTTACTATGTCTGTTGTGGTACCCCAAGCCATAGGAATTTTTCTTCGTAACAGAATTCTGTTACGGAGAACATACCTTATTCTGGACATTTGATGTAGATCCCCATTGAGATTTTCCACTCTCACTTGTATTAGCAATTTTCTCACTCAACATTTAGCAAACAAGACAAGCATTCTATATGATGGTGTTAAACCTACTCTAGCATATATAATCAATAACATATAAGCATTTAAAAGCATCCATGTATTCCATAATCATTTAAATACACATTATTGGACAGGAAAATTGTCACATACCCCAATTTTGTAAAATAATGTTAATTTTTTTAATTTGATTTCCTAAGAAATTATGTTAAATTTAATGCTAAGTAGGAACTGATGACTCAGCAGAGTCAAAAGAAGTGGAATCTAATTTTGAATATTTTATTATTAATAAATAAAAAGTGGAGACAACAGCATGGGAGAGCTGTTAATAAGAGGTTACTAGTCAAACTTGTGGAAGGAACTAGGTGGAGGGAAAAAGACAAGTGGCAGCATCCTCAAACACTTCCTAGGTTGGGGGTGGGAACTTCCCTATAATTGTGTTCATGATACCCCAAGAAAGTGGGATCAGAGCAAGTGGCTCAATAAATGACAACTAACCCAAAAAGACCTAAGCAATATTTTAAAAGTACCCAATGAATAGAGTTGAGGTTGCTCAAATATTTTCCAGAAAAGAATCATTCAGGAGGAATGTTATTCAGGAAATTCATTGGGGGAAAATGGAAATCAGTAAGGAAGGTGTTCTGAGATAAAATATGCAGTAACTTGCTCTGTTATAGCTTGCTAAGCTGGGAGAACTTACTGATAAGTTCAGGATTGTATTAAGTCTAAAGACTGGTACTTGATTACTGCTGCACCTAGTTCCAGCCAGGGAGACCAGAGCAAGCTCCGGGGTCCTGAGGAGTCACTGTTTGAGTGCTCTCCAGGAATTGGTAGGGATGAATGGCCTCCCATTGCTGTTGTTGTCCAAGCTCAATAACAGGTTCTGTTATTTAACAATCTTTGTTTAAATATCTGTGTACGATTGAAGATTATGTTGCAGTTTATGATGTAAAGACTTACAAGGTTTAGTCATGAAAGTGTTCTGAGTTTGTTCAGTAATTAGAATCATTTGATGAGAAATTAAACCCCACCTGCATTTTTCCTCATCTAGAGTGACCAGACCATACTCCAACACAGGGGTGAAATTATAAATAAAGATAGTAGGATGCAATTATAGGATAATTTGTTAGTTTGTTTAAAAGGATGCATAAATTTATTTAACTGTCAGAGCAATAGCATTCTGTACAAGAAGTAGAGTTAGGGTTTGATTTAAGTCATTTATGTTAGATTATAGAACAAGGAAAGAAGCTGTATTTTCTTTTACTAACAGAACTAGATTCAGATGGTTACACATGTTTTCTGTATAATTTCTATTCCAGAAACTTTACTATAATATTTGAAACTGAGAAAAGAATTTACTAGCTAAAGTATGTAGTAATAGAATGAATAGAAATGTTTTTCTTCCGATAGTTATTACTTCCCAGATGTTATATTATAGAATATATAGGAAATAATCTGTAAATAGCAATATAACAAAACTATGAGTTAATTTTATAAGAAAACTAGTTAGTTTATAATCGGCTTACAGCTGTAAATTTATCTAGTTTCTGCTTTTATTTTTTTTATCTAGCTGAGCTCGAATGAGATCTATAGATTATCAGTCTATTATTTGTATAAAAGTTTAAATAAATATTACAATGTATATATATATATATATATATATATATATATATATATATATACGAGATAGATCATAGATAGTCTGTAGACTGTTTTATTTTATTTTACTAACATCATAATATAATAAGATAAAATAAATTTCAAGAGAACTTTTATAAAGTATTTAGCACAGACAGCATAAGAAATAAATAACAGAGTACTATTCTCTATACATTTACAAAATAAACTAGGTATAAATAACTATGAAAGTAATAGTACTCACAGAAAGAATAACCTTTTTAATATAATAGTAACAGTATACCTTCTATTATAATAATAATAATATAGTTTCTATTATATACATTAGAGGAACATTATTATTGTGTAATTAATGAAATGTTCCTATCTTATTAAAATAAAAACAAGAAATAAAATATAAACACTGTGTTCTTATCTTTTCTTTTACAGTAATCAAAATAAAGGCAAAGATTACAGTCTCGGCCTCAGCCGGAGGTCCCTTTTTTAAAACAAAGGGGTTAACCATCTTAAACAACAGAAAAAGGGTCATTATTTGAACCAAAGAAACCGCGAGGGTTACAGGTCATGAAGACCAACCCTTGACTGTCCTTAAAGGACTAACAAGGAGGAATATGCCGTGGTAAAACCAAGCTTACCGTAACAGCTAGTCACCGCGGTCTTGCACTATTCATGCCGAGGAGGACAGGTCGACCCTATAAATGAAGAGGATTTAAGATATTAAAACCTCGAAATAAAATAAAATATTTGTTAAGGCAAACAGTGTTAAAATGATAATGAATAAATTGATGCAGAGCTTCTTACCTCTATCTTTGTAGCTGGAATATGAACATCCATGAGCAACAGACTGACTAGGAGCAAGGAGAAGTGCAATCTTCATCTGTTGTGAAAAGGAGGAATTTATTTACCATAAAAGCAACCAACCACAATGGAGAATGATAACTTCAAATACATCATCTATTTATGCTCAGTCGCCTCTTCACACTCTGCTAAAGACTTAACACAGAGATGAAACCCTATGTTAGCAGCCTGGATTCCAAGGGCCAGAACTCTTATGCCAATCCAAGGAATAGGAAATCTCTACAGTTCAAGGGTTCAGGACGGAGCACGCAAATGGAGAAACCCTGAGGAAATAATCACCGAACCACGCTCAAAGCAAACAAACCTTTGGGTTACAACACTTCTTGTAGTGCTGTGGTCGATCCCACAAGGAGTGGAACCATAAGAAGGTCTACTAGAAAATAGTGCAAGTGACAGAGCGGACAGGGAAGTTTTATTTGCAGAGCGGCCAAAGGCCCGAAGGCAACGAAAGAATGTCGAACTAGGGTTCGGGTCAACCCTTTTAACTTGAAAATACTTGGCTGAAAAGAGCCCACGTTAACACTTTAATAATTGGCATGCAGTGGGTAGGAACACTATAGTTCCATTGATCAAGTTTCCAATGATTTGCAACCCGAATCATACCATGGAAAGTTCTACAAGGTTCATCACATCTTTTGTCAAACCACCTGCAATATAAGTTCAACCATGAAAACCTTAGAAGGAGGTTTGGGAAGTAATATAATGTAGAGCCTTGTCCCTCATATGACCTAGTATATATATATACATATGGAGGATTATAGTGTTTGTTAATAAGTTATAGAACGAAAGGTATTAATAGTTTATCTTGGCGTGGCCCCTTTTTATAACCTTTTCTCTATGCTATATATTTACCTTAGTTCATAAATGAAAGTAAAGGGGACAATTGTTTAGAGGTTATAAAACTATGAAAACCAATTCAAGCTACAAATTGATCATGATTATGGTCTTATTCTTTGACCTCTGTGTTCATCCCTTGTACTTTCTTTCTACAATGTAAAGTAACAACTCCATCACTAGTTATAGAATCATTTTATGATAAATAGATTTTGTTAAGTTAACCTCATTTGCTTGATGGTATAGTTATGAAACTCATAAAGTTTGTATTTGAGTGCAGTAAGTCTTAAAATGTTCAATAATCTTAGCAAGCTAATTATTGACCTTGGATTAGATATAGTTCCCAAGCAACTCAAATATTTAAAAACTAATGGAAATCTTTAAAGGTGGCTTGTATTAAAGTAGTAAACCCTTTAAATTTCGAAGTAACGAAAGTGGAAGTTTGTTACATAAACTCCTTATCATTTTACACTTGCAGCAGCCAATTCAATCGTGGCGTGAACCAGTAATTATGAACATTTTAAACTAGATCTTTGACTTTATAGTTCTGCCATACTTACTCTGCTAGTAAAGAAATACTTAACGCTGTTTACACTTGCATTTAGTATAAACATCAAATGGTTTAGTACTCAGTAGGAATATCAAATCAAGCCTTCAAGAAAGGTAACAACTGTCATCAATACCAGTAGAATCAAATCTACTTCTAGAACATATTGAAAGGAAGAACAGTTTAATGCTTTACCTCGATAAGTTGTGGAATCTGACTAGCATGTATATTCTTCTACTGAATTAAATTTTGTGCGACGAAATTTTATTGAATACTTTATAATTTTGACTAGCAGCACCTGAACCTCTTACCTGTAAATCTGTAAGAAAAGGAAAACTTCTATGTTAGATCGAAAGCTAAGTAAGCCCATTTTTTCATGACAGATCCACCTTGTGGTCGTAAGAAGAAAACAAATCAGTAACTAAATAGAAACTGTTCTATAAATATAAACCTAATCAAAAGATAATTCAGATATGAATTCAGTAACATATAACAAATTAAACAATTAGTGACTACATTTATTGACATTATATGCATTTAAAAATTTTTAATTTTTTTGAAAAATTTGGGGTTTTCACATGTGGTATCAGAGCACAAGGTTCAAACACTAGGCCTTGATGTAGCCCAACTAGCTTTCCTAAGAAAAGTAAATTAAAAAAATATGCTAACATATGTTTTGTTTTATGTAAAGAACATAAAATTTCTTTTTCTTAAAATTAACAGGCAGGTATGGAAAAGCTGGGAGAGTATGCTCAGGAGGAGTCTCCATACACAGAAACCAGACAAATGCCCAGAGAACCTATGTTAGAGGAGGAGACTGCCAACTCTTTAGAGCTGTTGCAGATTGTAAAAGATTTGAAGATTGAAATGGAATCAGTCAAGAAGGAGAATGAGAGAATTTTGAAGGCTCAGGAAGAGTTGAACCAAATTTTAATGGAAAAGTTTCAAACTGAAGGAAGGAGCAGAAGATCAGAATCTGAGGATGTTAGTCATCAAAGAAGATCTAAAAAGATGAAGTTGGAAAAAACTGAAAGAAGTTCATCATCTGAAGGGTTCGGTGAACGACAGAGCTACCACACTACTAGTGACAGTAGTGAGGCTGAGTTGTATGATAGAAAGAAGAAGTACAAACCATATGAGGAGATTTCAGGGTAGTTTAAAAAGATATATCCCCCAAATTTTAATGGAGAGACTGAAAAAGGGGAAGAAGCATAGTCTTGGTTATCTGGGATGAGGAAGTATTTTCATATATACAATTATTCAAATCAGCTAAAGGCAAGAATGGAAATCTATAATCTCTCCGAAAAAGTAGACTTATGGTGGAAAGATCTGAAGAGAGTCAAGGGTATCAGGGAAAAAGAAGTTAACTGGAGTACCTTTAAAAGGTACTTGAAGAAGAAATTTTTGTCCGAACAATATTACGAAGAAAGAGATAAGGAATTTTACGAATTGAAGTTAGGTTCAATGACTATGAAGGATTTGAACAGTAAATTCTTAAGCTTGCTGAGGTATGTACCTTACTTAGTAGACGAGAAACCTAAAGTACAACGATTTCTTAGCTGTCTACCATATCACATTAAGGACAGAATTGAGTATGATAACTCGAAGAATCTGGAGGAAGCCATGAGGAAGGCTAATTTCTGTTTTGAGCAGAACAAGAAGAAAGAAGGCTTAGCCAACTGGAAGGCTAAGAAAACCAACAATCAGCTTGAGTTTAAGAAGAAGGAATTTGTACCCCAAAGGAATTTCAAGAATAATAAGAATAAAAATTATTCTAACAATAAGAATTTCGAAGGAAATAGAAATGGTACTACCAATAATTCAAATGATTTTAAGGGCAAGGAAGCTGCAAATAACCATGGGAATTTTACCAAGAATTTTGAACGTAAGGACCCTATTAAGTGCTGGGAATGTAATGGCCCGCACTATACCTCGATCTATCGAAACCAGAAAAAGTCAGTCAGCAATATTCACACTATGCAGGAGGAAATGACCATTGGAGAATTCGTGAGGACTATGCCCAGAATAAATGCAGCATTGGAGAACCGCCAAGATGATTATCAGACTTCCATGGTGGAAGTGGAAGGCATGATTAACCAAACCCCTGTAACCATTTTAATTGATCCAGGAGCTAGTCTTAGTTACATTGCACCTCAAATAGTGGGAAAATGTAATTTGTCTGTGGATAAGTTTGATAATTCCTGGTTATTTCAATTAGCCGCTAGGAAAAAAAAAAAGTAACCTGTTATGTGAAAGAATGTGCTTTAATTATGGACGAATTTAAAACTACAGTTAAGCTTAATGTTTTGCCACTTGGCTCATATGATTTATTGATTGGCATGGATTGGTTAGAGTAGTATAAGGTAGTTTTAAACTATTATGATAAAACCTTTACGTGCATAAATAGTAATGAACAACCATTAAATGTTAAGGGTATTTCTAGAAATACTGTAATTAGACAGATTTCTGCTTTACAAATTAAAAGAGCTATTAGAAAAGGGTGTAAATCCTATGCTGTAACTATTACAGATGAGGCAAGTAAATCTGAAACAAATAAGTTACAAATAGAAGATATTCCTATTTTAAACGAATTTATTGATGTATTCGCAAAAGAAATTCCAGGATTACCTCCCAGGAGGGAATTTAATTTCACTATTGAGCTGGTACCAGGTGCGGTACCTAGCTCAAAACCTCCATATCGAATGAATATTTTAGAACTTAATGAGCTAAAATCACAGTTAAAAGAGTTAATAGATAAGAAGTACATTCGACCTAGTGTGTCTCCTTGGGGAGCACCGGTCATCTTTGCCAAAAATAAAGACGGAACTATGCGACTATGCATAGACTACCGTCAACTAAACAAGATGACTATTAAAAATATATATCTGTTTCCCCACATAGATGATCTGTTTGGTCAGCTACGTGGAGCCACAGTGTTCTCAAAGATAGACCTAATGTGAGGATATCATCAGGTAAGAATTAAAGACGAAGATATCTTTAAGAAAGGCTTCAGAACAAGGTATGGACACTACGATTTTGTCGTAATGCCATTTGGGCTTACCAATGCCCCAACTATCTTTATGTGCTTAATGAATAATATAATGCATAAATACTTAGATAAAAAAAATTTCGTGTTTATCGATGACATCTTAATTTACTCTAAAACGGAAGAAGAACATAAAGAACACCTAAATATAGTTTTGCAAGAGTTGCGAGAACAACAACTCTTCGCGAAGTTTAGCAAGTGTGACTTCTTTAAGGATGAAATCCAGTACTTAGGTCACGTAGTGACTAAGGAAGGGATTTCAGTTGATCCTGAAAAGATTTGGGCAATCGAAGATTGGCCAGTTCCAAAAGACATAACAGATGTTAGGTCATTCATGGGAATTACTAGTTATTACCATAGATTCATTGAAGGCTTTTCAAAAATAGAAAATCCGATCACTTCATTGCAAAAGAAAGGCAAGAAATTTGATTGGAACTTAAAATGTGAAGAAAGTTTTAAGAAATTAGAAACCTTATTAACAAGTGCACCTATTCTAAGAATAGCAGATCCTAATAAGGATTTCATGGTATGCACATATGCCTGTAATGATTAGGTGGTGTGTTCACTCAAGATGGGCATGTCATTTCCTATGAGTCCAGGAAGTTAAAAATTCACAAAAAGAATTACGCAACTTATGATTTAGAACTTGTGGCTATTATACATGCCTTAAAAATGTGGAGACATCATTTAATAGGAAGAAAATTTATTTTAATGACTGATAATAAAGGACTGAAATATCTTTTAGATCAGCCTAACTTAAATGCAAGACAAGCAAGGTGGTTAGCCTTCTTGAGTGAATATGATTTTGAAATCCAACACATAAAGGGTAAGGAAAATAAGGTGGCTGATGCTTTAAGCAGAAACACAAAGCTGAACTTTACAGCAGCAATCAACACTTATGCTTCTGATTTAAATGAACAGCTTAAAGAAGGGCTAAAACATGATGAAATTTATCAGAAATTACAAGTTACAGCTAAATAGGAACCTACAGAAAGCTTAATAAAAGGTTATAGTCTAAATGAATATGGATTTTTATTATTTAAGGATAAACTGTATGTGCCTAATGTGCCCAAGGTTAATTTTTTAATTCTGGACGAAGTCCATAAAACACCTTACTCAGGACATCCAGGTTACCAAAAGGCTGTAACCATGCTAAGAAAAGAATATTTTTGGCCTAATATGAAGTCTGAAGTAGCTGAATACATTGCTAGATGTTTGGACTATCAACAAGTGAAAACCGAAAACCTGCATCCAGCTGGTTTGCTGCAACCTTTACCTATTCCTAGTTGGAAATGGGAAGTGATTAGCTTAGATGTTATTACTGGATTGCCCAGAAATCATAATAAAAATGACTCTATTATCGTGGTAGTTGACAAGTTGAGCAAAGCAGCACATTTTATTCCTGTCAAAACTACTTACAAGGCTGCCAATGTAGCTGATATATTCTTAAAGAAAATTTTTCAGTTACATGGAGTACCGAAAGTTATAATTTCAGACAGGGATCCTAAATTCATAGGAAATTTTTGGAAGTCCTTGTTTAAAGGATTAAATACAACACTGAATTTCAGCACCTCCTTCCATCCTCAAATAGATGGACAGACTGAAAGAGTGAATCAAGTGCTGGAGGATCTATTAAGGATGTATGTTAAAGATCATCTAGGTAAGTGGGAAGACTACTTGCATCTAGCAGAGTTTGCATATAATAATAACTATCAGTCATCAGCTAAGTTTAGTCCATTTCAAATTTTATATGGACGTAAATGCAACACTCCTGTTTCCTGGAATAATTCAGTAGATAAATTGGTGTTAGGACCAAAATTATTGAAGGAAATGGAGATAATTGTAAAACAAGTGCAGGAAAATTTGAAGGTGGCACAGGATTGGAAAAAGAGACAAGCAGATTTGAAAAGAACTCCCAAGGAGTTCCAGGTAGGTGAGCATGTATTTATAAAGGTAAGGCCAAAGAAAATCTATCTAATACTGGGGAGTTGTGCAAAGCTAGCACCATGTTACTGTGGTCCATTCAAAATTTTATCTAGAATTGGTCAAGTTGCATACCAGCTAGCATTACCACCTAACTTGAAAGTACATAATGTTTTTCATATCTCTGTTTTGAAAAATTATGTTCATGATGCTACTCATGTGGTTGATTGGAATGTTGTACAGGTTGAACCAGAAGGACAAATTCTGGTGGAACCAGACTGTATCCTCGGGAGGAGGGAAATTACTCTATGGAACCGCACCATTGGACAGGCGAAGGTGCAATGGAAGCACCTTAGTCCTGAAGAGGCTACTTGGGAACTGGAAAGTAAGATGCGGGAGGCATACCCGAATCTATTCCAGGAGATGGCAAAGGATGAAGAATAAGTAACATCGAGGACGATGTTACATTTTAAGGGGGTGTGTATGTCACATACCCCAATTTTGTAAAATATTGTTAATTGTTTTAATTTGATTTCCTAATACATTATGTTAAATTTAATGCTAAGTAGGAACTAATGACTCAGCAGAGTCAAAAGAAGTGGAATGTAATTCTGAATATTTTATTATTAATAAATAAAAAGTGGAGACAACAGCATGGGAGAGATGTTAATAAAAGGTTACTGGTCAAACTGGTGGAAGGAACTAGGTGGAGGGAAAAAGACAAGTGGAAGCATCCTCAAACACTTCCTAGGTTGCAGGTGGAAACTTCCCTATAATTGGGGTCACGATCCCCCAAGAAAGTGGGATCAGAGCAGGTGGCTCAATAAATGATAACTAACCCAAAAAGACCTAGGAAATATTTTAAAAGTACCCAATGAATAGAGTTGAGGTTGCTCGGATATTTTCCAGAGAAGAATCATTCAGGAGGAATGTTATTAAGGAAATTCATTGGGGGAAAAGGGAAATCAGTAAGGAAGGTGTTCTGAGAGAAAATCTGCAGTAACTTGGTTTGTTATAGCTTGCTAAGCTGGGAGAACTTACTGATAAGTTCAGGATTGTATTAAGTCTGAAGACTGGTACTTGATTACTGCCGCACCTAGTTCTATCCAGGGAGACCAGAGCAAGCTCAGGGGTCCTCAGGAGTCGTTGTTTGAGTGCTCTGCAGGAATTGGTAGGGAGGAATGGCCTCCCATTGTTGTTGTTGTCCAATCTCAATAACAAGTTCTGCTATTTAACAGTCTTTGTTTAAATATCTGTGTACGATTGAAGATTATGTTGCAGTTTATGATGTAAAGACTTAGAAGGTTTAATCATGAAAGTGTTCTGAGTTTGTTCAGTAATTAGAATCATTTGATGAGAAATTAAACCCCACCTACATTTTTCCTCATCTGGAGTGACCAGACCGTACTCCAGCACAGGGGTGAAATTATAAATAAAGCTAGTAGGATGCAATTATAGGATAATTTGTTAGTTTGTTTAAAAGGATGCATAAATTTATTTAACTGTCAGAGCAATAGCATTCTGTACAAGAAGTAGAGTTAGGGTTTGATTTAAGTCATTTATGTTAGATTATAGAACAAGGAAAGAAGCTGTATTTTCTTTTACTAACAGAACTAGATTCAGATGGGTACATAGGTTTTCTGTATAATTTCTATTCCAGAAACTTTACTATAATATTTAAAACTGAGAAAAGAATTTATTAGCTAAAGTATGTAGTAATAGAATGAATAGAAATGTTTTTCTTCTGACAGTTATTACTTCCCAGATGTTATATTATAGAATGTATAGGAAACAATCTGTAAATAGAAATAACAAAACTATGAGTTAATTCTATAAGAAAACTAGTTAGTTTATAATTGGCTTATAGTTGTAAATTTATCTAGTTTCTTCTTTTATTTTTTTTATCTAGCTGAGCTCGAACGAGATCTATAGATTATCAGTCTATTCTTTTATAAAATTTTAAATAAATATTACAACATATATATATATATATATATATATACAAGATAGATCATAGATAGTCTGTAGACTATTTTATTTTATTTTACTAACATCATAATATAATAAGATAAAATAAATATCAAGAGAACTTTTATAAAGTAGTTAGAAAAGACAGCATAAGAAATAAATAACAGAGTACTATTTTCTAAACATTTACAAAATAAACTAGGTATAAATAACTATGAAAGTAATAGTACTCACAGAAAGAATAACCTTTTTAATATAATAGTAACAGTATACTTTCTATTATAATAATAATAATATACTTTCTATTATATACATTACAGGAACAATATTATTGTGTAATTAATGAAATGTTCATATCTTATTAAAATGCAAACCTGAAATAAAATATAAACACTATGTTCAAATATTAACTCACAGTAACATAAAGAACTTCTTTAAAACCTAAGACTTTCTATTCTGAAGGTCAAAAAAATTATTTAATGACCTTTATAAATTCTTGTACAATAAAGTAATCTAATACAAAAGTTAGATACAGAAAACCCTAGCTTTCGGAAATTAAAATAATAAAACAGAGTAAAAAACTCTTCTGCAGTAATATACAGGAAAGTAGCGAATAGAGTAACTGTGTGCTCGGTTTATCAAAGTAACCGAACAGTTAACAACTTAAGAATTAACCCAATAATTCTCTAGTAGTACTTTTATAAACAAAAGAGTTCCATTCTACAAAAGATACATTATTTTACTTATTATATTGTTCGATTTAGGGTCGAACCCTTTTTACATTAAAAATATACATCAGTGTTAACAGAACTAAAAGAGTACATTACAGAATACGAACTCGCAACTTCAACAAAATTTAAAGAGCAAGTCCTTTATCACCTCTATCATTTATATGTACATATACACAGAACCGTAAATGACAAAACTATCAACTGAAGAATCTAACATAGTATTCTCACTCATGGCCGTAAACCAAATCTATAGAGTAAGGATTCACAGCCTGTACAATGTATATATGTATTTTCTTTTACAGTAATCAAAATAAAAGCAAATATTACAGTCACAGCCTCAGTTGGAGGTCCCTTTTTTAAAACAAAGGGGTTAAACATCTTAAACAACAGAAAAAGGGTCATTATTTGAACCAAAGAAACCGCGAGGGTTACAGGTCATGAAGACCAACCCTTGACTGTCCCTAAAGGACCAAAAAGGAGGAAGATGCCGTGGTAAAACCAGGATTACCATAATAGCCAGTACCTGTGGTCTTGCACCATTCATTCTAAGGAGGACAGGTCGACCCTGCAAATGAAGAGGATTTAAGATATTAAAACCTCAAAATAAAATAAAATATTTGTTAAGGAAAACAGTGTTAAAATGATAATGAATAAATTGATGCAAAGCTTCTTACCTCTATCTCTGTAACTAGAATACGAACATCCATGAGCAGCAGATTGACTAGCAGCAAGGAGAAGTACAATCTTTGTCTGCTGCGAAAAGGAGGAAGTTATTTAGCATAAAAGTAACCAACCACAATGGAGAACGATAACTTCAAATACAACAGCTATTTAGGCTCGGTCGCCTTTTCACACTCTGCTAAAGACTTAACACAGAGATGAAACCCTATGTCAACAACCTGGAATCCAAGGGCCAGAACTCTTATGCCAGGACAAGGAACAGGAACTCTCTACAGTTCAAGGGTTTGGGACGAAGCACGCAAATGGCAAGACCCTGAGGAAATAATCACCGAACCACGCTCGAAGCAAAAAAACCTTTGGGTTACAACACTTGTTGTAGTGCTTTGGTCGAGCCCACAAGGAGTGTAACCATAAGAAGGTCTACCAGCAAACAGTGCAAGCGACGGAGCGGACAGGGAAGTTTTTTTTTCAGAGCGGCCAAAGGCCCGAAGGCAACGAAAGAATGTCGAACCAGGGTTCGAGTCAACCCTTTTAACTTGCAAATACTTTGATGAAAAGAGCCCACGTTAACACTTTAATAATTGGCATGCAGTGGGTACGAACACTATAGTTGCATGGGCAAGTTTCCAATGATTTGCAACCCGAATCATACCATGGAAAGTTCTACAAGGTTCGTCACATATTTTGTCAACCCACCTGCAATATAAGTTCAACCACGAAAACCTTAGAAGGAGGTTTTGGAAGTAATATAACGTAGATCCTTGTCCCTTGTGTGACCTAGTATATATATATATATACATATGGAGGATTATAGTGTTTGTTAATAAGTTATAGAATGAAAGGTATTAATAGTTTATCTTGGCATGGCCCCTTTTTATAACCTATTCTCTATGCTATATATTTACCTTAGTTCATAAATGAAAGTAAAGGGGACAATTGTCTAGAGGTTATAAAACTATGAAAACCAAGTCAAGCTACAAATTTATCATGATTACAGTTTTATTCTTTGACCTTTGTGTTCATCCCTTACACTTTCTTTCTACAATGTAAAGTAACAACTCGATCACTAGTTATAGAATCATTTTATGATAAATAGATTTTGTTAAGTTAACCTCATTTGCTTGATGTTATAGTTATGAAACTGATAAAGTTTGTATTTGAGTGCAGTAAGTCTTAAAATGTTCAATAAGCTTAGCAAGCTAATTATTGACCTTGGATTAGATATAGTTCCAAAGCAACTCAAATATTTAAAAACTAATGGAAATATATAAAGGTGGCTTGTATTAAAGTAGTAAACCCTTTAAATTTCGAAGTAATGAAAGTGGAAGTTTGTTACATAAACTCCTTATCATTTTACACTTGCAGCAGCCAATTCAATCGTGGTGTGAACCAGTAATTATGAACATTCTAAACTAGATATTTGACTTTATAGTTCTGCCATACTTGCTGTGCTAGTAAAGAAATACTTAACGTTGTTTACACTTGCATTTAGTATAAACATCAAATGGTTTAGTACTTAGTAGGAATATTCAATCAAGCCTTCAAGAAAGGTAACAACTGTCATCAATACTAGTAGAATCCAATCTACTTCCAGAACATCTTGAAAGGAAGAACAGTTTAATGTTTTACCTCGATAAGCTATGGAATTTGACTAGCATGTATATATTCCTCTACTGAATTAAATTTTATGCGACGAAATTTTATAGAATACTTTAGAATTTTGACTAGCAGCACCCGAACCTCTTACCTGTAAATCTGTAAGAAAAGGAAAACTTCTACGTTAGCTCGAAAGCTAAGTGAGCCCAGTTTTGCATGATAGATCCACCTTGTGGTCGCAAGAAGAAAACAAATCAGTGACTGAACAAAAACTATTCTATAAAGATAAACCTAATCAAAAGATAGTTTAGATATGAATTCAGTAACATATAACTAATTAAACAATTAGTGACTGCATTTATTGACATTATATGCATTTAACATTTTTTAATTTTTTTGGAAAATTTGGGGTTTTCACATGTGGTATCAGAGCACAACGTTCAAACACTAGGCCTTGGTGCAGCCCTACTAGCTTTCCTAAGAACAGTAAATTAAAATAAGATGCTAACATATGTTTTGTTTTATATAAAGAACAGAAAATTTTTTTTTTCTAAAAATTAACAGGCAGGTATGGAAAAGCTGGGAGAGTATGCTCAGGAGGAGTCTCCAGACACAGAAACTAGATAAATGCCCAGAGAACCTATGTTAGAGGAGGATACTACCAACTCTTCAGAGCTATTGCAGACTGTAAAAGATTTGAAGACTGAAATGGAATCGGTCAAGAAGGAGAATGAGAGAATTTTGAAGCCTAAGGAAGAGTTGAACCAAATTTTGATGTAAAAGTTCCAAACTGAAGGAAGGAGCAGAAGATCAGAATCTAAGGATGTTAGTCATCAAAGAAGATATAAAATTATGAAGTTGGAAAAAACTAAAAGCAGTCCATCATCTGAAGGGTTCGATGAATGACAGAGCTACCACACTACTAGTGACAGTAGTGAGGCTGAGTTGTATGACAAAAAGAAGAAGTATAGACCATATGAGGAGATTTCAGGGGAGTTTAAAAATATAAAGCCCCCAACTTTTAATGGAGAGATTGACAAAGGGGAAGAAGCAGATTCCTGGTTATCCGGGATGAGGAATTATTTTCATATATACAATTATTCAAATTAGCTGAAGGAAAGAATGGCAATCTATAATCTCTCCAGAAAAGAAAACATATGGTGGCAAGATCTGAAGAGAGTCAAGGGTATCAGGGAAAAATAGGTTAACTGGAGTACCTTTAAAAGGTACTTGAAGAAGAAATTTTTGTCCGAACAATATTACGAAGAAAGAGCTAAGGAATTTTACGAATTGAAGTTAGGTTCAATGACTATGAAGGATTTGAACAGTAAATTCTTAAGCTTGCTGAGGTATGTACCTTACTTAGTAGACGAGAAACCTAAAGTACAGTGATTTCTCAGATATCTAGAATATCACATTAAGGACAGAATTGAGTATGATAACCCGAAGACTCTGAAGGAAGCCATGAGGAAGGTTAATTTCTGTTTTGAGCAGAACAAGAAGAAAGAAGGCTTAGCCAACTGGAAGGCTAAGAAAAACAACAATCAGCCTGAGTTTAAGAAGAAGGAATTTGTACCCCGGAGGAATTTCAAGAATAATAAGAATAAAAATTATTCTAACAATAAGAATTTCAAGGGAAATAGAAATGTTACTTCCAATAATTCGAATAATTTTAAGGGGAAGGAAGCTGCAAATAACCATGGGAATTTTACCAAGAATTTTGAATGTAAGGAGCCTGTTAAGTGCTGGGAATGTAATGGCCCGCACTATGCCTCAGTCTGCCCAAACCGAAAAAAGTCAGTCAGCAATATTCACACTATGCAGGAGGAAATGACCATTGGAGAATTCACGAGGACTATGCCCAGAATAAATGCAGAATTGGAGAACCGCCAAGCTGATTATCAGACTTCCATGGTGGAAGTGGAAGGTATGATTAACCAAACCCCTGTAACCATTTTAATTGATCCAGGAGCTAGTATTAGTTACATTGCACCTCAAATAGTGAAAAAATGTAATTTTCCTGTCGATAAGTTTCATAATTCCTGGTTATTTCAATTAGCCACTGGGGAAAAAGGAAAAGTAACCTGTTATGTGAAAGAATGTGCTTTAATTATGGGTGAATTTAAAACTACAGTTAAGCTTAATGTTTTTCCACTTGGCTCATATGATTTACTGATTGGCATGGATTGGTTAGAGCAGTATAAGGTAGTTTTAAACTGTTATGATAAAACCTTTACGTGCATAAATAGTAATGAACAACTAGTAAAGGTTAAGGGTATTCCTAGAAAAATGGTAATTAGACAGATTTCTGCTTTACAACTTAAAAGAGCTGTTAGAAAAGGGTGTAAAGCCTATGCTATAACTATTACGGATGAGGCAAGTAAATTTGAAACAAATAAGTGAAAAATAGAAGATATTCCTGTTTTAAACGAATTTACTGATGTATTCCCAGAAGAAATTCCAGGATTACCTCCCAGGAGGGAATTGAATTTCACTATTGAGCTGGTACCAGGTGCGATACCTAGCTCAAAAGCTCCGTATTGAATGAATATTTTAGAACTTAATGAGCTAAAATCAAAGTTAAAAGAGTTAATAGATAAGAAGTACATTCGACCTAGTGTGTCTCCTTGGGGAGCACTGGTCATCTTTGTCAAAAAGAAAAATAGAACTATGCGACTATGCATAGACTACCATCAACTAAACAAGATGAATATTAAAAACAGATATCCGTTGCCTCGCATAGATGATTTTTTTTATCAGCTACATGGATCCATGGTGTTCTCAAAGATAGACCCGAGGTCAGGATATCATCAGGTAAGAATTAAAGACGAAGATATCTTTAAGACAACCTTTAGAACAAGGTATGTACACTACAATTTTGTCGCAATGCCATTTGGGCTTACCAATGCCCCAACTATCTTTATGTGCTTAATGAATAATATAATGCATAAATACTTAGATAAATTTGTTGTCATGTTTATCGACGACATCTTAATTTACTCTAAAATGGAAGAAGAACATAAAGAACACCTAAAGATAGTTTTACAAGAGTTGCGAGAACAACAAATCTTTGCGAAGTTTAGCAAGTGTGGCTTATTTAAGGATGAAATGCAGTAATTAGGTCACGTAGTGACTAAGGAAGGGATTTTAGTTGATCCTGAAAAGATTCGGGCAATTGAAGATTGGCTAGTTCCAAAAGACGTAACAGATGTTAGGTCATTCATGGGAATTACCGGTTATTACCGGAGATTCATTGAAGGATTTTCAAAAATAGCAAATCCGATCACTTTCTTGCAAAAGAAAGGCAAGAAATTTGATTGGAACTTAAAATGTGAAGAAAGTTTTAAGAAATTAAAAACCTTATTAACAAGTGCACCTATTCTAAGAATAGCAGATCCTAATAAGGATTTTGTGGTATGCAGAGATGCCTGTAATGACGGCTTAGGAGGTGTGCTGACTCAAGATGGGCATGTCATTGCCTATGAGTCCAGGAAGTTAAAAATTCACGAAAAGAATTATGCAACTTATGATTTAGAACTTGCGGTTGTTATACATGCCTTAAAGATGTGGCAACATCATTTAATAGGGATAGCATTTATTTTAATGACTGATAATAAAGGACTGAAATATATTTTAGATCAGCCTAACTTAAATGCAAGACAAGCAAGGTGGTTAGCCTTCTTGAGTGAATATGATTTTGAAATCCAACACATAAAGGGTAAGGAAAATAAGGTGGCTGATGCTTTAAATAGAAACACAAAGCTAAACTTTACAGCAGCAATTAGCACTTATGCTTCTGATTTAAATTTAAATGAACAAGTTAAAGAAGGGGTAAAACAGGATGAAATTTATCAGAAATTACAAGTTACAGCTAAAGAAGAACCTACAGAAAGCTTAATAAAAGGTTATAGTGTAAATGAAGATGGATTTTTATTATTTAAGGATAAACTGTATGTGCCTAATGTGCCTAAGGTTAAGTTGTTAATTCTAGACGAATTCCATAAAACAACTTACTCAGGACATCCAGGTTACCAAAAGACTGTAACCATGCTAAGAAAAGAATATTTTTGGCCTAATATGAAATCTGAAGTAGCTGAATACATTGCTAGATGTTTGGACTGTCAACAAGTGAAAACCGAACACCAACATTCAGCTGGTTTGCTGCAACCTTTACCTATTCCTAGTTGGAAATGGGAAGTGATTAGCTTAGATTTTATTACTGGATTGCCAAGAAATCAGAATCAAAATGACTCTATTATGGTGGTAGTTGACAAGTTGAGCAAGGAAGCACATTTTATTCCTATCAAAACTACTTACAAGGATGCCAATGTAGTTGATATATTCTTAAAGAAATTTTTTTGCTTACATGGAGTACCGAAAGTTATAATTTTAGACAGGGATCCTAAATTCACAGGAAATTTTTGGAAGTCCTTGTTTAAAGGATTAAATACAACACTGAATTTCAACACTTCCTTCCATCCTCAAATAGATGGACAGATTGAAATAGTGAATCAAGTGCTGGAGGATCTATTAAGGATGTATGTTAAAGATCATCCAGGTAAGTGGGAAGACTACTTGCATCTAGCAGATTTTGCATATAATTATAACTATCAGTCATCTGCTAAGTTTAGTCCATTTGAAATTTTATATGGACGTAAATGCAACACTCCTATCTCCTAGAATAATCCAGTAGATAAATTGGTGTTAGGACCAGAATTATTGAAGGAAATGGAGATAATTGTAAAACAAGTGCAGAAAAATTTGAAGGTGGCATAGGATCGGCAAAAGAGCCAAGAAGATTTGAAAATAACTCCCAAGGAGTTCTAGGTAGGTGAGCATGTATTTATAAAGGTAAGGCCGAAGAAAATCTCTCTAATACTGGGGAGTTGTGCAAAGCTAGCACCATGTTACTGTGGTCCATTCAAAATTTTATCTAGAATTGGTCAAGTTGCATACCAGCTAGCATTACCACCTAACTTGAAAGTACATAATGTTTTTCATATCTCTATTTTGAAAAAGTATGTTCATGATGCTACTCATGTGGTTGATTGGAATGTTGTACAGGTGGAACCAGAAGGAGAAATTATGGTGGAACCGGACTGTATCCTCGGGAGGAGGGAAATTACTCTACAGAACAACACCATTGGACAAGTGAAGGTGCAATGGAAGCACCTTAGTCCTGAAGAGGCTACCTGGGAACTGGAAAGTAAGATGCAGGAGGCATACCTGAATCTATTCCAGGAGATGGCAGAGGATGAGGAATAAGTAACATCGAGGATGATGTTAGATTTTAAGGGGGTGTGTATGTCACATACCCCAATTTTGTAAAATAATGTTAATTGTTTTAATTTGAGTTCCTAAGACATTATGTTAAATTTAATGCTAAGTAGGAACTGATGACTCAGTAGAGTCAAAATAAGTGGAATGTTTTTCTGAATATTTTATTATTAATAAATAAAAATTGGAGACAACAGCATGGGAGAGATGTTAATAAGAGGTTACTGGTCAAACTGGTGGAAGGAACTAGGTGGAGGGAAAAAGACAAGTGGCATCATCCTCAAACAATTCCTAGGTTGCAGGTGGAAACTTCCCTATAATTGGGGTCATGATCCCCCAAGAAAGTGGGATTAGAGAAGGTGGCTCAATAAATGACAACTAACCCAAAAAATACCTAGGCAATCTTTTAAAAGTACCCAATGAATAGAGTTGAGGTTGCTTAGATATTTTCCATAGAAGAATAATTCAGGAGGAATGTTATTCAGGAAATTCATTGGGGAAAAAGGGAAATCAGTAAGGAAGGTGTTCTGAGAGAAAATCTGCAATAACTTGGTCTGTTACAGCTTGCTAAGCTGGGAGAACTTACTGATAAGTTCAGGATTGTATTAAGTCTGAAGACTGGTACTTGATTACTGCTGCACCTACTTCCATCCAGGGAGACCAGAGCAAGCTCAGGGGTCCCGAGGATTCAATTTTTGAGCGATCTCCAGGAATTGGTAGGGAGGAACGGCCTCCAATTGTTGTTGTTGTCCAAGCTCAACAACAGGTTCTTCTATTTAATAGTATTTATTTAAATATCTGTGTACGATTGAAGATTATGTTACAGATTATGATGTAAAGACTTACAAGGTTTAGTCATGAAAGTGTTCTGAGTTTGTTCAGTAATTAGAATCATTTGATGAGAAATTAAACCCCACCTACATTTTTCCTCATTTGGAGTGACCAGACCGTACTCCAGAACAGGGGTGAAATTATAAATAAAGATAGTACGATGCAATTATAGGATAATTTGTTAGTTTGTTTAAAAGGATGCATAAATTTATTTAATTATCAGAGCAATAACGTTCTGTACAAGAAGTAGAGTTAGGGTTTGATTTAAGTCATTTATGTTAGATTATAGAACAAGGAAAGAAGTTGTATTTTCTTTTACTAACAGAACTATATTCATATGGGTACACAGGTTTTCTGTATAATTTCTATTCCAGAAACTTTACTATAATATTTGAAATTGAGAAAACAATTTACTAGCTAAAGTATGTAGTAATAGAATGAATATAAATGTTTTCTTCCGACAGTTATTACTTCCCAGATTTTATATTATAGAATGTATAGGAAATAATCTGTAAATAGAAATAACAAAACTATGAGTTAATTCTATAAGAAAACTAGTTAGTATATAATCGGCTTACAACTGTAAATTTATCTAGTCTCTTCTTTTATTTTTTTTATCTGGCTGAACTCGAACGAGATCTATAGATTATTAGTCTATTCTTTTATAAAATTTTAAATAAATATTACAATATATATATATATATATATATATATATATATGTGAGATAGATCATAGATAGTCTATAGACTATTTTATTTTATTTTACTAACATCATAATATAATAAGATAAAATAAATATCAAGAGAACTTTTATAAAGTATTTAGCACAGATAGCATAAGAAATAAATAACAGAGTACTATTTTCTATACATTTACAAAAAAAACTAGGTATAAGTAAGTATGAAAGTAATAGTACTCACAGAAAGAATAACCTTTTTAATCTAATAGTAACAATATAATTTATATTATAATAATAATAGTATACTTTCTATTATATACATTAGAGGAACATTATTATTGTGTAATTAATGAAATGTTCTTATCTTATTAAAATGCAAACCTGAAATAAAATATAAACACTGTGTTCAAAGATTAACTCACAGTAACATAAAGAACTTCATTAAAACCTAAGACTTTCTATTCTGAAGGTCAAAAAAATTATTTAATGACCTTTATAAATTCTTGTACAATAAAGTAATCTAATACAAAAGTTAGATACAAAAAACCCTAGCTTTCGGAAATTAAAATAATAAAACAGAGTAAAAAACTCTTCTGCAGTAATATACAGGAAAGTAGCGAATATAGTAACTGTGTGCTCAGTTTATCAAAGTAACTGGACAATTAACAAATTAAGAACTAACCCAATAATTCTACAGCAGTACTTTTATAAATAAAAGAGGTTCATTCTACAAAAGATACAGTATTTTACTTATTATATTGTTCGATTCAAGGTCAAACCCTTTTTACATAAAAAATATACATCAGGGTTAACAGAACTAAAAGATTACATTACAGAATATGAACTCGCAACTTCAACAAAATTTAAAGAGAAAGGCCTTTATCACCTCTTTCATTTATATGTACATATACATAGAACCATAAATGACAAAACTATTAACTGAAGAATCTAACATAGTATTCTCACTCACGACTGTAAACCAAATCTATAGAGTAAGGATTCACAGCCTGTACAATGTATATATGTATTTTCTTTTACAATAATCAAAATAAAGGAAAATATTACAGTCTCAGCCTCAGCCGGAGGTCCCTTTTTCAAAACAAAGGGTTAACCATCTTAAACAACAGAAAAAGGGTCATTATTTGAACCAAAGAAATCGCGAGGGTTACAGGTCATGAAGACCAACCCTTGACTATCCCTAAAGGACCAACAAGGAGGAAGATGTCATGGTAAAACTAGGCTTACCGTAACAGCCAGTTGCCACGGTCTTGCACCATTCATGCTGAGGAGGACAGGTCAACCTTGCAAATGAAGAGGATTTAAGATATTAAAACCTCGAAATAAAATAAAATATTTGTTAAGGCAAACAGTGTTAAAATGATAATGAATAAATTGACACAGAGCTTCTTACCTCTATCTTTGTAACTGGAATACGAACATCCATGAGCAACAGACTGACTAGCAGCAAGGAGAAGTGCAATCTTCATCTGCTGTGAAAAGGAGGAAGTTATTTACCATAAAAAGAAACCAACCACAACGGAGAATGATAACTTCAAATACATCAGCTATTTAGGCTTAATCACCTCTTCACATTCTGCTAAAGACTTAACACAGAGATGAAACCCTATGTCAGCAGCCTGGATTCCAAGGGCCAGAACTCTTATGCTAGGCCAAGGAACAGGAACTCTCTACAGTTCAAGGGTTCAGGATGGAGCACACAAATGGCGAAACCCTGAGGAAATAATCACCGAACCATGCTCAAAGAAAAAAAACCTTTGTGTTAAAACACTTCTTGTAGTGCTTTGGTCGAGCCCACAAGGAGTGTAACCATAAGAAGGTCTACCAGCAGACAGTGCAAGCGATGGAGCAGACAGGGATTTTTTTTTTGCAGAGCGGCCGAAGGACCAAAGGAAATGAAATAATGTCAAACTAGGGTTCGATTCAACCCTTTTAACTTCCAAATAATTGGCTGAAAATAGCCCACGTTAACACTTTAGTAATTGGCATGCAGTGGGTAGGAACACTATAGTTCCATGGGCAAGTTTCCAATGATTTGCAACCCGAATCATACCATGGAAAGTTCTACAAGGTTCGTCACATCTTTTGTCAACCCACCTGCAATATAAGTTCAACCAAGAAAACCTTAGAAGGAGGTTTGGGAAGTAATATAACGTAGATCCTTGTCCCTCGTATGACCTAGTATATATATATATATACATATGGAGGATCATAGTGTTTGTTAATAAGTTATAGAGCAAAAGGTATTAATATTTTATCTTGGTGCGGCCCCTTTTTATAACATATTCTCTATGCTATATATTTACCTTAGTTCATAAATGAAAGTAAAGGGGACAATTGTTTAGAGGTTATAAAACTATGAAAACCAAGTCAAGCTACAAATTGATCATGATTATGGTTTTATTCTTTGACCTTTGTGTTCATCCCTTGCACTTTCTTTCTACAATGTAAATTAACAACTCGATCACTAGTTATAGAATCATTTTATGATAAATAGCTTTTGTTAAGTTAACCTCAGTTGCTTGATGGTATAGTTATGAAACTCATAAAGTTTGTATTTGAGTGCAGTAAGTCTTAAAATGTTCAATAAGATTAGCATCTAATTATTGACCTTGGATTAGATATAGTTCCCAAGTAACTCAAATATTTAAAAACTAATGGAAATCTTTAAAGGTGGCTTGTATTAAAGTAGTAAACCCATTAAATTTTGAAGTAACGAAAGTGGAAGTTTGTTACATAAACTCCTTATCATTTTACACTTGCAGCAGCCAATTCAATCGTGGCGTGAACCAATAATTATGATCATTTTAAACTAGATCTTTGACTTTATAGTTCTACCATACTTACTGTGCTAGTAAAGAAATACTTAACACTGTTTACACTTGCATTTAGTATAAACATCAAATTGTTTAGTACTCAGTAGGAATATTAAATCAAGCCTTCAAGAAAGGTAACATCTGTCGTCAATACCAATAGAATCAAATCTACTTCCAGAACATCTTGAAAGGAAGAACAGTTTAATGCTTTACCTCTATAAGCTGTGGAATCTGACTAGGATGTATATTCTTCTACTAAATTAAATTTTGTGCAATGAAATTTTATTGAATACTTTATAATTTTGATTAGCAGCACCCGAACCTCTTACCTGTAAATCTGTAAGAAAAGGAAAACTTCTACGTTAGCTCGAAAGCTAAGTAAGCCCAGTTTTTCATGACAGATCCACCTTGTGGTCGCAAGAAGAAAACAAATCAGTAACTGAACAGAAACTGTTCTACAAATATAAACCTAATCAAAAGATAATTCAGATATGAATTTAGTAACATATAACTAATTAAACAATTAGTGACTACATTTATTTACATTATATGCATTTAAAAATTTTAATTTTTTTTGGAAAATTTGGGGTTTTCACAAAAATATATTTCTATTAATATAAAACAAAGACTACAATAGTGACAACGTCTATCGGCATGTCTGTGAATCAAAGAAACTGAGTCCTCCACCTAGGCCTCCACCACTGCAATCCTCCATCTCTCGATAGCAATCTCAGAAGAAAATGCAAGCTTGGGAAGAACACAAAGTGCTCCTAGGGACAAAGGGATGCAGACTCAAGTATAAGCTCCGGCAACAATGAACTATAGTTTTCTTTCTCTTCAATTCCTCTACATTCAATGTATCCAAAGGGTTCCTTATATAGTGCTTCAATGGGGTAATGGAAGGTCAAATATGAGCAATCTCAAGGCATATGGAAGGCTAAGAGACAAGTGACTTGGATCCACATCAAGGAAAACTCCAAAACTATTTGGCCTTTTGTACGCATCTCGATGTACGCGGGTTTAAGGATCATATTCACGTATATACATGAGAATATGTTTAAAAGTCGCGTATGGAAAATAATGCATGTTTTAAGGGATGATCTTGGAAACATCAAAGGTACAAAAATGGACCATGGGGTCGAAAGAGTCTACATAGGGATAGGGAAGGCCATAAAGGTGTGATTTATAATGTGTGGTAAAATCGGTTGTAACAATAAGGAATTTGTAAGTTGATGGCTGAGAGTCAAAACAATGCAGATAAGAGCTGGGATAATAAAGCTGAATTACACATGGTGGATGTATGTCCTCTATTCACAGCTCCAGACTCATGGTATAGAGATTTGATTCATTATCTGCAAGAAGGATATTTGCCGAAACACTGGAATCCCAAGCAAAGAAGAGCATCATGTCTAAAATCAGCCTTATATCAAATTATTGATGGAGTGCTTTTTAGAAAGAATTACAATGGAGTTTTTCTTAGATGCTTGGAACATGAAGATGCAAAGAAGGTTGTAGCAAAATTACATGATGGACCTGCTGGAGGTCATTTTTCAAGAGACACAACATAACATAATATTTTTAGAGTTGGATAATACTGGCCGACATTGTTTAAAGATACTCATGCTCATGTTAGAAAGTGTGACACTTGCCAAAGGAGCAGTGGGAGGCAAGCCAAAGCAACATGACCATTGAAACCAGCAGTGATTATCTAAGAACCATTCGAGCAATGGAGGATTGACATTATTGGAGAGATCAATCCAAATTATTCATTGCATCATAAGTACATCCTGACGGCAACTAGTTATTTCACCAGATGGGTAGAATCCATTCTATTACATAAAGTAAATGAAGATGCAGTTATGGATTTTCTGCAAGATCATATTATGACCAGGTTTGGGGTTCCAATTTCCCTGGTTTTTTATAATGCTTCATATTTTTCATCTATTAAATTGTCTACATTTTCTATTGAAAATTTAATTAAGCTACACTATTCTATGAACTACTATACACAAGGAAATGGTTTAGCAGAATCCACAAATAAAAAGATGATTAGAATTTTAAAGGAAATAGTTATAGAAAATCAAAGGAGCTGGCATCTAGCTTTTCTTAATGCACTCTGGGCCAATACATTCACACCCAAGAATTCCTTAGGTGTGTCACCCTACACTCTCGTCTATGGGAAATAATCTATCTTACCTCCTAATATTGTGTTGCAATATTCCAGGCTAGCCCAAGACACTAGGGGTACTGATAATGAAATTTTGCAAATTTGAATTCACAATCTACTGAAGTTAGAGGAGTCTAGGTCCAAAGCATGAGAAAGGTTTAAGCATCAACAAGAAATGGTGAAGAGAGGGTTTGAAAAACACAAAGCTGGGAAAAAGGAATTCGAGGTAGGTGATTTGGTGCTTAAGTGGGATCACCCACATGATGAGAAGGGAAAGAACAGTAAATTTCAGCAACTATGGATAGGCCCTTTTCAAATTGCAGAGAATATAGGCCATTCAACTTACAAATTGCAAGACTTATAGGGGTGGGAGGAGAACTTACCAGTAAATGGTTCAGTTCTCAAGCCTTATTTTTCTTAATGGTTTTGATTTTGTTTTCTTGTACATAAATAAATGGTTTGATTTGTTTTGTTTGCTTTAGATTAATTTCTGTTGATTTACTTTTACTTGCTCAAGTTTTGATTGCTTGTAAATCTTGGTTTGTTTATGTTTCAATACATCAACACGAATTTTGGTTTTGGAATTCATCAAAGTTCTGAATAAACTAAAATATTTGATCAAAGACTGCCTCCTTTTTACCCATACACAATTTTTAAGGATTCTTCAAGACTAGCAGATTATCTAAATGGATTATGAACACATTGAAGTCCTGCTAAATCCCTGTAAAATAACTAAGGATAGAAAAGTATAGAATACTATTTTGAGGCTCCATTCATTTCACACTAAAGACTATCCTAAGTGGGTAACAACAAAAGAACCATGGAAAGGACGCATGTTAAACAATGTATTATATTTAAATGATCCCATGCCAACGTTGAAAGCCAAAATGCTAACAAGGGTCAAAATCTCCCAAGAAGAAAATATTTACCAAAACACACATTGAACAAAAAATTAGTTTGAATAAGATTTCTAAAAGTTCTTCTTCATCCATGAGTTGATATCAAAATATCTCTAACACAAAAGGACACTATAGATAGAGGGACCTAAACTAAAATTCAGAAACACAGTAATTAGGGAGGACTCAAAAGTACAAAAGTCCAGAAGCATCAAGAGAATGCAAGTTGGTATGGGAATGAGGAACAAATGGATATATCTGCTTACCACCTGTTACAAATCCTTTGGTGTCTTAGATGGAAGCTATCCAAAGGAAGAGGTAAAATAAACTTCATATCTTTGGCCTCAGAAGAGTTATTGAGACTTTGAAATCTTGGTTCTCCTTTCTTCAAATTTGGACTCTCATCAATGCTTAAAGTTCATAAATCTTGTATCTTGGAAATCCAGATATCTTGAACAAATATCATAAATTGATACCATCAAAAAAGTACACTGTTCAAAGAATAAATTGTTCATAGATTTGTGTCCGCTAGGTAGTCGCCAATTGTTGCAGCTGCAACAATTTTCTCCAAAAAAATTTAATTTTTAGGGTCACCCCCTTTTTTCTTTTAGATTTAAGGAATCCCATGATTTATCGAAGTTTTTCCGTGACTTTTTTTTTCTATTTTTTTTTCTTATATTAGATGTATAGTTGACTAATTTTCTGATGCATTGGATGCGTAGTTGACTGCCTTCCTGATATGCCCATTGGGAGCCTTCCAAAGTTTTCTCTGATATATCAGATGTCATTTCGTCTATTATATTGGAGGTAGTTTGTTGATCTTCCTGAACCCTAGTCTGGAGTGGTTCCAATGAGTCAGGTCTCCATTTGCTTTTCCTTCTCTAATATCCGATCAATTTGGTGAAATATTTTTGCCATCGGCTATGTCTGTTGGAATAAGTCAAGGATTTAGTGGTGCTGCTGACTGATGTTGTGGAAGGATAGTGCCAAATATATCCATGAATTCACGTTGTTTTCATAGATACCAAGAGAAGTTACTGATTTCATCTGCCGATGTACATTTACAACCACAGTCCCAGGTATGAAGTGTTGAACTGATCCGACGTTCCAGGTTTTCTTGGGAGTATGTTTCTGATGTAGGGTTAACATTTTATTTCCCACCAGGTTAATTTACCCCTCTCATGGTCGAGATTATAAATCCATAGAGTTTGTAAGAAGTGTCATTATCACCATTTTGGTTTCTCATTGGATTCTGCATAGCTGTCGACTGTCTGGACATTTTGTTTACCTGTGGAGGTTATTGTTGGTCCAGGTCATCTGCAGATTTTTTCTAGGTAGGATTCACATAATTATTTTATTTTTCTCAGCATTGTTTCAATTTACCCACATGTCTGGTTGGGGTTGGGTATTTATTTTTCCTGCACTAGTTTTGCAAAGAACATCAGTGGATTTTCTGCATTTAAGGTTTAACCTATCTATTTGTGAACGCCATTTTACTCAGTCGGTTTTGTTCTTGCCCAGTCCCTGTGTTTTTTTTTCAGCGACCATGAGTGCCCCTTTGATAGTTGTTTGGAAAGCAAGGGCAGGGTATAGATGAGAATTCCATCGTCCTTATCACCCCTTTTTTTCTTGGAACATTTTAAACCCCAAGATGCACGGCCATCCTTTGAGCAACGATAGTTTTCCATGGGAGGTAGGAGGAATGCATAAGTGAGAGGGGGTTTTTAGGGTTTTAGAGGTCCACGGTCTTTAATTTTTTTCTCTCAGTCGATATTTATACCCATAGACATAAGGGGTTGTGAGGATTTAGGGTTTTCCCTAGCAGAGGTTTTCGCAGAATTAAAGCAGATAGGTTTTGCAGGTTTCCTGTTTTTTGGAGCTTCTCATCCAAAAGGATCATTGGTTTTGATAAGAGAAAAATTATTCAAATTTCATATTGATGGGATGGTAATACTTTGTTTGTTTTATTGTTCCTTTCAATACATAGTTTTCTTGAGAAAATGGACTAAAACTATTTTGTGCATGATCAAGACAGGCTAATCATCAGCACAACAATATGCCACAAAAGAAAAAAAAGAAGGCCCAAGTAGCTGAGGAAGAACCAGAAGTAGAGATAATAACCAGAATTGAGGTTATTTATGAAGATACTAAAGCCATTACTGGAGTTGAGCCAAATTATAAATGGGGAGAGGTATACAGAATGATTTCAAACTAGATTGTTCTAGAAGTTGGGTTCAAAGATATGCCTATATATGCCAATATTGAGAGATCAACGATTATGAAAGTGGCAACCAAACCTAAAATTTTCCCTTGTTCAGAGGTGATAGGGTCGATTCTTCCAAGGGCAGATGTAACAAGGATGATACTGGCCAACACCGAGAGGAAGGATTATGATGCATATAGCCCAACCTATGTATCCATGGCTTATAATTTACTAATACCATAAACCTATTTGACTGAGAGTTGGTTGAAAGAGCTCAACCTAGATATGGTGGAAACAGTAAAAAAAATGCTCATCCCAGGAAAAAACTTCCATACGAGGCCTTCTGGAGAGTACAAGACATCACCCCTCCACACTCCATATAGGTTCATTGCTTTGATGTTAAACAAAATTTTTAGAAGGGCTAATGGAAAAAGCTTTAAAATAGGTTGGGTACCAGTGATATTTTTGTGGCCACCCAAGTTACAATATTTAATTGGGAAAATATAGTGTCCAATAGCTTGTTAGCTTGTATAAGTGCATCATTGGGAGGAAGGTCCCAGAAGTGCCAATGGGATAAATACCGTCCCCCTGTGTATGCTGCATATAAATTATTCTGGGCTGACAAATATTATAGGCATTACAAGGATATTTTTGAGAATTTCATTATGCCATTGTATACTTTGATTTTCTTGGTTGAACGTAATTGTATGTCAGAGGAAGCTTTGAAAGTTGTGCAAAACAACGGGAAATATTATTTGACAGAAGAGGGCTTGTATTTAAGAATGTACGGTGGTTCAAGGGATCCTTCCCTTATACCTCGCTATGCTACAAACTACATGATTCATAAAGAAGCTATGAGACAGTTGTACATCGATGGAGTGGGAAATTTCCTATTTGAGCAGAAGAAGGTAGTATATCCTGCAGTTCCTTTTTTTATAGGGAGTTACAAATTTTCCAAGGTAAAAAATACAACAGAATTTGTTAAGGAACTAGAGTATTTTCACTTTGGTGAAATGAATTTCCATAGGAATGACTCTGAGGATAAAGTTGTTGATTCTTGTACAACAGCTGGAGTGAATTTTGAGTATACATATTTATGGGATAAAGATGAGGAGATCTTTTGGAATGCTCAAAACATGAAAATTTTGAGGAGAAGATTCAAAAAAAAGATAGCTTCTATTGGTGGGAAAGGCAAGGAAACTGAGAAAATAAAAAGGAAAGAAGAAGAGGAACTAAATAAAAGGGATCAAGAAGCTCACATGTTAGCATAGGAAGCAGAGGACTGGTTGTGATCCAAATAAGAAGTAAAGAGAAAGAAAGTTGAAGAGGCAGCAAGAAGCTAGAAGAAGAAAATAGAAAGACTGCTGAAGAGGTGGAAAAGAAGCTAGAAGAAGAAAAGAGAAAGACATCTGAAGAGGTGGCAAAGAATCTAGAATAAGAAAAGAAAAGAAGAAGAAGAAGAAGAAATACAAAGAAGGTAGAAATAAAGTGAGGGACTAAGATTAAAGGATACTAATAAGGAAAAAGAGAAAGCAGAAAAGGAAGTTGAAGAATTGAGAGAAGAAACATGAGAAGATCAAGACCCTGCTAATCAAGGACAGGATCAGTATGATAATGATCCATTCGAACCTACTATTCCATCTAGTAGTATAGCATGAGGGAATCCATTGTCAATACCTGGGATTGAGTTTATTCCTTTTATTCCCACTGAAGGGGATGAAGTGCCCAATTTAAACACCATTTTCTATGACAAGGTAAAAAATAGGATTGTTAAATGAATAGAGAAAAAGGTGAACACTGGAGGCAATACATGAGTGATGGTGATTGATAAAACAGTGGTTCACAGTACCAACAAATAGCCATGATTAATGGAAAGGTCTGGGGTATCCCTATCCCTATCCATTGAAGATAATGTGGATAAAATAATGATAGATCTAGAATAGTCTCAGAAGAAGGTCACACAGTCGAAAGAGACCTTGAAGAGAGAGAGGAGTGAAATTCAGAGTTTGAAGAGGAAATATGAATATATGATCGGTGAAGTTGAGGTATCCAAGGTAGAGTTCCAGAATCTATAAGAAGATAAATATTCTTTGGTGTTTTCCACAAGCAATATAGAAAAGGAGGCTAAGGTCACCCTGGAAGATTTTGGGAAACTCCAGCAGAGATATCAGGTTTTGGAGGCAGAAAGGTATAATCTATAAATATTGATTGAAGAGTTTAATAAATAAAAGGGAAATTTAGAGGATAAAGTGATAGAATTGGAAGTACAAAGGACCATTGCAGAAGGGAAAGCTAAGCTGTATGAAACTCAGGTAGTAGCCTTGGAAGATGAAATGAATTCACTAGAATCCTAGTTGAAGAAATCTATGGAGAACAAAGTAGATGTTGAACCTTTAAAGAAGAATGATTTTATATTGAGGAATAAGATTCATCAAATGTAGCTTCAGATGGTGGAAGAGAGGTTAAAAGTTCAGCATGTAGAAATAAGGTTGGAGGAAATTATAAGTACAACTTCCTACTTCTTGAATAGGACACAGGATATCCTGGAAGCTCTATAGGGAAGAATGACATGGGTAGAAACAAATAAGGAATCTACCACAGACATACCTATTAAATATCTGGAGACAATAAAGTCGGAGTATGAGCTGATCGCGTTTTCTAGCAAAGAAATAGAAGATCTAGTAAAGATAGTGAGGAAGATGAAGAGTGCCTATGTAGAATTATGTAGAAGAGTCCTCCTAACTTACAATCGGTGTCATATCTCTACTAGTAGGAGATTAGAGGAGATGCCCAAACATGAAATATTTTTGAAACAATTGCTGGAACAATGCAAGGAAGATGAACAGGCCATTCATCTAGTAAAGAGATTAGATGAAGAGGTGCTTAAAACTGAAATAACACATGCATTAGTTAGCAGGCACTTACTAGAAGACCAACTTCGCCTGATCTCAGCCAGAGTGGTGGGTATAAAATCTCAAGCTGCCAAGCATGAAATTACTATCGGATTTCTAGAATCTTCTAGTATTGAAAACATAGCAGTAGATGCCAATGCATGGAAGAAATTTACGAATGAGCAAGCTGAGCTATCCTAGTTGGAGTACTAAAAACAATTGATTAATTATGTAATATATTGTATTTATATTTTTATGAGTTGATACGCTAAAGGAAAAAATTTGGTAAGGAAAGGTTAGGGGAATCCCAAAGGGAAAATAAGGTAGCTCAAGATTTTTGGCTATATGTATAAGTATAGGTAAATTATATGTAAAGAGGACCTTTTTTTCAGACTATCTTTGTGCAATGCTATTGTAAGGAGAACTATTTCATCTTATAATAAAGAGTTATACTTTTGGCTGGAGAAAGCGTTGTAGAGTTTCAAATGTTTGCCATATACTGGTTGAATGTGAACTATTTCTATTTTAGCTTGTTTATATGAACTGTGAGATCGTTCCAACTAAAGAATTCTTTCATGTTGTGAATGTGAAATTTCTGTGAAATTTCCACATCATATCCAAGTAATGAATGTTTTAATTGACAATGAGCTATCTCTTTGGTTATCTGTCTACTTATATTCATGTATTTGAAATATGAAAAGCTATATGTGGTATTCTAAATGCATGTCATGAAGCACATTACTCATCATTAATTACAGTATTGCTCCCTAGGGATAGGCTAGATAGATTCAGTTAGCACTAGTATAATTTTTTTCCTGTGCATGATTTAGGAATGAAAGAGGTAAGATGAGAGGTAAGAACCTACACATCACATTCTGACACTCTTCATTATCTATATCAACTACACGTAGTTAGGAACTTTCATATCATACATAAGCATAAAATTTAAAAAACAATATACACAGTGGACTGGACTGCAACTGGTAAAAAAAGCTTTAACCATTACTTGACCCACGGTAGCCGGAGCGTAAATCGGATGGATTCCCCATACCAAACAATAACGAGCTAGTTGGGAACGCGTATTGGGGAGAATCCCTACTCTTGTTACCTGGGATTTTTAAGGCCTCAACAGTTTTTGGCGCTAGAAGGAGGGATACCAGTGCATGGCTAGCTGAGGAAATTCATTTTCTCGAGATTATCCTGCCGGTGATAGTTTTGAAACCAATTTGCCTCAGAAACCCACTCTTGAAGAAATAAAAAGGGGTATGTCTATCCCATTGATAACAAAGTAGTTGAATATTTAAGGAGGATTACCAGGGCGTATGCAAAGAATATTGGAGGGTTACCTATTATTCCTGCTTTACATAGAAGAGAGTATCATTAGAAATATCATCCTCAATTAGAAGATTCAGTGTTGGTGGAAGATCTTGAATAATTGTTAGAAACAACCTTGCAAGAAGTTGTCCAACCTCTAAATCATTTGTGGCCAGATTCCCCTCAATGTTCTTCATTTCAAACTCCTATCGAGTCTCCTCCTCAATCTCAAATCAGAATCATGGCCAATGTGAATGCAAATCAGCCACCTCCATAACCTTCTTGGAGGGATAGATATCCTTTGAACCTGACCCCTCCATTGCATGCTATGCCTCATAGTTTTGACAAATATTAACCCAAGTTTGAACCAAATGAAGGAATTCTTGTGGATGATCATTTGCAGAGTTTTTATCTGGATTTAAAGGGATTACAAGCAGTAGAACATGAAGATGTAGTCCTCATATTATTCCCACATACACTAAAGGGAAAATGAGCATCCTAGTATTTTTCCCTGCTGGCAAACTCAATAAAAAATTGGAATATTTTTCAGAGACTATTCAGAAACAAATATAGAATCCAGAAAACTCACACTTCTTTGATGAATCTATGGTATTCTAAATTCATGCTATGCAGTACATTACTCATCATTAATTATAGTGTTTCTCCCTAGGGATAGGCTAGATAGATTCAGTTAGCACATTATTCCCCTTTGGAAACAATGGGAAAGGTTCTCTTCTGATATCTCCCCCTGTCAACATATTGCCCCTTGACATGATGCTTTTTCTTTCTCTTCCTCTTTTTACTGTAAGGAGATTACTCATAAATTATTCCTAATATGTTGAAATACTTATTTGGGAAGTGTCTTACTGAATATATCAACAATATTTTCATTCATATCAATATACTCCAATTTGATCATTTTGTTTGATACTTTCTCTCTTAAAAAATGATGCTTGATCGATAAATATTTTGTTTTAGAGTGCATAACAATATTTTTTGATATGTTTATAGCACTTGTATTGTCATAGTGTATAATAATGGGGTCTTCATATTTTACAAGTAAGTCTTCCAATGTTTGCTTCATCCAAATGAATTGGGTACAAATGATGCAACAACTATATACTCATCTTCAGTTGTAGACAGTGAAATGGAGGACTGCGTTTTGCTTAGCCAAGACACCAATAAATCTCCTAGGTAAAATGTTGCTCTAGTAGTGCTTTTCCTGTCATCAATACTTCCTTCCCAATTTGCATCAGTAATTATTTTATAGTGAAGTTATCTCTTTTTGGATACCATAATTGACAATCCACAGTTCCTTCTAAATATCTAAAAAAATCTCTTTACTATAGCCACATGTGTTTCTTTTGGGGCTTATTGGAATTTGGAAACCACACATATAGGCTAAATTACATATGGTATTGAATTTTTTACATATAATATAATACCAATCATTGATGTATACAAATTATGATCCACTTCTAAAGATTCAACATCCTTTCTCAATTTACAACCTGTGACCATAGGAGTACTAACATGTTTGGATTCTTCCATTTTGAATGTTTTCTACATTTATTTCATATAATTTATTTGAGAGATGAAGGTCCCTTTTTCTTATTGAGATATGTGTAATCCTAAAAATAATGTTAGTTCTCATAACATTGAAATCTCAAATTCTTTCTTCATTTCTGAAGAAAAGTTTACACTTAGAATTCTTAGATCACTTCCAAATATGATATCGTCTACATAGACTACAATAATGATCATATTTTTGTTTTCAAATTTTATGTATATATTACTGTCAGTGACCCCCCTTTTATATCCTTGTTGCTTTAAATAATTGTCAAGTCTTGAGAACCATGCTCTTGGAGCTTGTTTAAGACCATAGAGTTCCTTCTTAAGTTTGCACACATTATTTCATTTTTTTGATAAAGGAAAACCTTCAGGTTGCTCAACATAGACTTCTTATTCAATTTCTCCATTAAGAAAATAATATTTTACATACATTTGATATATTCTTAAGTTTTTGTAACATAAAAATGCTAAGAACATTGTGATTGCTTCAAGTCTTGCTACAAGTTCAAAGGTTTCTTCAATATCAATACCTTCTACTTGATCATATCCTTTACATACTAACATTGCTTTGTTTCTTATCACTTTGCCATTTTCATTTAAATTGTTTTTAAAGACCCACTTGATTCCTACAATATTCTTGTTTGCGGGTCTTGGAACTAGTTCCCAAGTTTTTTTTTTCTCAATTTGATCCTATTATTTGTTAATTCATTTGATCAAATCATCATTCTTTATAGATTCTACAAAAATCTTAGGTTCCACTACTCATAGTAAGGCTTGTTCATTGAATAGTAGTTTCCTTCTTGTACTGACTCTAGCATACATGTCACCTATGATTTGTGTCTTAGGATGAATGTTTTGTATTCTCCAAGATGAAGCTTGTGTATCATATTTGGAAACCCTTCACCTCCACTTTCTTGTGAATCTTATTTTTCTACTTTGACTTCTTCTTCTTCAAGAGCATCCTCCTCTTGTGAGTTGTCTTCTCTTTGTTTATCATTAAGTTCTTCATCATCAATTTCTTAAACATCTTTACTTACTTGTATTTGTATTCTTGAATTAGTATCATCAACTATTACATTTGCACTTTCTATAATCTTGTTTGACTTTAGATTGTAACATTTGTTTTCCCCTTTTGTGGAATAATATTTGAAAAATATGCCTTCATCCATTTTAGAATCAAACTTTCCTAGATTATCATCTTCTCCTTTTATGTAACATCTACGTCCAAAAACACTAAAATATTTAACTCGAGCTAGTCTTCCAAACCATAGCTCATAAGGAGTCTTGTTATTATTTACTCCGAGATGTCCTCTATTTTGTATATAGATAGTTGTATATACTATTTCTCTCCAATATCCATTAGGAATTTTTTCTTCATTAAGTATAGCTCTAGATGCTTCATGAACTATCCTCTTCGTTCTCTCAATGAATCCATTTTTTTGAGGATTTTTTGCTATTGAAAACTGACTCTTGATGCCACGAATTTCAAAAAACTCATTGAATCCATTTGAGGTAAAAAATACACCATTATGTAATCTTAGACATTTAATATTATGATTTTATTGATTCTCAACAACTTCTTTTTTATATTATATATATATATATATTTCTTCCTACTCTACATCCACCCATTCCTTGGGTATAACCCCCCTTCTCTTTATCTCTACTCCTCCCCAAACTGCTAACACTCCTGATCTCTAACTCTTTCTCTCCCAGACAACCCTCCTAAAGGATACCCCTAATCAACCCCCATATATCCCTAACAATGCCTGCTCTCTCTCTCTCTAATTCCTAACAATCCATGCTCTCTCTCTCTCTCTCTCACTCACTCCATATCTCTCTTTCTCTTCTACTAATACTTAGCAATACCTACTCTATCTCTCTCTCTCAATCACACACACACACACACACATACACACACACACACACACACACACACAGTTATTTCCATACTCACACACCAACTACTGGCCTTTGTCCTCTCTCCTTTTGTCTCTCTACTCCTTCCAATAACCCTTAAATCCGTACCCCCTCTCTATCTCTCTCCTCAACTCCTCCACCTACCATTAACCCTAGCCACTTTCTCTCTCTCAAAATCCACTAACACTCACCTTCTATACCCTCTCTCTATTTACCCCTATCCTCTCTTCCTCTAGAGTCTCTCCTACAACTAAAAACCTCCTAACTCTCTCTCCCTTCTTCTGTTGTTAATCCGCCTCACTCTTTATGTTTCTCCTAATCCCCCCTCCCCCTAACTATAAACCACCACACCATATCCCTTTATTCATTTTTTCTTTATGTATCAATCCCCAAAAATATGCAAACCCTCATCCCCCTATCTGTAACCTACATCTTACTCTCTCTAGACCTAATCCTCCTCTCTTTCTCCTAAATACTCCTCCCCATTACCACTAATCAACCCCCCCCCTCTGTATTTCTCAACTTCCAAAGCCCAAACTATTAAAATATTCCATGGTTATCTATAATTTCCTTACTACTAAAAAAACCTAACCCTACTAATATATATATATATATATATCTTTCCCTAAACCATCCTCTTACCCACTACCACTAATCAACGCCCTCTCCCCCCCTCTCTCTATCTCTCACTATTCCCTCTCCTCTCTAACTTCCATCATCCCTAGAAAAGTAAACTTCCTTATCTATATCATTTATCTAACCTAAATCCCCTCTTACCTCTACCCATAATTGCCACCTTTCTCTCTCCTCATAACCCCTCTATCTCTCCCTAAACACTCTCATACTCCCCTTACCCATAAACCCCCTTATATCTCTCACTTAATGCCCCTCCACCTAACCCTTTCTCTCTTGCCAACCCTTGAAACTGACTCTTCCTCCCCACCCCTCTCTCTCTCTCTCTCTCTCTCTCTCTCTCTCTCTCTCTCCCTCTCTCCTTGAATCCTACACATACCACTAACCTCCACCCCATTCTCTATCACTAAACCCCCTAGAACTATCCCTCTTTACCCCTCTCTCTCGCTATCACTCTCCTACAACTAACCACCCCATAAATCTCTCTCACTTTCTCTTTCTATCCCTAAATTCTCCTCTCTATGTTTCTCCTAGGCCCCCTCCCCCTACATCTAACCACCCCCCAACATATTTCTCTCTCCCTCTCTCTCTCTCTACGTATCTATCCCCACCTCCCTATGCACCTATCTCTCTCTCTCCACCTATAATATGCCCTTCTCTTTAACTTCATTCACTCTCCAAACACATAACATCCCCAATCTCTCTCTCTCTCTCTCTCTACCCCTAAACCCCCAACCTTTATCCCTCTATAAATACCCCCTTCTTCTTTATAACCTCCCTCCTACTCTCCCTAAGCGTAAGCCTCATCCCTATTTCTCCTAACGCCCCTCATCACTGCCACTTCTCTTTCACTCTCTATTCCTTCTTCTCTCTCACTTCCTTCCTCCTCCCAATAAACCTAAACTCCATTATCTATATCACTTATCTACCCTAACCTCCGTCCTACCACTACCCATAATCAACACCTCATATCTCACTCCCATCTCCCTCTCTTCTCATAACCCCGTCTCTCTCTCTCCACCTACTCTACACCCAACAACTCATCAGTTATAACCCCTTTTCTCTCTATCCCTAATCCTCTGCAAACTACTAACCCTCCTAATCACTAGCACTTTCTCTCAAAAAACACCCCTCCTACACCATACCCTTAATCACCCACCCTCATCTCTATGTATGTGTGTCTCTCTCCCTTATTTCTCTCTAACTTCCCTCCTCTCAAAACCCCTATACTCCTCGAACTCTATCTATTTCTATACCCCAACCCCCTCCTAATCCTTTTTATAATCACTCACTCATCTCTCTCTCCTGCTTTCTCAAAAAAATTAAATACTCCACTCAATATATATTTTCTCTCCCAACCCTCCTCCTCCACACTTCCCCTAATAACCCCTTGCCTCTCTCTCTTTCTCTACCCCCTCTTCTTTGTAACTTCCCTCTTCCTCCACAAAAACCTTAATTACTAGATGTTTATATCTTTCTCTACCCCAATCCCCTCCCAATCCTACCCATAACTATCCCATCATCTCTCTCTCTCTCTTTATACTAATAACCCTAAAAAATTATCTCCATCTCCCCTATCCCACTCCCTTTATATATAACCCCCCCTTTTTCTTGTTTAATCCCCTTCCCCTACCACCTACATCTCTCTCTTTCTTTCTCTCTCTCCCCACCTACTTTTCACCCACTGACTCATAAGGTATACCCCCATTCTCTCTATTCCTACTCATCGACAAAATGATAACCCTCCAGATATATAACTCTATCTCTAAAATGTAACCCTCCTACACCCTACCTCTAATCACCCCCTCATCTCTCTCTCTCTCCCCCCCCCCCTCTCTCTCTCACACACAAGTGCACAAATATGCAACCCACTACTCCTCCACCTAATCCTAACTCCATCCCCTCTCTCTATATATATAACTAATCCCTAACACTCTTTACTTTCTCTCTCTCTATCTCACACAAATACTCAATTCCATACTCACATCACAACCAGTAACCTTCCCTATCTATATTTCACTCTCTCCCCTCCTCCACATAATCTTTAAACCCCCCCCCCCCTCTCTCTCCTTAAATCCTCCACCTACTACTAACCTCCACCCCATTCTCTACCCATAAACCCCCTAGTATTATCCATCTTTACCCCTATCTCCCTTTACCCCCATCCTCTCTCTCTATCTCTCTTCTACAACTAACCACCCCATAACTCTCTCTCTCTATCTGATTCTATACCTAAACCACCTGTCTATGTTTCTCCTAGTCCCCCTCCCCCTACCTCTAACAACCCCCAAAATATTTCTCAATCCCTCTCTCTCTATGTATCTACCCCCACCTCCCTATGTACCTCTCTCTCTATTCCTATAATATGCCCGTCCCTTTAAATTCCTTCACACTCCAAACCCATAACATCCCCAATCTGTCTCTCTCTACTCCCTACCCCCCAACCTTTATCTTACTATGCATATCCCTTATCTCTTGTGAACCTCCCTCCTACTCTTCCTAAGCCTAATCCCCTTCCCTCTTTCTCCCAACTCCCCTCCCCACTACCACTTCTCTTTCCCTCTGTATTCCCTCTTCTCTCTAACTTCCATCCTCCTAATAAACCTAAAATCCATGATCTATATCAGTTATCTACCATAACCTCCCTCCTACCACTACCCATAATGAACAACTTGTATCACTCTCCCACCCCTCTCTCTTCTCATAAACCCCCCTCTCTCTCCATCTACTCTACACCCAACAAATCATCAAGTATACCCCCCTTCTCTCTATCCATACTCCTTCGCAAACTAATAACCCTCCTAATCACTAACACTTTCTCTCCCATAACACCCATCATACACAATACCCCTAATCACCCCTCCATCTATGTGTGTGTGTGTGTCCCCTCTTCTTTATAAATTCACTTGCCTCAAAACCACTATACTACCCCAAATCTATCTATTTCTCTACCACAACCCCCTCCTAATCATTTTCATAATCAACCACTCATCTCTCTCTCTCTCTCTCTATCCATAATACCTCTCTCTCTCTCCTTAACTCATCTCTTACTCCCCCTACCACTAAGCCCTCTCTATCTAATCTAATCCCCCTAAAACTACCCCTTCTCTCTCTCTCTCTCTCTCTCTCTCTCTCACCCTCTCCCCCC